>OY282580.2:14159523-14706591 GCA_958299025.2 Drosophila histrio
TGGGGCAGCCAGCGGAGTCTGAGTTGTTGCATGCCACGCAAGCTTGTTGCACTTGTTCTAATGAGTTCAACCTGAGTCGCAGGTACTGTGGTGTCTTATTGAGCAATTAGTTAAATGGCCCCTAAACTGTTGACAGTTAACGTTTTATCAATTCTTAGTTTTGTTTTCAAAGCATCAATCAAACTTTTTGACTGCAACTTTCACATGGCAGAACAATTTGTCAGCCGATCGACATGATCACGAGTTGTTCCTTTTTGACAGTCCCCCTAGTACCAGTAGAATTTGGAATCTTTGACATGCTCATTACCAGATTCTTCCCGCCAAGACTCCTCATCTCCCGCACTAAAACAAATAACTCGCGGGCTCAGGAATGCGAGGGCTGTCCACGGGGATAAATTCTCTTAGATAAAACAGATAAATAAAAAAAGAGGCCCTTCAATCTTGCTACTTATTCTACTTATTATGAGAGTATGGCAGCCACTTCGACTCCATTAATCCACGTATTAGTTCTACCCGATATCGAACTGTATTGAGTCAGAGCCAGCGCTTTAAAACCGCAAATAAAAAAGCGTAGTTGAAAAATGCTTTTTTTTCTTTATCAACACAATTGATTTCGTATGTCAAGGTCAGTGAATTAAGTATATATTTAGAAGCAAGAAATTTATATACATTATATATTTATTGATTTCTATACAATATTTTGATTAATTAGCACTTTGATCAACTCTTTTCTCTCTAAAATATGCTCTTGGGGAATATATTCTACTTATACCAATTACAAATTTCACTATATTTTATACTAATTAATATATTAAAATTTGATTCATTTAAGCCTAATATTAATAATAATTAGTGAGGCTATTATTGTCAATTTGAGAGGTTCTTGAAGTTCTTTATTAGCCTGGAGAATGTTAATATATATATTACCATTTTTGTTAAGTTGAAAAGAGTTCTATATAGTTTTATCATACTTACTTGATGTAATTTCGTAGAATACTTTACCAGAAATTTTGTAATAACTAGTAGACTTCACTTTATTTAGTTAATACTTCTTTATTTACAGAATTTTGTTTTTGAAAGATAATTCAGTTTAAATAGTGACATAAGTGCTGACTATTGAATATCATATAAACTAGGCAAGTCAACTCCTAAGTAGCCAAAGATCTAATTGTGTCAAAGTCTCATGCATTAGCTTTAAATCGATGGGCATTTCAGTTACTTGATCCTCTATACAATCAGTTTATTATATTCTTGTATATACCCTTTATTTGTCTAATATTTTGCTTTATCTATAAATATTAATATTGTAATACTTTTCTATCTGTTGTAAGTACATCTTCAACTAGCTTGTAAACAGCACAGTGAGTACTCGTAATGAATGCACCCCTCTGGGTTGGAGTGAGGGGCGCGACCCACTGTCAGTTAGTCAATAAGCGACACCGTGCAACATGATCCATCACCGACATTCAAGTCGAAAGCTATAAGTAAACAGGGAAGAGCTAAAACTATTATTGAAATACGATGCCGTGATGACAACAGACAAAACGTTGCTCCCTCCAAAAGGTAAACAGCAGATAGACAGACTCGACATAGAGAAGTGGTAAGGGAGGAAGATTGGAATGTGGCATATAGGAACAGGAGACAGTAGGCAGAGAACTGATGTCTGATGTCTGATGACTGACAGATCAGAGGACAGCCCACAGCATGAGATGAGTTTTCAGCTCAGCTTGCGATCGGCACGCGACACACAAAAAAAAGCTGCAACTGCCACTGTGTTGATGCTTCAATTTTTCAATATGCAACACCGCAGGATCAGAACTGTTATTAAAACTGATGATATTGATGATAATGATGATGATGCAGTTGTTAATGGTTTTCTCGCGAGCTTATCAACGTGTTATCATCACTTTATCAACCCCCGACTTGCAGTTATCGCCCACGCGCCGCACGCACTTTCCTAGTATGCTAATTATACTAACTTCACTTTCCCTCCCTCCCAATTGACATGCACCATAAATTTGGATAATATACTTACCACCTCAGTGCCACATGCGTCACTCGATAAGAAACTTAAAAAGGTTTTCAAATAAGTAGCACATAATTTAGCATGTGGGCTTGTAATTTGGTTTGGACAGATTCCAGATTGAAGTCAACTAAGCTGACTAACTGCAGCCATTTCCCAAAGGTGTGGGTAGCCCTGATATTAAGTGTAAGTTATTTAGATAAGCTATTTAGATAAATACTATATATATATTTGCCAAACATTAGTCAACTTTAGCTCTAATCAAATCGACAGTTGGTTTTTATGACTATATTTAAAAATGTTATGCTAAGCATCATCTG
The DNA here is from genome assembly GCA_958299025.2 of Drosophila histrio. NCBI lineage: Eukaryota > Metazoa > Arthropoda > Insecta > Diptera > Drosophilidae > Drosophila > Drosophila histrio. Next base: position 14,161,867 of record OY282580.2, read on the forward strand.
TCTTATGACATTTTCTGTTAGTAATTGTCTTGATTTCAAATTGTTTCTTAACTGTTTGCCTAACTAACAGTTGTACTACATTTATCAATATTCAATAATAAATCTTATTTAACTGGTTTTCACTTTATAAATAGTTTTCTTTTAATTTTTTCCTCATGTCTGTTTCATCTGAAATTTCAGTCTCTAGATCTAACCCACTTACCTAGCAGTTGTAACTATTCACATACTTATATATGTATTTTTGTTGTTTTTGTTTTCCCACACCCACACGAACTGGAAATATGCCAATGATCATCTGTGACTGAGCTTAACCCAATAAATAGCTGGCATACTACTAGCTGCAACAACTGCGAGGAGAGTTCAACTTGGTTGCGACTCACACACAAGTGAGTCATAAATTGTGAATTGCAATGCGCATTATCGTCAGTGGGAGATACCAAAAAGTCAAAAGACTGGCCTAAACCAACTGTTGGCCCAGACAGTCTCGTGGACACTTTCTGCCAAACAGTTGGCACCTAGATTGTTATTGTTGTTGTGGTTGTTGTTGCTGCTGCTGTTGTTATTTATGAGTTTTGTGATGTTTCTGCAAATTTTTCTATGTAAGACAGAGCACGAAAGTGAAGGAGTGAGGAAGGGAGGAAGGGAGGGAGGGAGAGGGAAACTGCTTTGTTTTTCGTTGTGCACTTTTGCTGCTTAGTTGAACTTGTGCCTTGCGCCTTTTTCTTATCGCGCGTCAATTGCGCAGACAACTTCATTGTAAGCCCGAGATTCCTGCGCATTGATGTTGACAGCAGGAGTTCCAGCTAGAGATGAAAGTGTTGCGTGCTTAGCAGCGTGACACGAGTGGGTGTAGAATGTATTGTCTACTAAATGTATAGTAGTATTTATTCTATTTCAACAAATTATAATTAATTCTGTAAAATCTTACGTATTTTTAAGGAGATGAAGGCATTGTAAGTGTTTCCATCTGTTAATTTAACATAATATTAGTTGTAGACATGAACGAGATTCTCGTGTTGCCCTGCGTGACACGAAACTCGAGTATTCTCGACTAACCAAGTAGTAGTAGTAGTAGTCGTAGTAGAAGTAGTAGTAGTAGTAGCAGTAGTAGTAGTGGTCGGAGTAGTAGCAGTAGTAGTAGTGGTCGGAGTAGTAGTAGTAATCGGAGTAGTAGTAGTAGAAGTAGTAGTAGTCGGAGTAGTAGAGTAGTAGAAGTAGTAGTAGTAGTCGGAGTAGTAGAAGTAGTAGTAGTAGTCGGACTAGTAGTAGTAGTAGTAGTGGTCGGAGTAGTAGCAGTAGTAGTAGTGGTCGGAGTAGTAGTAGTAATCGGAGTAGTAGCAGAAGTAGTATTAGTAGTAGTAGTAGTAGTAGTAGTAGTAGTAGTAGTAGTAGTAGTAGTAGTAGTAGTAGTAGTAGTACTAGTAGTAGTAGTAGTAGTAGTAGTAATAGTAGTAGTACTAGTAGTAGAAGTAGTAGTAGTAGTACTAGTAGTAGTAGTACTAGTAGTAGTAGTACTAGTAGTAGTAGTACTAGTAGTAGAAGTAGTAGTAGTAGTACTAGTAGTAGTAGTAATAGTAGTAGTAATAGTAGTAGTAATATACCAAGTATTATTTTTTATTAAATAAATTATTAAGTAAGCTCTTTAGAGTTTGTTGTATACTCATAAGATAGTCGAACATTTTTCTTGATATCTTCCATTATTTGCCTTTATATTTCGTGCTCTGTCACGCTGCCATCTCTAGTTTGAAGCACGCGTCGTCTAAGAAACCACAGAAGGAAGTTGCCTCAAAGTTGCTTTGTGGTTCCGTCTTGGCCCATGGTCTTTGGTTTGGCTAAAACGTTGGCAGACATTCTGGTGCCTGGCAACGAATCTAATTACATTTTGTGGCCAAAGACTTTTCAATAGAGACTTTGTTTTGAGCGATTTCCATCAGTCAATAAAAAATTGTGGTCAACTCGAAGTCATGGACTCGTGAGGATGCGTTCCGTGGACACAGCGGGAATAGGAAAAGCGACTGCCATCTGATATGAAGGAGACTCCAAAGAAACTCACAACTTTATTTGCCTGTGCATTTCGTGGAAATTGAAATCTACGCGAAATATTTCGCTGGAAATTGGAATGCCAAAGCGTTTTTTGCTGTCTAACAAATTATTGAAACGTGCTTCCACATGGACAAACATACGAATTGAGGCACAGACATGTGGCATATGCCGCGCTGACAAGGCAAACAATTAAAACTAAAGTGGAAACGATCAAAATGTGCAACCCCGCGACACAGATCTATTGCTGCAGATAGGAAACATCCCAACCGCAGTATCTGGCAATTTGCATAAATTAATATATTATGTTATATATGTAGAAGTAGAGGCATCAAGTCGGTAGTCCAACTGGGTAGTTGCAACACCCTCGCAGGACCCACGTGTTGTGATGATGCTATGGCGTGACTCATTGCCCTATTGGAATTTAAAATAAAAACTCTTGCCAATTGGCATTGACTCCCCCTCTTTCGACGTGTTGAGCGTCATGTGTTCTGTTGTCTTCTATGCTAATGAGTCGACTCTGTGCAGGACACTCGAGAGTCCAATACGATGTGGATGTGGATGATGATGATGGTGAGGCGGTCGCCTTTTGACATTGTCATGCTGTCAAGCGTAACCAAACTCCGATAAGAGCAATAAAAATGAAAATAGGTTGCGAGGTTGCCACAAACACAAATGCAACAAAAACAATGGGCAGGGCAACATCTGTGTGTTGTGTTGCCACAAAATGTGCTGTCTGTGTGTCCAAATGTGAGTCTGACTATCGAAGTGTGTGTGTGTGGCATTGAACGAGTAAGCTGCAGTGAGAGAAAAACATGGAATGTTATAGGTAATGCTGAGAATATGCTTTTCAAAATAAGTTGGAGAAATAGATAAATAATAAAGGACAGATTCGTTTTTAATAATCTGAAATAAATATACAATGTTGATCAGAATGCTGAAAAGATTGCAGTGTAATATTAAATAGAATATATATATTAAATAATATAATTAAAATCAGTAAAATTTGCAAAACTCAATCAAAGTTCTGAAGCTTGGAGAACTATATATTATATTTTAAATATTGTTATTATATAAGATTTTATTAATCTAGAATAAGGATCAAATGAAATATTATAAATAAAATTAGTTCATTATATTTTGCAGAAGTCAATCAAAGTTCTTAAACTTGGAGAAGTATTGATTATATTATCAAATGTTTTATATATTCTTTAACTCTAAATGATATAAGTTATCAAAGTTATTACATAAGAACTTTGGTTAATTTTCAAAAGTTATGCTTTGATTAATTTACAATATTTAGAAATAATTAATATAAAACTATTAAAAGGATCGATAGTTGAGAGGCTTCATATTATTTATACGTAAAGTACAGATATACCTAACTATTTGCTATACCTTATACTACTAAAATAAATAGTATATTTTTTTATATTTACTATTATAACTTGTCCTTAACTGAAGCCTAAGCTTAAATATTCTCCAAAATCTAAAGTAACTCCATAAATTATGGTTTTAGAAATACAATATCCTAAACACCGTGACTTAAATAGTTAAATACCTGATCTCCACAACACTTCATGGTATTTTTGTTAATTTTGCAAAGTTAGATTAACACTGATCACTCCAATTTCTCGCAGTGCATTTCATGGCACGCGATCGCTGGAACGACACGTACCAATGCTATCGACTCCGACCGACGATTGCCCTAATACTTACGTATGTATAATATATGCACCCACACAGTGATGACACGCATACCTACCGAAAAGAACAGCAACAAAACATAAACAACTTATGGGGAGACATCAAATTGGAACTGATGCCAATTGGTTTATCACTTGGCAACTCAAAAACAAAACAAGCGACCACCGAGGGAAGGTGAGAAAGAAGGGGAAGTCAATTGTAACTAAATTGAAAAACAAAACACAAAACGGAAAATGTAAAATGTAAATTGCCAAATTGCATACATTTTAATGGAAATAAAAAAGAGTGCAGCTGGGAGTACAGTAGGTCACAAGAGCTGTTCAGTGCCAATGATCCTTGGTCTGACGTCGCCAGTTGAGTGGAAACAAACGCTTCCAGAGCTCGTAGCGTGCTGAGTTGAGATTCTCCTGTAGGACGATCTCATCGCCAATTTCCAGATAGTAACGTTTCTTAAAGCTAAAGGGACGCCAGCGAATATCACGCAGTTGTAGATCGGTGGGCTTATTGGGATCACTGCGGAGAAAGTTACTCTTAAACTGGGATAAGTTAGAGTTTCCCCTACTTACCCCTTGTAGGCAAAGGCTGAAAACATGCGTGTCATGATGTCGACCATACGAAACTCATCATCGTCCTCTGTGAACATGCGACTGATCGAGGGCTCCACAAACAAATACATCAGATCATCGTGATGCACCACACCGTAGGGTGCATCCTCCGGATAATGGATGTGACTGCGTCCGCCTTGATAGCCAAATCGATAGTAATATACCTTGGTTGCCCTCGCCGCCAGATGGACAAATCGATGTATGCCAAATCCTGTCAAGGCATCCGAGTAGAGCGTCGACAGCGACTGCAGCGAATTATTCGCATTGATGGTTTGATTTCCAAAGTATTCTTGTCTCAGTTCCTGGCTAATATTCTGGGCACGTGGACTGCTGGTATTGTAGAGGAAACAAATGGGCGCCAGGCTATCAAAGTTGTCATTGAAAGCGGTCAGCAGGGAAGGACTTTGCAGTATGGCTAAGAGTAGTACTTGGATTAGTTATGGATATAGATGGATTCCCCCCTTGAACTCACATATGGCTGGGCCCACAAACTCATCCTTAGTCATGCCTGTGATAATCGGTATCTTCATGTGATCGCCATTCTGATAACTGCGCACCGGATCCTCAATGAGAAAACGTTCCTGCCCAAAGTCCGGCTCCACAACGGGTTTCCACAATATCAAGGGATTATTGCGTCCAAAGTCAAACATGTGCGGCAGTGTATTGGCATATTCCAGATAATGTTTCTACGAATTGAGATACATATAAGAAGAAGTATTATAGTAAAGAGTATTATAGATACCCTGTGCCTAGAAATGATATACCTTAACCAATATAAATATATTGATAAACATGAATGAAATATTTTCTTTTGTTTAACTCTCTGAATAACTTCTGTGTCTATTATACGATTGTAATGAAATTGTCAGCGTTGTTAGTGATAATAGTAATCTGTATAGATACAGAAACTCAAGACAATATCTTTAAGATTGATTGACCTTTCGAAACTTAATTAGATCAGCGGTTGGTTTGAAGAAACTTTCATTCCATTCTCTAGTTCTAAACGTCTCTGTGGTCTAAGTCAGGCCCTTTTCATTCAACGCAACTGTTGATAACGCTCGGAGGAAGATTCCTCCTTCCGTCTGTTACATACATTCGCACAAGGATATATTACACTGCTTACCATACAACTTACCCCTCTGAGACAATCCAGCATTTCTTTAATATCCTCCGTGTTGCAATGCAACAATGCCGCCTGCTTCTTTGCCACATCCATTTGATGCTCTGGCAGAGACCATTGCCCCGTTGCGGCGCCACTCATCACAATTGCCCGATGGAAGAGACCACGTGACATGGGCGAAACCATGTGCAGGGTGACAGCCATTGCTCCTGCTCCATATCCCAGCAATGTGATCTCATTGGGATTGCCGCCAAAGCGTGAGATGTGCAGCTTTAGCCAGCGCAACAGCTGAACCTGATCCTTGAGTCCCATGTTGCCTGGCGCCTGCTCTGTGCCCGTGGCCAGAAATCCCAGTGTGCCCAGGCGATAATTGAAGGTAACCAAGACCAGATTGCGATCCATAAAATACTGCGGACCTGCAAAGTTCTTGCTCTGCCCGGAGAGGGAATAGAAGCCGCCAGGATGTATGAAGACTAGAACGGGTTTCTTAGGATTCGGATCCAGTTCGCTGGGAAGTTCGCGTGAATAGATGTTGAGTCTCAGGCAATCTTCGCTCACATCCTCGCTGAAGAGTCCCGGCTGCGGACATTTGGGTCCATCGAAGGTGGCATCGAAGATATCAAACCATTGCTCCACGGGTTCCGGTGGCTTGAAGCGTAGATTCTCCACGGGCGCCTTGGCATAAGGAATGCCCCGAAAGGCATAGAAATTGCGTCCAGCCTGGGAGGGTAGAATGGTGCCTCTAATTTTCCCTAGAGCTGTAGTAATCACCAGATCCGAAAGCTCCTTGTCACTGCCAATGGGTATATCGTCGTCGTCATCCCAGTTCTTGGCCAACTCGCTGCTGTTTTGGCCAGTCGAAAGGGAGCTCCAATTGAGCAGAAGCAGAAGCAGTCCAAACAGTTGCCACATCTTAAGCAAGACTGTGGATATTTCGACTGCAGCTCCAGGTTTTTATAGTCCCCCCAGTTGGAGCTGGATTATGTCGCATAAAGTGCGCAAATTGATGATCGTCTGGTTGGAGTTGAACGTGGGCGGCATGGCTTTTGCTTCATTTGCTTCCTTGTTCTGTTCGCTCTTCCCATATCCAATTGCCCAGGTTCATAAATAACCCACAGGCTGCATTCAAGTTCTTCCCACACACACCTTTTTGCAACTCCCTGACCTCACCTCATCCTCGCTAGATGCCTCCTCCAAAATCAACCCACGTTTTAGTTGTCTATTAATTTGTTATTGCTCCAATTTTCCCACGTGAACTTGTTTGCGTGTTTGCGGCTTATTAGATTAAACACCCGAAGGGAACTCTCCTCTGACCTACCCAAAAAAAAAAGGAAGGAAGGAAGGAGGGAGGGGTAAAAAGCAAGCAGGAAAGTGATCCTTAAATGCCCGCTAATAGCGTTTAATGGCTGAGCACAAAAGGTGAGCACAAGTCATAAAGTTTTCCGGCACCACAAGATGACACACCCCTCTACCCTATTCCCTCACAGAGAGTTATCAAGTTCATGCGTTAAAGTGTTCCCTTTGTGCACTTCTTCCTTTCTTTTCTTTATTTCTTTCTTTCTTTCTTTCACATTAATTGTGAGTTGTGTTCGTTGCAGACAAAAGCGTGCTAATTGGATTTATATTGGGTTATTACGAATGCAACTTGGTAGCAGCTTCTACACTTCCCACTTGGCTGTGTGAAAAGGCATCCCGGGTTTATCTTTCCGAAAAATGTTTCTTCCAGCGATTAGGGTTGTTGCTGGGAACTAACAACAGAGTTGTGTGTGTACAATTAACACTTTAACTTTGTGGTTGAACTAAAGGACTATAATAAGAAACTTATTTATTAGTATTCTTATATTTTGTTACAAATATTATGGTTTTATAATTGTTGCCAGGTTTATACCTGTATATACTTATAATCCCAATATACTTATTAACCAAACACTAAGTTCTTCGGTTTGAATACGAAATACGTTTTAATTTCTAGACTTTTTAATTTCTAAAGTTAATGCTCCATTTATTGGAATTTTCTAATATACTTGTTTTAGTTTGAAAAGGTATTTATCGATTATATCTTTATTTGTACTTCTAATCATACAATGCAATTAATAAGCAATGAAATTTGTCAGCTTTTACAGTGTATAGAACTATAACAAAAGTATATTTCATTAGGATAATCGATTACAACAAATTGGCAAAGCATAATCTTTTATTTAGATATTGATTTCCCTATCTAAATACTTTTTATGTAAACTATATTTACCTACAATATTAGGAGCAAATCTTTGTTAATATTTGTAGTACACAATTGTCGTTCTTTAATGCAGGAGGAATGGGGATCTTCAGTAGAAATTGCTTTGGAATTAATATAAGTCTAGACAGTTGTCTTGGGCAGAAACAAGCAATCAATTTGGAATCCAAAGGAGATATCATAAATCGTCTAAGTATGGCAATTTTATTACTTATTTTGACTATATTCTTAATGTTTAACTTACATAAACTATTAATAATATCTATAATGCTTTCAAATTTGTATTTATTTTTAATATTTGTATTACTTAATCTGTTTATAAGTGTCAACTCTGTATATTAACTCAAATCACTCAAAATGTAAACCTACAAGGTCGCTAAAGGCTCATTGTTGTAGGGGCTAACAGAACTCACAAACCCAGCCAGAGTTACAGAAGAAATGGATAAAGTGTTGAACTCCTACTCTGCAGCCGCAGCCCCAACTGCAACTTCAACTTCAACTTCATCGTCTCTGCTCTGTGGCACAGTGTGAATAATTGATGATATTAGCTCATGGTCTGCGCTTGCCTCGCCCAAGTAGTTGGCAGCTCAACGGCGATCCTCACGCCCCGAGATGCTCATGGCCATAATAAACATCTTGGCAAGCTGTGCCGTTGTTAGACATTCTGTGGTCGTCGTACTACCAGGTAATTGTAACATCAGTCCTAGAAATGTGCTCTGGCTCGAGCTCGGCAGGTGACACAAATGCAGACGCCTCCGGAGCTGCGACCAGACTCTAATGACCAGACAGACAAGACCAGAGGAAGACGACGACGACGACGATGACGACGATGACGAGGTCGTGCCATGCGCCACAGGATGTGTCTGCAACGATGTCGTGAGGTGTGAAGTGTGTGTTCAGAGTATCTGTGTGTGTCTCTAGGTAACTTTGTGTGTGTGATTTACTTTTTATGACTCCTGCCGCGCCTCAAGCTGCCTGTGTCTCAAGTGTCTACGCTGTTGTCATTGCGCTGCCTGTGGTGATTTTGTGGGTTTTTTCCTATTAAAAAAGTGTGTTTTAGTTTTTAACTTTCAATTTGGATTTAATTAGTTGGCAAATATTGACATATTGCCAGTCAAGTTGTCTGTGTGGTCTACAGATATGAGATCTTTAGCTGGAAATAGAATATCACATACGATCTTTGAGAAAAGTTTTTTATCTATTCATCTATTAGATACAAATCAATGTGAAGTCTACTTATAGCTCTATTAGGGAGTTAAAATAAGTATACTAATAAATAAGTAAATAAATCTAACTATTGCATCAATAGTCAATCAATATATTTATCTATTTATATCTCTAGCCACTTAAATTATTAGAGATATATTCAGCTATCTATCTTTCTACCTGTCTATAGTATACGTATATGTATCTGTTTGTCTATCTATCTGTCTATATAAAAAGGAAATATATTTATAAATACATATTTATTTACATTTCTATGTATTCATCTATTTACCTATTTACCTTCTAGTAACTATCTATGTACCTACCTATCTATCTATCTATCTATCTATCTATCTATCTATCTATCTACCTATCTATTAGATTTGAATCACTGACACTTTCCAGTGTCCATATTTATTTACCTTTCTTTGTGTCTATCTATTTATTTACCTTCTAGTTACTAGCTATATACCTATCTATCTATCTATCTATCTATCTATTAGATTCGAATCACTGACACTTTCCTGTGTCCCTCTGTTTGAGTGTCAAAATATATAATTTATTGAGCGTAATCATTAGATTGCATTTCATTTGGCTGTTCAAAATTAGCATTGCATTCTATTTGCAACTTGGTTGCGCCCCTAGCCAGGGGATGTGCTGCCACCTAACCAAACCCTCCCCAAAACTCAAACACATTCAACCTTAAATGTACATTGACTAATGAAATGTTTTTGGTTTCGATGCGAATTCCACATCGAGTACCCATTTCTGAGGTCGTTCTGGGCCAAATGATTTTAGTTATTTATGTGGCTTTTGTTGTTATTCGTTTTTGGCTATAAAAATGCAAACAAAAATGTGCGCTGTATTTTCCATTTTCCTATTTACTTTACCACTGCTTTTATGCCAATTTGCATTTGATAATACACCCGCGAATGTTGGCTAATTAGCGGGGATTTGTTTGTTAGTTTTTATGGCCATTGAAGCGCCAGCGAGTCGTGTGCCCAAAAATCATAGATAATCCCGGGGAAGGTGGAACACAAGGGCACGCGACAAAAGGTGTTCCATAATATATAGTACTATATAACTTTGGGTTGGCTGCTGAAAATTGACAGGCGTGACAAGATGTGGCAACATAGTATATGGGTAAAGGTGAGTGAAAGATATGAATAGTGAATACACTTTTGAGTATTTAGAAAAAATATTATAAAAAGACTATAATATTGTACAAATAGTTGAAAAATATAGAGTGATTGTAAGTAGTTTGTATTCCTGAATTATTACAACAATACTATTGAAGTATTGTTAATTTAAACAAGCCGTACTGTCGAGCGGGCGACAGTAGGATACCCTGTGCAGGTCTTAAAACCAAAAGTATTTTGAGAAAACTAGCTATAAAACTGCTCTTGTTATCAGCTTTTTCCAATTGTGTGTAAAGGGGGCGTGGCATCGCGATGAAATTTCCTGGGCACATTAAGCCCAAGCTTCTCATCATGTGTGCCAAATCTCATGTCTCTAGCTTTAACATTGCTTATGTTATGATGATTTATCTAATTTTAAAACAAACGGGGCATGATATCGAAATTTGAAAATAAACTTACTCTGCGTATGGTATTCAGGAACCTACATTCCAAATTTGAAGTCTCTAGCTCTTATAGTTGCTGAGATCTACGCGTTCAAACAGACGGACAGACAGACGGACAAACGGACGGACGGACAGACGGACGGACTGACAATCGACTCGGCTATTCATACTGATCAAGAATATATATACTTTATAGGGTCGGAGATGCCTCCTCCTGCATGTTACATACATTCACACAAACTAATTATACCCTTTTTTGGGGGTACAGGGTATCAAAATTGTCACGAAGATGACTTTGAAGATTCCTTATTTGCTGATCAAAAAGACTTAAGAAGCTGTAAGTCTTGTCAGTTTCTAAAAATCATAGGACTCCATAGAGATGAAGATTAGAGGAAACACTTTTAAGAAATTTAATAAATTAGAGATAGAAACATTAGGAATTTCCTTTGAATCTTTCTGAGAAAGTGCGTTTAAATATTAAAGGAATATTGCCAAGAATCTGTAATCTAACTCGTGAGTTTCTAAAGAACATCAGTTAGTTTATTCGTTAACAATTTAACCTACACACAATTGTTATATGCACTCAACCTTTATATAATCACAAACATTGTTGGAACTCTCGTGTCAATATCATTGATATATTCATTCACAGCTGCTGCAAATAGTTTTCGCACAGTTACCACTACGAGAGGTATCAATCACATGAGCATATGCAAAAATTGATATGGAAAAGATGCACACACTCCACAAATTGATAATCCTCCCTGTTCAAAATAATCGGGCGCGACATAAACAACAATTGACAAACGGTAAAAACTGTCAAAAGGCAATTGTTGCAGTCTTTGTGTCAACGGGCACAACAAACTGACAGACAGACAGACACAGTCTGATGATTGATCATGTGATTGAGGCCTTTGATTTGCAGTTATTCTAAAGAGGAGTAGGGATGGGGCAGGGGCAGGGCCAGGGGCAGCATCAATTTCGAGTGGAACTCTAAATGAACGTGGGAGTTTCTGTGCCTCTGAGTTTTGCACCTTGACTAAGTTGAAAACCCGTTGCGAGGAGTCTCTTTTAGCCTCTTGGATGCCAAGCACGTGCCACAAGTGATGTGGCAGGCAGCGCGCCTAGCATGTAAATCTGTTGTGTGTGTGTGCCACTTGCAACAGCCGCCAGCATAAGCAAGAGCTATGCAGCTGGCTGACTGGCTGCCTGGCTGCCTGGCTGACTGGCGGCTTGCCACAGTCTTTGCCACTTCCTTTTCGTGGTCTGTTTAAGAATTGAGAATTGAACCCGTGCCGTCTACGTGCCACGTCTGACTTGCCCCAGCCTCGATCGTCATAACTTTCAGAACTAAATTAATTGTTTTGTTATTATTATTTACTTTATTTTTCTTCATCATCTCCAGTTGGCATTCTGGCCAAGAAGCTGGCTAGCACCTGTTGTTGGCCAAGGTCTGTGGACATTAATTGAATATTAATAAATTGTCGATCCTTTGATTTGCGCCTGCACTTTTCATTTCTATAATCGCCATCATAATCGTAATCATAATCGTAATTAAGTTAAACGTCTACATGAACAGTTCAGTTTTTGGCGTCTGCCAGTTGCCAGTTACCAGTTGCCACAGTCTTCGTTCCTCCCTCCCTCCATTCCTTCCCTCTCTCTCCTTCAGCCTCATCGACATCTTCCTTGTCGTAGGTCATGCGTGCTCTTGACCAGTCGTCGAATTGTTGTCCGAATCGGTCGCACCTAACTGAACTGGCGCTACGCTACTTCTGGTCACTTGATTAAGTCCAAATATATATGCGGGATGAAGGCAATTCCCTCCAGATTGCACACAACTTGAGGAGGGGATGACGAGACCCAGAATTAACTGACAGCTGACAGAGATTGTGGAATCTTGAAGATACTATTAAGGCCAAAAACTGAAAGAGAACAGAAGGGGGTCAACTAATGAGAGAAAGAAGTGTCTGCAGTTCTTATATAAATTTATTTTGGTACTAATATATAATAACTCTTTAACTAAAATTAGAAAAACCAAATTTGTTGATTGATTTTTATATATTAACTATAATCTTTCATTACAACTTTTAGCGCTGGAATCCTATACGATACCCCTAGCCTTAGCTTAACTTAAATTAATAATGCTTCTTAGCTTTTCAGACTTAAGTTAATTAAATCGCATATCAAATAATATTATTGTTAACTTATTTATTATTATTATTTTCTATTATTTATATATCTTAAATCCTGTTTTTTATTTTAAATCATTCGTTGTGTCGACTTCTTTTAGCTGACGAATAAATAAAATAAATAAAATAAAATAACAATATCGAAACGTTGACAATATTAACAGATATAGCAGTTACAATATTATTTATATCATTTTAATACAATACATAATACTTAAATAATACTTATACAAGAAATCACATAAGTTTATACAGGAAATACAATTTAAAGATACTTATATATTTGTTATAATAAGCTACATATACTTTGGAATGTCTACAGATTGAAGAATAACTTAAATAAAGTTAGAGACATAACTGACATAAATATACATATTTGAATATATAATAATACTTAAACTTTTCTTTAAAACTCTGTTTCCAAGTGTGTTCTTATTGCAATAAAGTATTTCCTTGTGTTTTTGTATATTTTCTATCTATTCTCAGTCACTTAATTAAACTTGGTATATTTATATATTTATAATAATACTATATTTTAAATATAAACTTTTGCATATTTTTATATATTTTAATACTACATTTTAAGTATTAAATACAAATTAAACATCTGCATACAAGATTTCTTACAGAGTTTATCATTACAAATTGAAAATAGATACATTTCATACATAAAACAGCTTACATAACAAATTTAAAGCCTTTAATTCAGACTAATGTATATAGATTGATAAGTGAATTGAATTCACTGCCTCTGATATGCCATCTAAAGTCTATTACATAAATTTTAGACAAAGTTAACTTATTTTCAACCCTTCGAAACAAAACACAGTGTATTGAAATCCACACAATGCAATAATCCAACCAGAATCGATTTTAAAAAACGAGCTCAGCTTTCAACGCCACCCAGTAGTCAAACAGCTTGGCTTTGCTTATCTTATCAGAGTAACTCGGCTGGTTAAAGCACACAGAGGCAGTGGAATTTAATTAATGCAGTTAAGATAAGACTCATTGAGCTGCAGAAACGCAGCGCAAAAGGAGCCTGGTCAACTTGTTCAACTTGGTCAAGAGCAAGGTCATGGATCTACTCATAAATATTTATGTGAACAAAAAAAGCCGTTAAATAAAAATCAAAACAAAAGTATGAAAAGAGGTTGGCTGGGAAACGATGTCAATGTGCCCCAAGGCGTCTAACTGCATATTTTGGGGGTAAAAAGGAATGTCAGGCTGATGATCGTACCCGTTGTTGATTGTGATATGAAGCCTGTGTTTAGAGCTGAAAGTTCCTTGACATGCCAACGCTATACATATGAGATAATCAAATGTTTGTGGCCCAAAACACATTAGTGTCAAATGGCTTTTGCCTTTGGGCCGCAACTCCTGCTGCCTGTGCTGCCTGCTGCCTTTGCTGCCTGCTTATTGTTTAAACAAGCGACAGAACGCGTGGCCAGTGGACAGTATCGATGGATGGATGGATGGTCGTGTCGATCCAGAGAACCTTCATTAAAATCATTATATTGCAAATGTGGCAAATTTTCAACAGTTCATTTAACTGATTAAAGTGCATGGTACTTTTGCCCAATTTTCCTGATGAAGAAATGTCCAAAAACCCTTTGGCTCTACAGCTCTTTAAGCCTTGAGTGACTAAATTACACTTTCCGTGCTCTATAATTTTGGCACCTTCTGCCTTTTTTTTGTGTCATGTGCTGTTGAGAAAAGAAGTCATAAAATTATATTTATGAGTCATAATTTTTATAATCAAAAAGTATTTTGTTTTAAAGCGTAAGTTGAGGCTCATTTCCACAGAGTACAACTCATCTTTATGATTGGGTTCTAATCGCACTCATCGATGACTCCAACAATCATTCATCGACTCCACAAAAAAGCCATTAGCCTTCGTCTTCCAAAGACATTTGTCAAAAGGTTTCTCAATAATGTTGTTGTTGTTGCTGTTGTGGGTGATGTGTGTGTGTGTGTGTGTGTGTGTTAAATATTAATCAGTCAATAGGCAAAATGTTAATCCGCATTTAAAATATCTAACTCTTTGTTGCTGTTGTTATTTCCCTTAATCTATTAGTGGACCGCCCAGCGTGTCGACCAATTAATTGCGTAAATGGAAAAATTGCCTTTGGTCTTTTGTCTTTGTTGGGTGCCACAAGTCACACTTTGCTTATTTCTGAGTTACAGTTAAAGAAATCAATTGTAGAAAAAGTAAAGCTTATTATAATTTTGTAAAATGCATAAGCGTTAAAAGAAATCAATTTGTTTTCATTACAATTTATTTGTTTTAACATAAATTTATATAAATAACAAACGCTGTAAAATGAGAAGTTTTATTGTGTAATTTAGTGACGATAATTTAGTATTCTTTAAGATTTAAATATATAAAATTTCCCTTAATTTAGGCCTAAGATTTACGCACAAGTTTCAATGCATCAAAAAGAAAATAATATATTAAAAATGTTATTTAAACTATAAAAATAGAAACATATATTTAAATATTAATTAAATAAATCACAGCTCTTCTATTTAAACAAAAAATAAATATATATTATATATAATATTATATATGATTTATATAATAAATATATATTTTACTCTTAACCTTTTGTATACTTTTAATCTAACAGAAATCTCTCAGTGCATGACCCAGCTAATTAATTAATAATATTTATGCTCAAAAGCGTTAGAAATCCATTTCAAACTATACCAATTTTTATTTATTTTAACAGCAAAATGATTAATTTGATGCGCCAAAAAACGAAATAATTTAAAAAAAAAAACTAAAGTGGAAATATGTATTTTTAGGTTTGTCGAATATGGAATACACTTAATTGCAGCTAATTTTAATAAGTGGCAGAATAATAGAAATAGGGTTAAGACTTGTTTTAAAGTGATAAAAAATGTCTAAGATATGTTGAGGAATATATATTTTATAACTAAAACAATTGATTTGCTTATAGATATACTACTTGTTGTATTTAATATTATAATAAATACTGAATTAAAGTGTTAAGTGTAATTATAATAAACTTGCAAGCATCTTTGTTAATTTACTTGGAAACAGATTGCTTTACAATTCTGCTAACAGTTTTATTAAATAGCATTTAGTAAGTGTATTCAAATTGAGAATATTTTTGAATTTATTGTAATTTTGTTATTGTTTTTTTTCTCCATGATGTCTGTCTGCAATGACAGGCCCTTTTTGGGAACAGCTTGAGCTTTTTTCTTTGGAGCTGTAGCTGGAGCTGGAGTTAAAGAGCACGCGCTCATTAGAGCACCGCTGGAGTTGGAATTGAACTTGGAGTTGGAGTTGGAGTCTGAAGTCTGAAGTCAGAGTAGGAGACGAAGGGGACCACACCGAGTGTATCTACATTAAACAAGGCATGATTATAATAATGTTAAGCAATAAATTGCGAAAAGTCAAAAAGATGTGCGCGCAGCTGCAACAAACTAAACATTTACGAGCTGTAAACTCGAGTGTGTGTGTACGTGTGTGTGTGTGTGTGTGTGCGTGTGTGTGTATCTGTGTGTGTACTTCTACCATTTTTGTTGCGTTGAAATATGTTTTTGTCACCCGTATAATTTGCTGACTGGAGCGTTAAAGCGACAACAACGATGGCAACAGGCCAAGAAGAAGAGCTAAAAGACGTAAGAGGTAAGCGGTAAGAGGTAAGCGGTAAGAGAGCCACTCGGTGGCTGGCAGCCATTTGTGCTTATTGTTGGTAGTACACATCTTGAGGCCCAATCCCGTATAATCAGCCCAGTTGACTGCGTACTGCCCTTTTAATTATGGGTCACAGTCAATGAGCAGCAGCCGTCGACGTCGACGTCGCATTTCTTTTGCATTTCCTGTCAACGGCACTTCAATTTTCACTTTAACGCCTATTTGCTGTGGCAAGTGCTTTTCAGCATTTTCCCATTAACATTGTCTAAGGCAAGCGTTTTAATTTAACTGTTTGCTGGTTAATTGTTAGCCAACTTGTGTTGGCTACCAACAACTGGACGCATAAATTTGTTTTATTTCATTTTGTTTCATTTGTAACTTTGGCCTAAATGCCGATGCGGGCTGATCAGGTGAAAACAACTCAGAGTCTGAGACTCTTCTTCTACTCTACCAATTGCTGTTCTCAACATAAATACGTTCTCGGTTCTCGGCTGGCCATGTTATTATTTCCATTTGTTTTTGCGTACAGTTATTCATTCATTTTCTTGGCTTTGTTTTTTCGCGCTCCTAATGAAAACTTGCCCCAAATTACAGGGCGTCAGCAGATTGTGTTTGTGGCGCTCTTCGATTTAAGCAGAACCCGAGGGGGTTTCCAATAATTATGTCATTTTTGAAGGAGCTTCGCAGCTTCGAATGCGGCAGGTTGGCAACTTGACCAATGACACTCATTGCAGGTGAAATACTCAATCAAGTTGTGGCTTAAATTATTTGAGAATTAATACATAACAGAGCATCTGTGAGAATGTAATATGTTTTATTAATTATTATTATTATCATATATTTGATAGAGAAGAAATGAATTCTGGATTACAAATGGTATTAAAGCTAAGGCAACCTAGGTCATCTAGCTAATAATTTGTTTTAATTATTTATTTTAGAATCGTATTTATAAATATTATGCTAAATTCGAACTATTGTTTGTAGATTGCATTTAGTTGGCTTTAAACAAATATTTAATTTAATTTTTTATTTATATAAAATCATATTTCATAATAAATTCATATAAATAAATTGTATGTAACTCATTTTAAATATTTTTCATAAATCATATTTTTTTTTAATTATTTAAAATACTTATTATTGTTTGTGTTGTTATTAGTATACTTTAAATATATAAATATTATATAATATATAAATATATTAAATATTGAAGCTGGAAACTAAATACGGATTGTTAATATCTAAGTGTGTTATAGGAAGAAACTTTGCAGGAACAAATTCTAAACGAATAATAAGAATGCCCAATATTTGTGTCAGTTTAGTAATGTTAATTATTATAATTATATATTATCTGTTAACGTTTCAAGTCTCTAGCCATGTTTTTATACCCTGTGCCCATTAAAAATGGGCAAAAAACGCATAAGAAGGCATCTCTGACCCTATAAAGTATATATATATTATTGATCAATGGACTTGTATTGACACCTGTCCGCCCGTCCGTCCGTCTTTCCGCCCGTCCGTCCGTCTTTCCGCCCGTCTGTCCGTCCGTCCGTCCATCTGTCCGTCCGTCCATCTGTCCGTCCGTCCATCTGTCCGTCCGTCCGTCCGTCCGTCCGTCTGTCCGTCCGTCTGTCCATCCGTCCGTCTGTCTGTCCGTTCGTCTGTCCGACCGTCCGTCTGTATGAACGCGTGGATCTCACCAACTATAAGAGCTAAATACTTCAAATTTGGAATATAGGTTCCTGAATACCATACCAGATCAAGTTTATTTTCAATATCAAGCCCCGTTTGTTTTAAAATTAGAAAAAACACCACAACATAAGCAATGTTACGGCTAGAGACTTGAGATTTGGCACACATGATAAGAAGATTAGGCTTAATGTGCCCAGAAAATGTCATCGCGATGCCACGCCCCCTTCGCCCACAATTGGAAAAGCTGATAACAAGAGCATTTGTCGTTTGTTATGTTTATTATAAAAAGAGTATCTGCCTAGCTTCATCATTCGTCAGCCGATTTTTAAAGGCGATGAATTGTTTTGCTCAAGAATGTCCAAATTTAATGCTCAATTTATGGAACTAAAGTTATATTTTTAATATTTTTTTTTATATATTTAATGCCATGTTTTTTGCACAAAAAAATAAGGTTTTTGAAACCTTAAAAGCGTCTACCATTAAAACAATCCAACTGACATTAAAATCTTGTATTGAAAAGTTTTAGGAAAACTCATTACCTTTATTTAGAGACTACTTTTGCTCAAAACGGTAAACGCGTTTTCGATTTATGCTCCAATTAAATGAGTTATCTCAAAAAAAATTCGAAATAAATTCAAAAATGCATATCTTGAAGACGAATCAAGGAATATCCTTTTAAAATCAATTTTCGTGTTTCTATAGGACAATAGCATTAGGATATCTGAAGCAAAATGACTGTAAACTGTGTAATCATTATAACAACTATTTATAAATATCTGTAATGAATTCCATGACGATATTGCAGTATATTATTTATTATTGTATACATTAAATTCAATTATAATCACTTAAAATTCCACAAGTCAACTGCAAATCGAATCATTATCGATTATGCAAAATTACAGACAGGGAGCGATGAAAAGGGAGGAAGGGGAGAGAGGGTTACTCAAGTATAAAACAATACACAACGTGGCTGATAAGCGAGCGAGCATAATAAGTAAGTAATTAAATGTTAAATGATAATTATCAGGCAACCAACACACACACACATGAAAGAGAAGGAGATAATAGCACCCCCTCACCCCTTTCCACATAAAAACTCTCAGATGCACACATACAATCACACAATCACACGCTCATATGCAGAGAGAGCGAGAGAGAGAGAGAGAGAGGGAGAGAGATAATGAGCAATGCCGGCTCTACACACGCTTGCCACACTCCAGAGAGCTATGAGTGAGTGTGCTTGTATGCGAATGTTATCCCACCAATCAGCGGCGACTGGAATGTATGCTGGAAGTGCACACACACACAACACACATACACAATGATACCGAGTATCTGACGGATACGTTTGCAACGGCAACAGCAGCTGTAGCTATAGCTCTGTCTACGTCTGCAGCTCCCTATTGCTCTTGGAGTTGATTATGCGCCGACGCCGTCGTCGTCGTCGTCGTCGTCGTCGTCGTCGTCGTCGTCGTCGTCGCTTGTGGAGTTTTTGCCAAATTTATGCGGGTGGCATGATGTACCCTTCATCTGTCCCTTGGTTCCCATATCCATGTCTATCCGCTTGCCTCGTTATGCGGCTTGTTGTTGGTTTTTGTAGGTGGAGCCAGCCATAATACAATACTATCATTGTCATTGTTGACAAAACTTTGCCAGCGTCGTTTTTGTCTTCCGATGCTGAAGTTTGTCTTTTTTTTTGTTTTTTCTGCTTTGTATCTGGCAGATACGTAAATTTTGCCCTGCTGCAAACACAGCGCGCACAGGTTGCCACAGTGAAAGGTCGTCTGCGTCGGTTGTCGCTATCGTTGTCGGTTGTTGGTTGTCGGTTGTCATTGCGTGTTTAAGCCGACGGTTGCTGCTGTTTGTTATCCATACAGATACAGATACAATTGTGTTAAAGCCAGTTATTGCTGCCATTGCGACGGCATTCAAAGCGCTTACAATGGCCAAGTGAAGTGTGAAGTGTGTGAATTGTGTGCAGTGCCCATCAAAAGCTTTACTATTGGATAAACCACAACAACACAACAACACAACACTCGAACACACTCTGGATTAATCGCAATTTGTATTTGGATATGGTGGTTCTGTAAGTTCTGTTTTCATGATCGATTGCAGACTCTCAACAAGTCCCTTGACAAAGAAATGTGGAGAAAAAAAAAACAAACAAAATATATAGTCTGATAAACAGCTGGACATGAAATACTACATACATAATAATCAAGTACACAGTCAACGATTTATAATAACTAGATTCAAACAGATCGACGTTGATTATACCCTAGACAGTTAGCCTACAGTTGCTGTTTACTTTTGACTACAGTAGTAATTGCCTTAATATTAACTCAACAGTTATTTATGTATATTGTTAATTAGTAAATATATTCCAAATAAAACTGACAACTGGTATACACTCTAGCTAATGCTTATACAGGGTATGTTGTCGTTAAGATTTATAAATAAATATAAATAATAATAAATTCGAAGAATTTGATAGCACACAGAGTCCAGGTTTATTTTTCACAACGAATGTCGGAGCTTGTTAAACTTGGGAATTTATTTAAGAAAGAAATGCTATTTATTTGTGTATTTTATGATTAAAATATTAGAATAATTTATAGAATTTATATATTGCTTAGTTATGCATTGTTTTAAAGTGGAAAGTATAAATATTTATAAGAATAAATATATATTAGAATAGAATACCTTCAAGGCTTCATAAACTAACAGTGTTTTCTCTATACTTAACTCAAGAAATTTCAACAGAGTTCAAGTTTTAACTGTAACTCCTTATCACATATTTAAATAAATAATTTAATTAAAATTCTTGTATTATTTACTATTTATAGAAATCAATATTTAGTTGTGGTTTGGCAAATATTGAGTGCGGGTATAAATAAAACACATTCAACTGAATTCGTGATAACACAAAAAATTATAAATAAATACTATATATTTAATTAAATTTATAATAAAGTTTCATATAAATAAAGTAAATTTTACAGCGTATTGAAAACATTTATTGAAAACAAAACAAAACAACTTTGACACAATCTCGTTTTTTGCAATCTCAGTAAACAATCTGCAAGTTGAGCATTTATTGGTTTCTAAATAAGTGTTTAAATTTCTTTTAACTGAAATGAACTTCAGTAAATGGCCATAAGGGAACAATTTAAAAGTTTTCCGCATTTTCTAAATGTTATTAAATATATTATAGAAAAACGTTTATAAACTAGTAGAATAAACTTGTATATTTGTTTTTTTTTGCCTTTCGGCTTTGCAAAATTCGATAGCATTCAAAGTCTTATCTTAATTACAAACAAAGTTTTCTTTGCAGTATCAAGAAATGCAATAAAAATTCTTAAATTTGTTGTATATGAAACGAAGTTTAAATACCCTATAAACAGAAAGTTTAGATATCAGAATAAATGATAAAATTGTAGCTAATTTCAGTTGTTAAATCTGCACAAAAAGCAACGTTAAGAAATCACAATAAAACTGTTAAGAAAATAACTTCAAAGTGTTCACAAAAATATTTAAATTATTTCAAACGCTTTATTATCATGCTGAGAGCATGGCCTAGCCCTATTGCCAGAGTATCTTAATGATACTCGATGAAAAAGCCGCCGGGGGGGAAAACAGACCACACGCAAAAGGGCCAAAACACGCGGGGGCTGATTGGGCCAAGTGAAAGGGTCAAAACAAAATAAACGTCTGAGTGTGAGTGTGTCTTTTTGAATATATATATAGAGACATATTTTGTAGGTGACAAAGTTATTATAAACAGCAGAGAATCATCTCGATCGAAACAACAACGAAGTGACGCTATCAAGATCCGATAAGACCTACGAAGTGTCAAGCGGTCAATTTACGAACCCAAAACAAAGCGGCAAGAAGCGTGGAACAGGTTCATTTTTTGTTTTGTGTTTGGTGGGACCACCAAGCGGTGTTCGATCAGGTATCAGCTTATTAGATGGGCCCAGTTGGTTATGGCCCTGTTGGCCCTGTTGAGCAGCCTGCTGACTTCTCAGTACGCATAAAAAACAAAAGCAAAGGGCATTCTAGGCATTCGACTCATTCTAGGCCGCAGGGCGCCCGCTCTCTAATGAGGAGCTGGGACAAATTTATTGCTAATTGTAGTGCCGAGGCCCACTAAACGTTTGACGCATAAATCTAAGCGTGAGGGGCTCCCACACAGCGAGTCTGAGGTCTGAGGTTGACGATCTCCCCTTGCCCCAATGGGATATGTTGGTGACTCAGCGCGCAAGCGCTTTAAGTGTCAATAAGATTGTTGTTTAACCGATTCTCGAATTACCCGGGGTATAACTTCTTGGTTTACTTGTGGGTTAACTAGTCTAATACTAACGGTACCTGCTGTCTTACCTGGCAGTTTAATGTCACCTTTAACCGACGCCCCAAAGAGTTATGCGTTCCCGAACATTTCATTTGATGCCCACGCCAAAAGTCATCGATATCAATAATGTTCACTCGTCTCATTTCATTGGAATCGTTTAGAGTTGTAATTAAGAACGATACACTTGGGTGTGTTCTAAAAAAAAACAGTTAGCATTGATAGAGGTATGCGAATGAGTGAAGTGCATTCAAGTGCATTCACTTGGCAGTCAAGTAAAAATTAAAGTGAAGTAGTCAAGGAAAGAGTTAAGAATTCGTTTACCCGCATTCTAAGGAAAGTGTTCTTCTGGTTATTTTAATTTCTGTTTATAGTGACTATATTTATGTTTACTTTGAATGAATGATTAATATTTATGCTTCAATTATAAAATAAGTAAATGTAGAATATGTTTTCAGTATTGTTCTTCTGCAGAAAATGAATATGGTATATCCAACAGCATCAATATTGTAATTATGCCATTTTTCTTCATATCAATTTCCTTTTTTTAGAAAGCATATCTTAAACATAGATTGATTTTTTCTACTCACATTGAAAACCTGAAACTTAAGAACTATTTGACTGAAGAGAAGACTGGAATAGAAAATTCTAGAGCTCATTTAATTAGTTAGATGTTAAAGATCCCTGTGGAACTTAGCAATGTAACTTAAACAAAGTCAGCCCTCTTATTATATAGATGAATTTAATAGTTATTTGAGCCTATGTAGAGGATAATAATGTCGCAAAAAGTATGACAGACACGTTATTCTAATATATTGATTAATAAGGGATTGATTGTCGGTATTACCTATTAGGAAATAGGGAATAGCAATCATTCGTAAGATTCTATAGATAAATAGAGATAATAAAGCACTTATTAGTTGAAAGCTATTCTCCTTGTGATCCATTTCAAAAATATAAATAATAAATAGTTACCGAAGATAGTTATGCAGATAAAAATATTCGATTAGACACCTAGAAGTATTGATCCCTAAGATACATCAAAATAAGAAAGACGAAATCAGTCTAAAAGAATGCTAACAAAAGATCTGTACAATGGGAAGATACCATAGTTAGTCAAATCAATCTACATCCCTTATACAGATAACAAGAATATGTTAAATATGAGTATTAGTACAAAGATAGTTTATATTGAAGATACTCCCTCTAGAAAATAGAATATAAGATTGATAAAGTCAAACCAGCAGTTGATTTGCTTTAGGAGCAAGGGCGTCGGCAGCTTTTCAGTAAGGGGGGGGCCAACACTGGTTTACAACCTCATCTTCTCTCTTTACCTTCCTTTTAAGCACCAGGCATTCAACATACAGTCATTACAAAAATTTAATACTCTTATTAATTGTTTCTTTTTATAAATTCAACCATTTTATGCAGATTTTGGAAGCTAAATATTGAAATGTCGCATGTGTAGGGGGGGGGCAATGGCCCCCCTCTGCCCCCCCCTGCCTACGCCCTTGTTTAGGAGTAATGATTTTATCGACTAATAATCTATCTGTAATCGTACTCTCAAGTCAAATAAGTTCATAAAGACAAAGCGATTGATTTGCATTAGGAGTGAAGATATTATCAACTATTGATCTATCTATAATCTTACTCTTAATTCAGCTAATTTCATAAAGACACTTGATAAAGACAAGCCATTAGGGGTGAAGATATTTTCAACTATTGATCCATCTATAATCTTACTCTAAAGTGAGCTAAGTTCATAAAGACAAGCCAGCAAGTGATTTGCCTTAGGAGTGATGATATTATCGACTATTAATCTATCTATAATCGTACTCTTAAGTCAGCTAAGTTCAATCCACAATATTTATTTAACATTCTATGCTATGTTCACTTCAATTGTTTTCCCAGTTCGCTTTAGCAGAACCTTGCTCATTCCCTATCTCAGTTTTCTTGCAACCATATTAGTGCTGTTAAGCAACTCATTGCAATCTCAAACAATTACAGAAATGGCTACACTTTCAAAGCGCACTACCAACAACTCTCACAAGCCGAGCAACATCCTCAACCCGCTCATCCCAGTCAACAGCAGCATCCACAGAATCAGCAACAGGAGCAACAGAATCGATCCCATTTGCAGGACACATCCAGCTCCATTGCGATGACGACGCACAAATCGAAACGAGACTGGGATATTAATGATGCAATTGTGCCACAAGTGGCAGACATTGAATTCGATGAGTTCAGTGAGTGGAGCGATGGACATGTGCGTCTCATCTACTCGGTGCACAACGAGGAGGCCAAGAAGCACATTTCCGGCTGGGCGATGAGGAATACAAACAATCACAATGTGAACATCCTCAAGAAGAGTTGCTTGGGCGTGCTAATATGTTCGCAACACTGCACACTGCCCAACGGATCCAAGATCAATCTGAGACCCGCCATCTGCGATAAGGCGAGACGCAAACAGGAGGGAAAAGCGTGCCCCAACAAAAGTTGTCGGGGCGGACGACTGGAGATTAAGCCGTGTCGTGGACATTGCGGTTACCCGGTAACACACTTCTGGCGGCACTCGGGCAATGCTATCTTCTTCCAAGCCAAAGGCGTGCACGATCATCTGCGACCTGATCCGAAGAATTCCAGCGTCTCGAAGCGTGCCTTTGGACGTGTCTCCCTCACGTCCAGCAAGGCAACCACAACAGCTTCGAGGACTGCGCCCAAGAAGTCGGTCATTGCCGGTTTAGTGAAGCAGGTCAAGGTGAGTTCGATCAGGGACTTCAGCAAGAGATCCTCTACTTGAACTCTTGTGCTTGCAGCAACAACAACAGAATCTCATGGGCAAGGTGATCAAGAGAAGCACGACGAGTAATCCTTTGAGCCACTCCGCCTTGGAAATATATCAGTTTAATGGTAAGAGATCCTTGCAACTTTACAACTTAACACATAGGATAGCTAGCTAGTATTTCACTCTTTAGTTGTCTGCATTTGTCTTTAAGATATCTATTCTTAAGATATATATTCTTATGGGGAATCTCCACAGTCCGCATCTCTTCAGTTCCTACGTTTTTCTATCTTGAACACTAAACTCAAATATTTCCATTTCAATTATTGGGTATCTAGCAAGTCTGCCACTTTATACTTGTCTGCAGAGTCAAGCGACTTGTGTTTTCTTTGTATCTTAAGAGCAATTATCTATTTCATTCTTTAACTTAATTATTGTCTACTTGCAGCTTGTGGTAAGTGCACCACGTACAGTCACTGCACCTGCAGCTATCTGGAGGATACCACACGCAGCCATCCACTGAGTCAATCCTCCAATTACATGAGCAACTCCTGGCCCCTCCCACCCGCCGAATCGACGCCCTGTGATCCTCCGGCGAATGTCTTCACCGTAAACCATCAGCATATTACCTACAACTATCCGATTTACCATGCCACGCCCACGGCTGCAACTGCTGTGCCGAGCAAGTCGCCAAGTTTGCCGTACACCTGCATTCCGGAATTGTCCGCCTATCAGCCCGGCATCAACAATCAGTCCAATGTGTCCGGTTACGGCAATGCCAATTGCCAGCTGACCTACGAGTCCGGATCGCAACTTGCCACGCCGGAGCCGGAGTTTATCAACTACTCACAGATAAAACACTTGGGTGGCACGGAACTCGGTTGCAAGGGGGAAACGACGCCGACAATCAAGTACAATGCCACCGTGGAGACGCAGCCGGTGGCGGGTTATGCGGAGGACAACTACGACTACTACTACAACCGCGAGTCCAAGTCCGACTACGAGTGGCAGCAACAATTTGCCGCAAGTGCCGGACACGGACATTATTATGAGAGCGCCAATGGTTACAACGGCGTCAGTTACTTTGACACGGGCACAACAGCGCCCGGCAATGGCAGCGGCGGCAGCGGGAACCTCGATGCTGGCAGCGGCAGCGCCACGAACCTTGATCACGGCAGCTACGGCAGTTACTACGATCACTATGCCAACTATGAGCAACAGATGGCGGTAGCCGGTGGCGCTGCCATGACAGCTGGCGTTGGTGTTGGCGTTGGCGCTGTGGCAACTGGTGTGGCCAGTGCGGTGGCGCCACCTACGCCAACACTAACTTATCATCACCACCATCACCATCACTTGCATCAAGCACACGCAGCCCATTGATAGTACTTAACGATCGTATTACTCATAGTTCGTTTTAGTTTTGAAATCTTAATTTCAATGTGTAGTATTTTGTATTAAAAATAATAAATTATGAAATGTTGGTTTGTAAGTGTTTGTTGCGTTTTAAAATAATCCACTATTGAAGGTAAACCAAGGAAACACAATTAAGTAACTCAATGACTTGCAGCCCATTCATCAATAAACTAATGTATTAACTAGTAAATTACTCAGACTTGGAGTTTAATTCATCGAAACCTGAAAAAAGACCTTACGTCAAGTACCGAGTGCCTGCTGGCGCCATCTGTGGTAAAGAAAGGTAAGCTATGTTTAGCACTGCCAGCTGGCACAAGGTGAATTTAATATAGGCTGACTTACTCACCACAATGCTGCCAGAGTTTGTCCGTTAAAATAGCTAAATTTAAAAGTAATATAGATATTATGCAAAGTAAAACAACAGAAATAGCAGATAAAATTCAAAGTTGTGTTATTAGAGCTTATCTTTAAACTAAAAAACTTATAAATCGCAGAGATGGCTCAGAAAAGATTGATTATTCTTTAGCTATGTTTAGCTGTTTTATTTTTAAATTCCTACTTTATGCCTCAAAACTCTGGCAGCACTGTTCTTAAGCAAACAAATAAATAAATTAAATACAAATTTATAATACCCACTGCAAGGGTAAAATAACCAGCTGTGAACTCACCTCCCAACTAAGAGTGGCAGCCTTGCCAGCAGTGGTGTCATTTCCGCTTTTTCCCCGTCAGATTTGGCTTTTTTTGAAGTGTGATTGCCGGTAAAATTTGAAAACAGCGGGCAGCGGGAATTCTAGATTTTTTAGAAAATTTAAGCAGCTTTATTTTATTTCACTTTTACTTAAATTTGAGAGAGATTTAATTGAGTTTGACGGTTGTTAAAAATGTATTTATATCGGCAAAGTATCGATATTTACTTTAATCGAATAATATCCCTCAAAAGTTCGCCCCTAAATTGGCGCGACTTCCATCGCTAGCATTGTGAAATTCGTTTGCGAAACAGAATAAAATAAATTAACGATACGATGCCAAAAGAAGTTTACACACAAAAAGTCCGAGATGTCTGGATGCAGAGCACGGAGTTTCAGGAGTGGCTTAGGAAGGATCCCAATGATGATACAGATAATATTGACGATTTATAAGATATACTCTAATTGACCAATGTGAAAATATATAACACATATGTACATAATAAATAAATCAGCTTTTTTCTTAACTTTTTTTCCCTGTGATTCCGCTTTTTTTAGCTTTTTTTTTCGTTGATCCAGCCTTTTTTGCTCAGACAAAAATGACACCACTGCTTGCCAGATGGGCGCACAATGTTCACCTCGCTCTCGCTTTCGCTAATTCCCCTCACTAGCTAACGCTCTCTTTGGCGTGGTAAATTCGGCAAAGAGTTGATGACATCGAGGTGTACGCGTTGGGCATCGGCATTCATTGCGTGAAATTCCCACGAGTCGGTTGCGTGAATTTTGTTTAGCTGTTCGCTAATTAAGTAAACTTAGTGAAATTTGTACCGCTTGTATTTCACTTAACCCCAAAATCAGCAATCAACAAAATGGTGTACGTCGTGAAAGACCATGTAAGTACTTAATAGATAGATTAAACTAAATAACTGTGACATTCCGGCGGTTGAATTTGTGCTAGTCTATCGCGTTAAGTAATAAGTGAACTATAAACTACCCCGCCGACAGAGCCCTTCAACTTCCCCTTGTCACTTAGAGTTCCCCTTCCTCACCCACTTCACTCTCATATCATTTCCACACGCTTTCGTATATAAAAAAATAGAAAAACAGAAAAAAATACAGTCTGCTGGCAATTCGAATAATAGAGAAAACCCAGCATATAACAATGATATCATCTCTTGCGGACATAGAAAGTGGCAACTTTTCAAGCATTGCAGATACATTCTGTGAGATACATACATATGTACATAAGTATATATCGAATATGTACATATATACTAAATACTATTTGCTAGACAAGCCCTGCTCCATTTCCAATAAAATGACTTTGCATTTTCACTATCAGCTATAGTTTTGTTAGTTAGACACAGGGTGTTACCTACACATACATACATACATACAGACGTGTAGTTTAACGTGCATATGTATAGGTGAATATATATCCAGAGAGAGAGATTACACATCGTTTTGGCGGGCGACTCTTAAGGAAACCGGTTTAAATCGCGATATAAAGTCACCTCCGTCTAAGAATTAATAAATATTGCGTCAGTTGTGTTTTTTTCTTCATCTATTTAAATATTCAATTAAAATTTTAGAAAATTTGTCAGCACGTTTATGATGTCATTAAAAACGTTATATTTTGGAATTGACTGAAACTAAAATATATAAATAAACTGAGCCAAACAAAAAAAAAACACGCCAGTTTTTTATGCTTTGGCAAATTCGAAAATAAACATACATATATTTATATATTATTAATTGTTTCCAACATTTATACAGGATACGTTATGAGCACTTAATAATTTCACAATATGTATCTTTAGCAGCAGCAATTAGAAAACATTTGATTAACTTGATAATTAAAATAACAAATTTCATATTAAGTTCGAGAACTTTTTGTTTACAAATGTCAGCGACAAGTTCTGGTTTTAATATTGTATACGAGTTTTGGCATTATATAACATCCGGTTTGCTATTTAAAGAATTAAGTTTTAGCGGTTTTGAAATTTAAGTTAAACCTGCTTGAAAATGTAGTTGAATTGTTGCAAAAAGATCTGCTAAAGTCAGTGTATTAAATGTTTGACATCATAAAGATACATTTAATATCTTTCATCATTATGATTAGTAATATATCTGTAGCCAATTACTCACATAGTTTCCAAGAATTTATCCAATTAAAATCTTATGAAATCCCAGAAAATGAATCAACCACTTGGTGGGTTATTCGATGTTTAAATGTGGGTTAAAATAGCACTTGACATAGGCGTCTGAGAAACTGGTTTGCATTTCAGTCACATTTTGTGAAGGTAATTAAAGTAAATTACTCAAAAAGATGTCTTATCAAATGCCGAATATACATATCTGTAAGGGGCGTACATTTCTGGCGCTAAGTGTCGATAGTTACTTACTTACTTACTTACTGGCTCACCTGTTAGCTGTACTTAATTTCATTATAATGAATCATTGCCATGTTTGTACATGGCCATCACAGAATGTCGTGCTAGAAAAATGACTACAATTAATTAAAGGTCAGCCGGGGAGAGAAACGTGACCGGGCCCCGGTCCAAGAGCTCTTTCCCCCCAGCTACTAGTAAAAACAAGTCAAAACATTTGTTCAAGTGAAAGTGCAACCAGTTCAAATACGCCCTCATACATGGCCATGTTTTTTTTTTTTTGATATCGAATCAGTTCGAGTTTTGCTGGGGAATGAGATCAGAAAGATTGCGATACCATGGAATGCTTTCAGCTTGACCTTAAGAAAAACACATTCGAATTTTTAGAAAAAATATTCTAGAAATTCTTTGCTGAAATTTAATATACAAGCAAATGGAGAAATTTATAATTTAATTCAATTCAAATTGTTAGAAATTGGCACAAGAATTCAAAACAGAACTTTGGGCCCTCCTCATGCCCATAGTCCCTCGGCGGTTGTCCAATTGGTGGTAAAGTAATTAAGCAAATGGCTAAATACCCAAGTGGGCCACGTTGTTGAGGGGGTTGGTGTTTGGGGTTGGTAAATAAAATAGACCAAATACAAATATTAAATTGCAAAAGATACAAAACGCGTTTTGGGGTTATCACTAAATTGTAGTAGTATATAATGTGACTGACTGACTGACAGATACATATAGTAAGTATATGTATGTATATGGTTTTTTGTATAAAAAGTAGTTTTCAAGCATTGTTACTAATGCTATAGAGTTTTTTTGTTGTGCTTATCATACATGTGGGTTGTCGACTGATAAGAGTGAACGTGTTATACAGTAGGTGCCAAAAGCAAATATACAGCTGAAAATGCTAACTGAGATTAAAGCATTAATCGAGTTATGAAATTATGCATTGACTTGTAATCGGGTCAAGTGCAAAAAGAGAAAAAGAAAAACAATCAATAATTGTGTTGCGATTTCCCCGTTTTTCTATTTACAGGATGACTTCAAGAACCAGCTGACGAAAGCCGGCGCCAAGCTGGTCGTTGTGGACTTCTATGCCACCTGGTGTGGACCCTGCAAGATGATCAGCCCCAAGCTGGAGGAGCTGGCCCAAAAGTACGCCGAGCAGATTGTTGTGCTCAAGGTGAGTTTTGTCTTATTTGAACCAAATCAGAAAATGATTAACAAACTGATCATTGTTTACAGGTCGATGTTGATGATTGCGAAGCTATTGCCATGGAGTATGAGGTATCCAGCATGCCAACGTTCGTGTTCATCAAGAACTCCGAGAAGTTGGAACAGTTTGCCGGCGCCAATGCCAGCAAACTGGCTGAGATCATTGAGAAGAACATCTAAGTAATACCTCAAATGCCTTTTAGTGGATTGTCCTCAACAGCAAATACAACACAAACTAAACGAAAAGACAATTCACTTAGCGTATTCACGAGTTTTCTTTACGAAACTGTAGTTAATTATTATGTATTCGATAAGTGCAACGTTTGCCAGTGACCAGTGTCCAGCACATGCCTCAAACACTCAAACATTCAAATTCATTAAATCGAATCCCACATTGCACGTGGTTTCCACCCGGACTCGGACTTAGAGCATTATTTGGAACGATTAACTTATTTGATGTGTTCAACACTGCAGCGCAGCATTAAACAAATATATATTTGAGATATAAAATGTTCACAGAAGTCGGCTTTAAATGTATAATTACACTTTACGTGAAATTTGCTTAATTAATTAAATATTTAATACGAATTCTTTTTGTAACGCTACACACTTTGTGAACAATTCGTCAGCAAGAATAACAAAAAATGTAGCAAGACCGAAAGCAAATCAAATAAATAAATGTAAAACATGTTTCCTTTGTTAAACTATTGATTTTAACTAATTTACACTCTTCTTTTAAAGGTCAACCAACCCGTTCTTTCTTGGTAACAGTGATTAGACCATTCTCGATTAGATTAGATAACAAAAACACGATTGCTGTGAAGATAAAACTTAGTATAATACAGATAAAGTTTGTAGTGGAGATTAGATTCTAAAAATGAAGTGTCATTATAGGGGAAGAGTTTAGCACTGCTTCAATTGAGTAGAAACACAATTGTTTCAATTTTTCAATATTTATTTCGAATTAATTTGTATTGTTTTAATGGAGACAGGAAATGATTTAGACACAATTTCTGTTGCAACTGTATTAAATAAGTATTTTAAGTGTTAAAATTGAAAAGACCCTTTATCATTCACCAAGAATATCAAATTCTTTTTTATTTAAGCAGTATTTTAAGATAGCATTTGCAATCAATCTGATACACATTTGAATTGCGCGCCAACCGATAGTTATCGCAGCTATAAATCATTCGCTCATAGCGAAGACACCCACCACAAGTTGCAACCCTGCGTCAGCTGTGGTAGTGACTGTCAGAGACGCACACAAACAGACACTGATTAAGCGAAAAGCGTGGAGAGTGAGAGCGCGCGAGCTAGGTCAAACATTTAGGTGAGTGCGCTCTCACACAATGTGGCTTTGAGTTGCTTTCAGTGGCGCTGTCAAACTCATCGAGACAACAACAAAACCAAATTGAATGAACAGACGATATAAATAATAGAAAATAATATTAAGCAACACAGTTTTAGTTCCCCCTTTTTTTTTTCTTTGTGCGCTGTGTACATAGGTAACAAACAAATAAATCGAAAATATAATAGCATGCGGCGACAACATTCTCGTGTGTTAATTAGTGAGAGTGTATGTGTGATTTT
This sequence comes from Drosophila histrio, assembly GCA_958299025.2. Lineage (NCBI taxonomy): Eukaryota > Metazoa > Arthropoda > Insecta > Diptera > Drosophilidae > Drosophila > Drosophila histrio. Next base: position 14,194,332 of record OY282580.2, read on the forward strand.
ATGTTATTTTTATAGACTTTTGTTTGGCGACAACGAGCAAAACTAATAATACAATAAGAAAAAAAGTAAATCACGGCAGTGCAAAGTGAACACAGTTCATTGTATAACTCTCGCTGGGAATATTATTCAGATTCGAGCAGAGAAACCGCCATAAAAAAAGTGAAGCAGCAGCCAAAAGAAAGAAAATAAAAAACAAGTCTGTTCCACAAATGGCAAACGCAGAACGGCGCTTTCGTCATCTCTGTCGTCTGCGCTGCAATCATCATCAACATCAGCTGCCGCTGCTGCAGTTGCAGTTGCCGTTGGCGTTACCGTTGCCGTTGTCGTTGCTAATGATATGCCGTAGCAGCTGCCACTAGGGCTGCCGCAATAATGCCAAGTGCCCATTACCTGCCACTTGAGCCGCAAGCATCCGACGGGGAGGAGCAGGAGGAAGAGGAGGAGCACAGGACATCAATGTCCGGCAATCAGTACAACATACGCTATCATCCACAACTCGCAGACGACTTCGACGCTGACGACTACGACGACTACTACGAAGACAGAACGCCCACAATGGGCATGGCACCGCGCTTAAGTCGCTCCGTTTCGAGCAGACGACGATGCTGGCTAATGCCGATAATGCTGTTCGTGCCGTGCTGTCTCGTCTTCTTCTACTTCATGTTCAGCTCGCAGACATTCACTCTGGGCACTGGCTACGAGGATGTGGACGACGACTACGAGCCGCACAATGGTATAGGTAAGCAGTGGAGGGGAAAACTAAGACTAAGCAAGTCCCTGGAGAAGAGCAAGCGCAAGACTGAAGCACCCTGTGAGCCGAGCACCCTGTGTGAGCAATCATTTTAAATCCCTATGCTTTAAACAAGTAAACAAAAACCAACTTGTCACAGAAAATATGGTTTCAGTAGCGATACCTTATTGAATAAGCTGATAAGCATCTGTTAGTCACAAACTTGCCAGCCTCTGTCACAGAGAAACTGTGACACCAAATGACATTGCTTTAAAACCATATTTCTGTGACAAAGCTTTGACATTTCTCTGTGACATATGTAACACTCTTCTATAAGGCTCTGTGACGCAGTGAGAACTTAGCATTTAGGAGTTCAAACTCAAATACAACATAAAAACCTAGATAGTTATTACTATTGCAACAACAAAATGTCCCACTGTGCAATGTTCGTCTTATCTAAACATGCTTCAAATTCTTTGCTCTTCTCGATATAGCTGCGTCTTGAAATTTTCGACACCCTGTCTCTCTCTTTAAAAAGAGTGCTTCTCAGTTTGTCTCGCATCCTCGTCAATCTCTCGCTATTTTCCTGCCACTTCCCCTATCTATGAATGCAATGTTGCAACATTACGACGGGTTGAAAGTGAATCTACACTACGACTTTCACTTTTTAACTGATATTTCAATGAGCTACATATCGTTGAGTACAACGTTTTTCAATTCCAGTTGGTCAACGATATTAAATTAAATGATAATAATATTATAAAAATGCGAGTAAACCGTTGAAATTTATTGAAATATTCAGAATGCTTATGTATTTGCTTATCAACATAATATATATATAATGCTGACATCAGCAAAACTTGTGGATTGTGAATTTGACTCAAGAGAGGAAGCATGAGTATGTTGCTTTCCTTGTATCTTCAAAATGAGCACTTGGTTTATTTTTAATAACCATACAATTTGGGACAAAATGTTTAATAAAATAAAAATCAATAGAGCAAAAGACTGGATTCAAAATAATAATAATAAACAATAATTTGTAATAGTAAATAATTAAGCCAATATGTGCATGTTCTTTAGTGGGAAAGCTTAGAGCACTTTTCAAAAATAGGCAGCTGCTCGGAAAGCTGATTAGTTTTTTAAACAAACATCGCTTAGGTAAAAAAACTGAAGTTTTTCAAGCTAGAAACATTACTTGATTTAATTAGTTGAACTTTTCAATCACCATTAAATCCTGTTGAAATTTGACAACTATTTTTGTGAAAACAATTGAATTTTAATTGAGTTTTCATTGAAAATTCAATTATACAAATATTCCAAATAAAATTTGAATGAATGGGAAATAAATAAATAAAAGTTAGCTGACATTTGAGTGGGTTCAACTGCCATTAATAATTGACTTGACTTTACAACTATTTCTAAATTTTAATGGAAAAATTCAATTAAAATTCAATTGATTTGTAAAAATAGTTGAGCTAAATTGTAATCGATTTTCAACTAGATTTAATGGTAATTGAAGTCTATTATAACTAATTTAAATAAAATAATTGATTAGTGCTTAAGTATTTAGCCATGTGAAATAATTTAATGATTGTAAACTTTGTCATCAATGTAATCTGGTTTCTTGTCCCTCTTATTATTATTAATTGTTTATAGTATAAAGTTTCTTGCTTGAAATCAGCATAGTTTCTGTTTACTTTTCTGATTGTTTATAATAAATTTTAGATGCTTGTTATTCTAATTTTGTTTATTTTCTTTCCACAAAATCTATAAGTAGTTTAAGGAATTTTCATTCGTTAAATAAACTTTTGGCTAAGTTTAGGCAATTAAATTACATATATTTTAATTTTAGTCTGGCTATTCATTATAGTATATAAGTATAATGGGTTTGTGTGAAAGCATAGTTTTATAATTAACTCTTCTAATACAATACAATAAACATAAGAGTTTTATTTATTTCACTTCTAAATTTGTTTGAAATAATCAAAGTATTTTCTTACGGAACTTTCATTAAACTAACTTTTCGTTGGGTTCACACAATTTAATTAAAAGTATATTAAATAATTATATGAAGGGTCTCCAGTGGATCACTAATGCCCAACCCATAACTGGGTCGAATAACAATAACAAAACAAATAGTCAACTAACTGACTGACTAACGAGAAACTCGACACTCGAACACCTCAAACACCTCACTCGCTGTCTCTTTTTCTCTCGCTCTCTCCATAACTATCTCTTACTCTCACTTTGCCCTTCTTTGGCTGTCCCTGTCAGTTCTATACGAGTTTGCAATTCCCCTACTCTCCCACCCTCTCCTCCTACTCTCCCACCCTCTCCTCCTACTCCACTGACCACCCGTTGCTTTGGGCCTCAAAGTGTTGCGGTAATCATTGCATGTAAGTTGACGGGTTTGGGTTTGTCTTAGTTGACTGCTTGAGTTAGTTAACTGTTTGTTGTGGTTGTTATTGTTACGCGGCTTGTTACTATTTATTATTTAGTTGTAATTGGCTTAATTTGCGCGGCATTGTCTTTTTCCAGTTGGATATTATATCGATAGACTGTTACGCTATTTTATAGCCGCAACATTTACCGCTACGGCATTGCGGGTGCATGTCAAGGCCACATTTTCCGGTTCTCTGCTTTTAATTTCTTATACGTAATTTATTAGCCAATTGTAAGTTGTTTTTTTTTTCTATTTCGCCAGCATTTGCCACCATTTGTTGCGGCTGATTGGGTCGCACATCGATCGATATCCACTCCGGCCGTATCGATGCATCAGCTGGCGAATCCGTAACGCCATCTCTTTGATGGCATCTGTTTACAATTTCAAATGAGCTATTAAAACTATTAATGCTCTTCGCTATCAACTTTGACGAGTACTAAAAAGTATTAATTTTTACGCCAAACAATCAGCTTACAAACATTTTATAGCTCAAATTTGGGAAGTACTTTAGTCTGTATTAAGATTAAAATATAATAGAAAAAGTTAGCATAGACAGATAGAGGAATATTCACTGATAAGATAAATAACAGCTGGCAGACTTTGTTACATATAAAACATGTTTATAAACAAACAAATAATAGAAACCGATAAGATAATCTAAATTAATTTGTGATGAGGCTGAGCACTCTAATTAAACAGTTTGTTTGCTGCAAACAGACAACAGTTGAATGCGTTGTTCGTTATGATCCCAGCAAACAGATTAAAGTGATATAAATGAAAAAAAAAAGTAATGGAAACTTCAAGTTGTTCAAGTTACGGGTTATTCCTGTATCAGATATCAGAAGTATATAAAAATAAAAAGTTCCTTTGATATACAAATTTAGCACGCTCCATTTTCATTTAATTTAAAATGTACTCATTTTGAGTTCAACCTCATCATCAACCTGTCAACCCGTTAAGTATGCCCCCGAGGTAGATTAAATGTGTTAAATCTGTGCCCAAGCATTTTTGCTTTATTTCTCTTACGATTTTATTTTAATTTTTAAACAATTCATACAGTTAATACCCTAATTAAATGTAAGTTCATTTATTATTCTACACTTTTTGGCTCTCTAACTTTGCATCCTTGAAATTTAAAAACAATTCTTAAAATGGTATATAACCCTACACAGTTTATTTATTAATGTTATTTATCTGGTCAATCTGTTAATAACACACAGTTCTCGAATAATACATCATATACATTGTTGTATGTCTTAATTACTACACACTTATTACTGTAGTCTATAGTTCACATTTTTTTTTGTAGCATTTAAAACGTTGAGTTAATTGGCTTTTTAGCAGCTCTGTCACACTGTCCTCCCCCCTTCCATTTTCCCCCTGCAGCTGGAAAACGCTGCCATTTTAATTTGCATAGCTTGTGCATATTAATTTCTCTTGAAATAATGTGAGTCTCTTGCTGGGGATTTTAAGAGCCAATGCTCTGACTAGAATTTAGAATTTATGCATTTTAATAAGCTTTAATAGCTCATCAGTTTCCCGTCGAATTCCAAATAAATATTGTTTTACGCTTAAGTACCATTATCTGACCATATTTAATGCACTTTGGACACGGCACAACCTTAAATTGTCTATTTAAATATTTACGATTTTCTATTCTACACATGTGTATTTACTTAGCCATTAAAATGGGTTCATAAGTTGGCATTGAAACTGCACGCGATTAGACAAATTATTGGCACGAAATCACACGTGTGAAATAATCTGATAAAATGCACAATAGGAAGTGAAAATTACTACATACTATGTAGTTTTTAGGGAAATCCATATCTATGACTAACAGCGAAAACATATGACTTAAAAGGTCTACTGATATTGATATACTTATAACATTCGTTATTGATATCAAAAAATCAAAATTGATAACTTTTGTGAGTCAAGTCAATAAGTTGTTCAGACAATTGGTTTAGTTATTTATATATTACTACTTATTATATAATTATATCTTAGAAATTTATCCTAAATTACAATATAGTTAATTGGTTTAGTTATTGTTGATAGTTTCTCTCTATTTCTTGGAATTTTAATTAGATTAATCACCGGGCTACTCATGAAAGTTTACATACGATTTTCGGATCATAAATAAAATATTTACTCATGTATGTTCCGTGTTTCGTAAGCATTTATTTTAAGTTATAGTGAATTCATATCGCGTTTTTGAAACCTATTTCTGGTATACAATGGAATTTCATAATATCTTTAAATTGTGTTTTTTATATTATTATTCTCATATTTAACAGAACTAGAAGTCAATGTTCGTATCGATAACAACTTAAAATATACAATGTTAGATGAAAACTAAATTGTTCACACGTAAACAAACTTGGGAACTGCTTTAATTGAACAGATTGATTGCAATATGTGAATCATTTTGGACTCAAGTAGCAATAACTCTAATAGCTTGCGTCTCAAGGGGCACTTTAGTCATAAATTGAATGCGGAATATCAAATGAAAAATAAAAATATATGAACGTGACTGATAAAAACCCCAAACTATAAGTAGCTTGAGTAAGAAGCCAAACAGTTGGGACCCCGACCGTAATATACCCTGTGGCTTCACAAAGAATCGCTCAAATTCACTCTATATATAATTCTCTTGAAATTCCTTGGCATAAAAAAAAAAAAAGATAAACTTGATCTGCCTGCAAACGTTACCAGTGCTGGGAGACCAAGTTCAAGCTTCTAGCTCTTACCATCTCTGAGATCCTTTCGTTTATACGGACGGACAGGCGGACAGACAGACCGACGGACAGACGGACACGTTTATATCAACTCTGCTATTGATGCCAATCGAGAATATATATACATATACTTCATGGGGACTGCCTGACTTCCTTAGACCTGTTACATACTTTTAATAAACTTAATATACCCCCACAGGGTATAACAAGTTTCATAATATTAATCACAGCTAGGTAGACCGTAAATTAATCAGGTAAACTATGTTGTGCCTACATAACAGCGTAGTACTGTAGTTGAATCATTATTTTTTTTATTATTGTTTTTTATCAGAGTGCCTATCAGTTGATTGGGGCGGACAGAAAGCTTGTGAATGGGAAAACCGAGAAAATGGGCTGTCATGCTTAATAAATGAGGCGTACGCTGTGATTTTAAGCAATTGTTGTGATATACGCAAATACTGAAGAGGCCAGTACTTTATTTATTTACACTTGAGCCGGACTCAAGCATGGGTAAACACTTAGCGACAAACTTAAACTTGATGCCTGACAAACACAACGATTTTCCCCCGCCCTTGTCACACCCTTTAAGACCGTGTCATTTGCGCCGTGGGGAGCATTTATTTCTTTTTGGGGACAAGTCAATATTAAATTAGTTATTAAATTGAGCTACCCTTTGTTATTTCGTATGCTACATTATTGATAGATGGTGGATAGATGGCCAGATACAACAACAACAACAATTATACCTATTACCGTTAATGCACACACACAGCTGAAATTTATCAAAAGGGGAATATCTTATTTTTAGTTTGTGTCGCGTGTTTTCGGCTTTAGATAGATATATCAAGGGACCCATTTTAATGGTCTTTTGGGGAAGATAGAACACACATTGACACTAATTTGTCTAAAGCATAGGTTTGCAGAGCAATTCATAATAATATTGTACTATTCCCAAACCTACATAGATATGGCTGATGAATTCCTAGAATAATATGTTATTCCCCAATCTACATTCCATTAGGTAATTGAATTTAAGTAGTAAGAGCGCATACAAAAGATTCAATTGTTTGACAGTTAAAAGATTGATATAAGAATAGTAGATATAAATGTAGATTTAAATATATTAACAAAATCCATTTTATAATATTTATTCAATCGATAGTTAGCTTTATCAGCTTTACATTATGAGTATAATAGTTTCACGAACAGGGACACTTGTCTTAATCCATTGTAACTATATATACAATCGTGTTACCTTCCTCATTTATTTATAATATTCTTTGAAAGAAGGTCAGACAATGAGTGCTCTTCAAATTGCGTCAATTTTGCCCACATCATTAGTGAAATGTGTGTCGTTAGCACTTGAAGGGCTTTAATTACTTAACTGATTATCAATTATAGGTAATATATAATCGACATCAATTAAAGATAATATATTGAATTGATCTAAGTAGCTGCTGTTAATAGTACTATCGATTATAAGCTAACAAATAATAATTTTATTGTAACAGCTATCGAAATAAGGAGATATTTGTTATATCTATCCATATTTATCTACAATTTGTATTGCTTTATCTTTTATCAAGATTTTTAATATCCATGGCAAGTCTTTGCAAATAAGAAAAATCAACAGATATTTATTCTATATTGCGTTCTCTCGCTTTGCATTACATCGTTAGTCTAATGATGTCGGCCTGTCGTTAGCACTTCAAGGGCTCTAATCACATTACTGATTAGCACATGTACAGACGAAAAAGAAAGAAATTAACTAAATATGTAAATAGATAACATATCACGTACAGTCATGTTTACAGCTATAAGCTTTGCTAATTTGCTAAGCCCCAAATAAATTGATAAATGATGTGATAAAGGTTAATGGTATTAGCTTATGAATAAACGAATGTTTATAAATAAAATCAGGTATTTTCTACAGCTGCGTTTAGTATATGTCCGGGCCTTGTCATTAGTGAAAATTGAATTCGGCATGCAGGCAATTAGATAAATTATAAATAGCGTAGAGCTAAAAGCTTTGTACAATGTAGATTAGTCCACAATCTAAATGGCTTCAAAGGTGCGAACTTCGCCAAGTAATACATAAGTATAAGTACATATAAGTATGAGCACATTAAGGTGTTGTGCTAATTGCAAGTTCGGAATGAGTTTAATTGTTGAGGCTACAAAAATACAACAATAATTCATTGCCTACTTTTAGGCTGTCCCATTAAATAATACTTATACTCTTTCTCGCTCTCGTTCCTTTGCAGATAGTACAAATACGCACGCACTGAATGAATCGCTGCACATCTGCAGCGAAAACCATGAGGATAGCCGTTTATATATGCAAGATAAGCCACGCAGTGCCTACGCACAGCTGCCTGTGATCTATTTCGTAACGCCCACATATCCAAGACGGGAGCAAATACCGGAACTCACGCGTCTGGCACACTCACTGCTCCACGTGCCTCGTCTACACTGGCTGGTGGCCAATGATCGTGAGAGATGTGATACGTTTATGGATACATTGCTTAATCGATTTGGTAGGTGAATTAAACAAAAATATATATTATGATATAATATAAGTTATAAAAACGAATGTATTGGAAGTACATAGAAAATAATACATCATTTCTAATTAGATATCATGCCATTTCTCAAAGGTACTTTGATACACTTTGTTTCTCTGCATCAAGTATCAAGTTATCTTCATTATTAATATTATGATTATCCTATATGTATCTCAGTATATTCAAAATGTAAATAAATTATCAGGCTCTTCTTCTATCGATCTGTATCTATATATAATATGTTGGCTATTTTTTTTATTAATTTTTACAGGCATACCCTTTACACATTTTGCCAGTCCCATGCCCCACAAGTTTCGCAACTCTAAGCCAGCGCCTAGGGGCGTGGCAAATCGACGTGCAGCATTGCAATGGATACGTCAACATAATCTCACAAATGGTGTTCTGTATTTCGGTGACGATGACAATACATATGATCTGAGACTATTCTCGGAAATAAGACAGACACAGCGTGTCTCTATGTTTCCCGTTGGACTGATAGCGGATTATGCGGTTAGTGGACCGGTGGTTCGAGATGTAAGTAAAACTATTTGTAAATCTTTTCATAGATTATATTAACTAATTGATATCTCTCTTTTTTTAGGGTAAAGTTGTGGGTTTTCTAGACTCTTGGGTGGCCGGAAGACGCTGGCCCGTTGATATGGCTGGCTTTGCTGTCAATTTGGGTTATATGTCGCTGTATCCGAATGTAAATATGCCATATAAGCCGGGCTATGAGGAGGATTTGTTCTTGCGAAGCATTGGACTGCACATAGATCAGATTGAGCCGAAGGGCAAGAATTGCACCGAAATACTTGTTTGGCATACGCAGACCAAAAACAAAAGATCGCCCATTGTGCGTCTAGAAAAGAAATATCTCGATGGACGCTCCAATTTGGGTGCGCTCTTTAAATTGCTCAAAGCTATGGGTGTTGCCTTTGCCTCGGACACGGAAGGTGTGTTAGAAATGCAATAGCATCTTAAATATCCTAATTAACTGTGTTCTTTTTCTTTTGTCGAAACAGGTCCTCTTGCAACGATCAGCAAGAATGGCAAGGGAAAACCGCATTCCTTTTTTCTAAGCTGAGTTTCTGGTCGATAACTAGAAGTATAAGAATACTCATTGTTATGATAGACAACTCTTGTATTTGGGAAGAGTTTATGCTTATATCCAAAGCTTTACAGATATTGGCATTGGCACAATTTGAGTCTCGTTTAAATGTCTTGTCAAATTGTTTGCAGTTTAAGTCAGCCTATTTGCGGTTCTCATATTTATAATGCACGTAATAAACTAAATTTAGCAATATTGTTAATTAGTTTTAGCTATATGTTTATATATGTTCGTATTGTGATAAGCGCGCATAATTTATATCAATAAATTCCCTATAGACTTTGGCATAATATGTATATCATATATTTAAAGAATGCAAAGACAAACATATTTAGTTAGATCTATGATTATACTACGGATAGGTTGTAAAATGTAGCTTCAAAAGCTTCTAAGCGAATTTTCTTTGCTAAGCAACAAATATATCGTTTAAGCTATAATTTCTAAATTAAATCCCATCTATAAGGAATCTAAACTGTAAATCGGAAACTTTGTTATTGAATTTTAATGGGGAAACTAAAATATATCATTCTACTAATTAGAGAGTAGTTAAAATCCTCGACCCGCTCATTATTGAAAACTTGTCGGAGAAGGCTGCTATCATATCATTGATTAAACTTAGATTCTACTTTTCTTTGCTTGATTTAAATATTTCACAAATACTTTAACGAACAACGAATATTACTTTGTACACTTATTAATAATAATCTTATAATACTTTGCAAATGTTAAACATATCGTAAATTATTTGAAAAACGGATGTAATACATTTTACAATATACTTATAATTGTGTAAATAGAAGTTCAAAGAAAAGGCGGCCATCAGTTATCCTATTCATAAAATTAAGAATAAAAATATATCAGCTTTCTTTCTTATAAACAAAACACATCTTAAGCATTAAACATTAAAACAAAGTGGCAATGGTACAATTGAAGTTGGACTAAAATCAGGGAACATTGACAAACGAGCGTTTCAATAATGAGCCAAGTACTAAATACAATATACTTAGGTATATATTAATACTGTATGTACTACCTTTTTACTGATAAATAATACATATACTAAAACTATGAATAGCTTTTAAATGAATACAAAATAAAGTCTAAATGAATAAACTGCAAGTATATCTTTCGCTGTGAGAAATATATAAGTTATATTGAATTGGAATATCTGAAATAAAGTATTGCTTTAAGTATTTATGAATGGTGTTTGATTAAAATTGAAACTTCCCAAAAGTCTGCTGGAATTGTGTAAATAGGAAAATAATATTTCAGAATTTTCCAATAGTTATCACCCTGTGAAGATACATTTTTTCGAAAGGAACGTAAGATTTGTTAATAAACTTTTTATATAGTGCTGACAATAAGTTAGATGACTCAATGGGATATAAATTTCATGCTTATATCCATGAATCACTTAATTGCCTCATCGGTAAAACGTTGAGTATTATAATTGACAGTGCGATTAAACCTGGTCGGATGAACCACATAAAAGTTGGTTGAGTTTGTCAGTTTGTCAAACCATTTTCTCACAAGTCAATGAACTTTAGAGACTTAAATTATTATAATGATATAGCCTCTGTTGTTCACACACTGTTGACAGGAAAACTTAATTTTGAGACAGATAGTAATTTAACAATATAAATATGAAAATTTCTGTAAAAATGCAGACAGAGTTGAGTACTTCTATCAAAAAGAATATCACAATTTCATGCTGCATATTAATTAAAACTTAAAAGGCCAACAATGACTAAATATACGCTGACCATTTTGTCTGAGCATTGTCAACAGAGTTAACGACGAGTCATAAAATAGCAAACACTATTTTTCAATTAGCACGCCGACCTCTCTTGCATTCTCATCAGTCAAGTTCTGTTTCAGTAGAGTTGGGTCGAGTTCAAATGCCTGGCAGCACTTTCAGCTGGCTGCAAAAGTCGCACGTTGTAGACGAAGAAGTTGCAGTTGGTTATAGCAGATATACGTAAGTAAGTATATACGTATTCGAATGTATGTAAAATCAACGGGAAAAAAGCCAGCTGCATATATTTACCCACGCTCAATTGCAAAAAGGTTGAGCTGACTGGGCTGGCCGGAAGGAGGTGCAACATTGAATGGCTCGAACGTGTTGCATATGCATCTTCTTCAATGTGAAGTTATGAGGCAAAGTTTCTTAAGCAAACCAAAAACAACAAGCAGGAATTGCAGCATTGCGGTGGTGTCCCACAGCTCTTAAGTGTGAATGTGTGTGTGTGTGTGGGTGGCTGAACTATTCACACAGCACACCACCGCACCATCCCCCATTGCAATTTGGGGCAAATAAATAGTCTGCGCCCCCGTTCCCAGTATCTTTTATTCGTTTACTTCAGGTTAGTTTTGCCCGAAAATGCTTTTAAAGTTTTCAGCTCTTAACTTTTTTTATTTATGTTAAGCTATAGTTTAAAATATAGCTCTTCGATTTCATTAATTCTTAAGTGAAAATGTCGAGTAGAGGCCATAAATTAAAGATAATTTATATACGCTGTCACCTGATGTTTCCAAGAACTTAAAGAAGCAAGAGGAAATGCTCGAATATTACTCTTGAATATTATTAAATAGTAGTAAAATTTTAAACGATAGTTCATATAGCAACAGAATATTATATATTAACTATTCTCTCTACTTAGTAGTATAGTAGTATACTAGTTCAATTTACAAGAAACTGGAGGTTTTATCAAACCCTTATCTTAAATCAAGCGACAAAGTTTCCAATTCAAAAGAAACACCCAGTTCTGAATGAAAGAATTACTTTCTTCGACGACAATTGAAATTGATATAGTATATATATATATAAAAACTTTATAAACGATTTAAAAATAAAAACAATTTACCTAAATGACTTCTTCACATTGGATGCAACCCTTAAAAATATTATCACCATCTCCCATAAGCCAATGGCTTTGACCACAGACGCACTGTCTGATATCACGCTTAATCGACGCCAATTTGGTTAACATTCTTCAACATAACGGACCCCGTTGGTTTGGTGGGTGGTTTGGTGGGTGTCACCGGTTTCCCAGTCCACGGTAGTTCAGTGTTTCTGGTCGGTTCCTCAGTGCACGGTGGTTTGGTGTGTCTCGTCAGATGCCGAGTGCGTCTCGTCGGTTCCTCAGTACATGGTGGATCAGTAGGTTCCGTCGGTTCCCCAGTGCATGGAGGTTCAGTGGGGCTCATCGTTTCCTCGGTGCATGGTGGCTCAGTAGGTTCTGTCGGTGGCTCAGTGCATGGTGGTTTAGTGTGTCTCGTCGGTTCCTCAGTGCATGGTGGCTCAGTAGGTTCCGTCGGTGGCTCAGTGCATGGTGGTTTGGTGTGTCTTGTCGGTTCCTCAGTGCATGGTGGCTCAGTAGGTTCCGTCGGTTCCTCAGTGCACGGTGGTTTGGTGTGTCTCGTCGGATGCCGAGTGCGTCTCGTCGGTTCCTCAGTGCATGGTGGCTCAGTAGGTTCCGTCGGTGGTTTAGTGGGTGTCACCGGTTTCCCAGTCCACGGTAGTTCAGTGTTTCTGGTCGGTTCCTCAGTGCACGGTGGTTTGGTGTGTCTCGTCAGATGCCGAGTGCGTCTCGTCGGTTCCTCAGTACATGGTGGATCAGTAGGTTCCGTCGGTTCCCCAGTGCATGGAGGTTCAGTGGGGCTCATCGTTTCCTCGGTGCATGGTGGCTCAGTAGGTTCTGTCGGTGGCTCAGTGCATGGTGGTTTAGTGTGTCTCGTCGGTTCCTCAGTGCATGGTGGCTCAGTAGGTTCCGTCGGTGGCTCAGTGCATGGTGGTTTGGTGTGTCTTGTCGGTTCCTCAGTGCATGGTGGCTCAGTAGGTTCCGTCGGTTCCTCAGTGCACGGTGGTTTGGTGTGTCTCGTCGGATGCCGAGTGCGTCTCGTCGGTTCCTCAGTGCATGGTGGATCAGTAGGTTCCGTCGGTGGCTCAGTGCATGGTGGTTCAGTGGGTGTCGCCGGTTTCTCAGTGCATGGAGGTTCAGTGGGGCTCATCGTTTCCTCGGTGCATGGTGGCTCAGTAGGTTCCGTTGGTGGCTCAGTGCATGGTGGTTTAGTGTGTCTCGTCGGTTCCTCAGTGCATGGTGGCTCAGTTGGTCTCGTCGGTTCCTCAGTGCACGGTGGTTTGGTGTGTCTCGTCGGATGCCGAGTGCGTCTCGTCGGTTCCCCAGTGCATGGTGGTTTGGTGTGTCTCGTCGGATGCCGAGTGCGTCTCGTCGGTTCCTCAGTGCATGGTGGCTCAGTAGGTTCCGTCGGTGGCTCAGTGCATGGTGGTTTGGTGTGTCTCGTCGGTTCCTCAGTGCATGGTGGCTCAGTAGGTTCCGTCGGTGGTTTAGTGGGTGTCACCGGTTTCCCAGTCCACGGTAGTTCAGTGTTTCTGGTCGGTTCCTCAGTGCACGGTGGTTTGGAATGTCTCGTCGGATGCCGAGTGCGTCTCGTTGGTTCATCAGTGCATGGAGGTTCAGTGGGCCTCATCGTTTCCTCGGTGCATGGTGGCTCAGTAGGTTCTGTCGGTGGCTCAGTGCATGGTGGTTTAGTGTGTCTCGTCGGTTCCTCAGTGCATGGTGGCTCAGTAGGTTCCGTCGGTGGCTCAGTGCATGGTGGTTTGGTGTGTCTTGTCGGTTCCTCAGTGCATGGTGGCTCAGTAGGTTCCGTCGGTTCCTCAGTGCACGGTGGTTTGGTGTGTCTCGTCGGATGCCGAGTGCGTCTCGTCGGTTCCTCAGTGCATGGTGGATCAGTAGGTTCCGTCGGTGGCTCAGTGCATGGTGGTTTGGTGTGTCTCGTCGGTTCCTCAGTGCATGGTGGCTCAGTGCACGGTAGTTCAGTGGGTCTGGTCGGTGGCTCAGTGCATGGTGGTTTAGTGTGTCTCGTCGGTTCCTCAGTGCATGGTGGCTCAGTAGGTTCCGTCGGTGGCTCAGTGCATGGTGGTTCAGTGGGTGTCGCCGGTTTCTCAGTGCATGGTGGCTCAGTTGGTCTCGTCGGTTCCTCAGTGCACGGTGGTTTGGTATGTCTCGTCGGATGCCGAGTGCGTCTCGTCGGTTCCCCAGTGCATGGTGGTTTGGTGTGTCTCGTCGGTTCCTCAGTGCATGGTGGCTCAGTGCACGGTAGTTCAGTGGGTCTGGTCGGTGGCTCAGTGCATGGTGGTTTGGTGTGTCTTGTCGGTTCCTCAGTGCATGGTGGCTCAGTAGGTTCCGTCGGTTCCTCAGTGCACGGTGGTTTGGTGTGTCTCGTCAGATGCCGAGTGCGTCTCGTCGGTTCCTCAGTGCATGGTGGCTCAGTGCACGGTAGTTCAGTGGGTCTGGTCGGTGGCTCAGTGCATGGTGGTTTAGTGTGTCTCGTCGGTTCCTCAGTGCATGGTGGCTCAGTAGGTTCCGTCGGTGGCTCAGTGCATGGTGGTTTGGTGTGTCTCGTCGGTTCCTCAGTGCATGGTGGTTCAGTGGGTCTGGTCGGTTCCTCAGTGCACGGTGGATTGGTGTGTCTCGTCGGATGCCGAGTGCGTCTCGTTGGTTCCTCAGTGCATGGTGGTTTAGTGTGTCTCGTCGGTGGTTCAGTGCATGGTGGTTTAGTGGCTCTCGTCGGTGGCTCACTGCATGGTGGTTCAGTGGGTCTAGTTGTCCAGCATGACGGCTGGATAGTTGGTGGATTCGATGGACACTCAATTGGACAATCATCTGTCGTTGTCTCTGGTGGACATGAGGTCTCAGGAGAACATGTTGCTAGCTCAGTCGAGCATTCTGTTGTTCGTCTTCTGATCCATCGTAGCTTACGCCAAAAGCCACGTCGTCTAGGAGCTCCTGCACACAGTTCGGCAGAGCATAAGAGGCAGAAGCTTCCTAAAAGTGGATTAAAGCAACAGTATTTAGTCAATTATCCCTCGGAATTTCTCATTTCTCATAACAGTACCAATAAGAAAGGCAGTTGCCAGTTTCATAACTATGAATTGTATCCCTTTACGGCTGGAGGAATGGATTGTAACTAAATGTACATGGTGTGGTTCTACTGTTTTATATATGAATACACAAGCCACAACTGAACAAATAAGTTTTAAAAATAAATACAAATATCAACATTATTTAGAGCAAACATTTGCTGTGTGCACGCGTTTACAACAAAGTGCAAACATTGTTCGGTGTGAATGCTCAGCAAGGAACACATGTGCGCCACCTGTCGGCTGGATAGGGACAACGAAATCACATGTGTGGACAAAAGGTTTCTTGTGGTTTATTGAACGCATTTTAGTTTTAAATTTAGTCCAAAACAGTTTGAAATACTTCAATAGAGAGTGCGGAGTTCAGGTCTACACGGGGAAGAAGAGTTCTTGGCCAGGGTAATTCCTTGATTTAAAAAAATATTTCGAATTATTCTGAAGTTCCTGCTCACCAACTGCAGTTGACACTGATGATGGCTTGTCATGCTGTGGAATTTACCTGTCGTCAGCTACTACTAGCTGGTGGGTCAAGTAGGCCAACTTCTAGCTCAGGCAGCTGGAATTCTCTGCATTATGCCATTTAAGCTAATTAAAATCAACTCTTGGCATCTACGTAGACGACTCCCTGCCAGCATCCGGTTACTTGCTTACGGTTTATTAAACACACACACACACACACACAAAGGCAGCCATGAACGTAATGAGAGCAGCCACTGACAACAGGAAGGGGTTGCGATTGATGTTGCAAATGAAGTCCTTTAATGCAGCTGCAGCTGCCGGAACGCGATGTTTGCACATAACGCTCCACAGGCGCTGATTTTGCGCCACTTAAACTTTAAATGCAAACCACAAGTTTGCTGTAGTCTGTGTGGATGAGTATGAGGATGGCCAGATAACTCATACGCCTCGTATGCCACTTAGCAACCTCACGGTTGCAATGGCGTGCGCTTTCATGATAAACTGCAGCCAAAGGAGGGCAAGCTATAAAAAAAAAAGTAAATAAAAACGAGTAGGAAAACCAGCATGGCATAGGAAATGGGAAAATCACCAGCTGTTAGATTAGAGATGAGGGGCAGCTGAAAATGCCGAGTGCAACGGGCAGATGTCAGTTAAAACGAGCGGTCAATGAGCAAGTCAAAGGCAGGTCAATTTAATGGCTTGCTTTGCAGCTAGATAAGATAGATGGCAGACCTGCTACCATACATATCACAACATGTACTATACCGTAAGTATCTCGACT
Organism: Drosophila histrio; assembly: GCA_958299025.2. Classification (NCBI taxonomy): domain Eukaryota; kingdom Metazoa; phylum Arthropoda; class Insecta; order Diptera; family Drosophilidae; genus Drosophila; species Drosophila histrio. The sequence goes on from OY282580.2 coordinate 14,211,102, forward strand.
AAGTGCTTCAGTGTAGTTACTAATTGAAATGTATACCTATTTAGCTGTTTCCAATTGTAGATTGAGAGAAGAAGTGAAGTAAAGTGATTTATACCCTGAGCCCTTATAACATTTTACAAATGCACGTAACAGACAGACAGGAACAGACAGTTCTTTAATGTAAATACATTCATAGCACTATCAATTGCAGTATGAGTTTGTCTCTATGAGATCTAGAGATGTAGACCATAAATACATTATTTATACCTCTAAATGATTTCGTATTATGTATTAGGAATTGTACCTTTGCTGCCTGTGTAATTCCAATTCAATTAACAAAAATGCAATAAATGTGAAAATAGGTGGAGCAATGGAATATGTTATTCATGAAAAGAGTTTCAAGTATTGCGGGTTAAGTATAACGTAGAGTATTTCAGAGCAATTGTTTAATTTAAAATTATATTTAAACATTCATTTAACATTCATTTTTTGAATTGTGCATCCTGTAGTGAAAACCAGCAAGAGCTGCTTGTTTGATCGTCCAGTTCTGTGTTGATTTGGACTGACCAAAGTCCGTGTTGTTGTTATTTGAAGCCGTTGATCGCATTTTCTCGGCTTTGATACAGTTAGCAACTAAAGTATTTTCATAGCTAAAACTTGCATTTGAAGCAGTCGGCGATGCTTTAATTAAGACTTTACTTGTATCCTTAATATCCTTATTTGCACTATCCATTATATTATCCTTAATTTCTTCATTATTTTTACCCTTTATATTATCGTTTTCAGTTTTATTTTCAACTGGACTAATGATAAATGTGGCAGTGAATTTATAGCCTTGATGAGTTTGTTGCTTATGTTCGGTTGGCTCAAAGGCAAATGTTGCAGAGTAGATCGCTGGTTTCGTCGGGTCAAGAGGTACAATTGGTAACTCAGACAATTTTGAGGGATCTTCATCTTTAGTTTCAGCTGGATCTGGACTAGACTTGCGTTTTGAGAATCTCATGCGTTTTGAACTGCGATCGCCACATTCTGATCGTTGGCGCATCAATTTTTGTGACTTTCCACAGCGATCTTCGACTTTCACTGGGTTGTCGTTCATTTCTGAAACCTTTTCTTTATATACAGTTGGATGAGGACTTGGCTTACGAGAGAATCTCATGCGTTTTGCATAGTGATCATCACAATCAGATCGCTGGCGAGTCAGTTTCTGATCTTCGACTTTTATTGGGCTGTCGGTCATATTGAAAACTTCTGGTTCAACTCTGGATGGAACAAACTCTTCGTTATTCAAATGCTCACACTTGGATGATGCGCAGCACATTTTAAATATATCTCTTCTAGGTTTTTCGGATTGCACTGTATTACTGAATATTTTAGAAACATTTCTGGATGCATGTCCCGGCTCTCTTACGGCTGATCGTCGGCACATCTTTAGAAATCTATTTGAGTTTATTTCACTTACTAAGAATATAGACAATGTTCTTGAGTAAAAGTTCGTTATCTTTCGATATTTGAATTTACTGCACTATAATTTTGATTTGTTATGAATTCAATACGGAGTAACAATTGCGGAAGTCAATGTATAAAACTAAACAATAATTTGTTGACACTATTTTTCATAACGTTTAGTTTGAGTTTAGAAACAAATCTTTAATGATATTATAGTAGAAGCTCTAATTAACAATTTTATTCAATACGTTCAGTAGACCAAATCAACAGTCATCCGCATGTGATGTCATATCAGGAATCCAATGTCATTTATCAAGGGACACGCCCAAACCACTAAACCAAGTTAGTCAGGGGGCCAAGCGACCAATTTAACAAGTTAATTTCACAAAATTTGTGGTCAGAGAGTTGCGAACAAACAAATTGTGTGGCATTTGCTGGGACATTGATGATGGCCACGTTGATGACAGCAAATAGAGCAACAAATCAATTGAAACAACAACAAAACGAACATCAGATATATATATACATATAGTTGGGATATATGTAGAGGGAACTGTATGACCGCCAATCAAGGCGTATACATAGAATGTAGTACCAATAGAAGTACAAACCAAATTGAAAATTGATTATTGATTGCTGCTATTGAAGCAACAACAACAACAACAACAACAACTAGAGCAGTATAACCAACAACAATAATGTGTGAATTATTATTACTAATACGACGCGTGGTGCGCGCATTTGACAGGCGGTCAGTTAATCATATAGAGCTCGACTCCTAAATTCAATTTCTACCAGCACATCAAGCGAGGTGAGTCCAAGGGAATTGTGCATTAAGTCGATTGAATACAAAGAAAGATTATACAATTTAATATAGATCTACAGAGTTTTGACTATTAATTTCAAATATATAAAATACTTCTGAAACGGATAAAATGGAAAACTTTAGCAAAATGATTTGTTACTTCATAATTGTTAAGTAAATGGATAATTTATTATATATATACTTTATTTCGTATATATTTGTTAACTTATTCATTTGATTTTAATTATTCCAATCTTCAATCAGTAATTCTGTAATATTTTGAAACATTTAAGCCATTTTTTGTATTGCAGTAAATTATGAATATTCTCAAATACTTAAGTAATAAAGAACTTAAAGTTCTTAAATAGTGTAGAAGGGGTATGCAACTGAAAATGTTTAACTGCAACTGGTTAAGAAAGGATATTTTTTAATTGTAATACAAATTTACCTATTAGTTATTAATTCTGTGATATAGTTAAAGAAACTTTCAAGTTGCTCGGACAGCAACAATTACACAAAAACTCAGCACTTATTGATTTACCCCCTAAAAAGTGTCACACATAACTTATCAATGGGTGTGTGTGTGTGTGTGTGTGAGTGTGTCCAGCTTTAGCTTCATTTGCATAGAGTGTTAATGCTATAATAAATTTTATTTATATATTTACATGCACTCACACTCACACACACACACACACACATGCGTGCAAATATTGCACTTACACACGCCTGGGGGCCGTTGGCCAGCACACAAAAACTAATTACATGCCACAATGATTACATTTTACAACGCCATAGAGCCTTTTTGGTGAGCAGCTATAATAACAAATAGCAACATGCAAGCAGGCACGACAGGTAAATACCCTGTAGTCGCTTATTTACATTTCATTTCTACAACAAATTGAATTGCAAATCATCATATCAGTATGAAGTAATCAGAATATTAAGATTGAATAGTCCTGAACCAGGCTTCCTCACAAATCTGACAATTAGACTGTCTGTTGATTGCAATATGGAATATTTCCTATATAATCTCTGAAACTCAATTGTCTTTCTGCTTGGTATATTTACATTGTGGAATTTATTTGCTATGTCTTCATATGTTATATTCGTCATATTATTATATTCATACCAATTAAGTGCATTATGTTCACAGGGTATTTTCAATGGTAGCCAAGAAGTGTTAAGCAACAAAACTTAGGCTAGTTTTGTTGTTTTCTTCAAGTAAATTAAAAATTGTATGCCCACTGGCAATTTTGATAGTTGTAAATCGGAAAATTCCTTGAACTAAATTAATAACACCATAAGAATGCAAAGAAATGGGAATGCAATCGCTAAAGAATTAATTTAAATATATGTAAAATATTTCTGACTGCAAATATAGTTATATTAATCATACTAAATATATAACATAACCATTTTCTCTATATAATATCCGCTTACACCATAATGTGTAGAAAATTAAATCCACCACAACCATTACGCATAGAATTAAGATTATACTTTTCTTTTATTTATTGCTCTGATGGCAAAGAAGAAAGTGGGTAAAGGGAAAAGGATAGCAAAAATGAAGGTACATACAATAAAAAAAACACGTGTCGCAATTAAAAATTATAAAAGTAATTACACGGCTGATTTAAATGCCATTGCAAACTTTGGACGGTATTTATTTCCCACGGGGCAACGCAACTTGGCCAGCAAATTAAAGTAAGCCAACAAAGAGAGCAACAATAAGCCACAATTCCCATTTCGAACAAGCGGTGGGGGGAGGGGGAGAGGCGGAGTTGGAGGGAATGACAAATGCGAGACCAAAAATGCAGTCAACAATTGATGCATCGTTTCGAATTTAATGGATCGCTTCAAGTGCGAGACAAATTGGCTTGTGATTTTAATTACACGTTTATGAAACTGCATTTAGACAAATGTATTTGTATACACATACATTTGTGGAGTGAATCAACATAACTGTAGAGTTTATCGACCACCATTCCACACATAATGATGATGGAATTAACTTAAATTATTGACCAACTAACAGCTGAAATGCCGGAATGAATGACCGTGCAACACGCGCCGCCGCATGCTTTAAATTTTAATTATAACTGCAGGGCACGCTGACTACACAACTGAGCAAGGCCTGGAGAAGAACTTTCGCACCCAGTCGCATTGGCAACTAAAAAGAAACAGCAGATAATTAAATATTAATTTCTTAAAATATTTCTATAATAATTAGATAATAATACAATATAATATCACGACTATTATATACAAATTACTTGCTTGAAAGCATATAAAAGGAAAATTATAATTTAACTGTATGGTTTTTGCAAGTAAAAGCGTGGGAAACACAGTATTTACCTTGGCTAATTAGTTATCAAACTCCTGATCAGTATCTCTGCCATATTAAATGTGGTAGTTACAGTTCAAGTATTAGTTCAATTTTAGTTCTACGCTTCATCCGATAACATATTGTAAATTGCTATAATATTGCTGCCAAAATCAAGCATACTAATCCATTTAATATTGCAATTATAAATGAATATATGTAAGGTTAACTACATATATTAAAATACTACACTTTAAAATACTCAATACTTCTTGTAAATCTTTAGCTGCTCGGCTTGCTCACTAAAGATTCCGATGACTGATCTTTGCAGCTGATATCGACTGACTGCTGCTGCTGCTTTTTCTTCGATTGCTCAACTCAACTGATTCCGACAGTTCACTCCGACTGATTCCGACAGTTCACGCCGATTGAAGGCGACTGCTAATATCGATAACGCACCTGGTATCGATATTCCTTAAATGTTAATACTGATTGACGCTGCTCCATCTTATGCCCTATGTAACATACTATATATTACTCTAAGTGATTTCGTAAATGGAAATTAAAAGCTTCTTCTTCTTCTTTCCCCTCCAGTGTCGAGTGTTGTCGAGTTGTTTTCTTTTTATTATTGCCAGCACTTTATGTGCGTCTGTGCATCTCTTTATGCTTTTTGTTATTAAAATTCTGTGTGATTCTGAAAAGCGTGACAATGGTGCCTTTGAGTAATGTGCAAAAATGTTATTTGAAAAATTAAAATAAAATTGGTTGGGCAGCAATTACAGGCAGGCAACGGACTGCGGACTGCGGACTCCGGACATTGCAATACGGCTTCGGTTCGTTTGGCATCGAATGCATTTGCAATGGTAATGTTAGCATCGATGCCAATTTCATTTCTGGCTTCAATGTGGGTGGGGAGGGGGGCGAAACTGAATGAAACGGGGGGTCGTTGGGGTCACCATTGAAATATGGCAAAGACAAATTATTGGTTTTTCTTTGAGTGTACTTAAAGTGAGGCAAACAGTTTAATTAAAATGAAGTGGAGCAATGCGTGTGAATGGCAATTCAAATTGCGGTGACACCGAGAAATTGATGAATGCTTTTGAGTTTTCTGGGTAACGGCAATTGTGTGTGTCTGTGTGTGTGTGTGTGTGTGTGTGTGTGGGTTGGAAAATGAGAAAACTATGATATAGGAACCATTAAATGGGTCGTTAAATTGCCAGGCGATGCATATAAAGGTATAAATTTAATGATAAATGAATTGGTGAACCAAGAAGTGGGACTAATTTAGGATTGTATGCAGATAGATTTTGAAGTCTTTCATTGGAATAACTGTTTGCACAGGTAAACCTTGAGCAATTTGCTTGCCACATTTAATTTGCGCCTCTTTTTTATCTCATTAAAGAAAGGAATTATCTTTATGCCTTTAGCTAATTAGTTAAGAATAGATTGTGATCTTGTTTACAGTCTCCACGTCACTCCGAATAAGTTTAGACAGTGATAACTTCCTCCCACTTTCATCTAAATCTGCATTAATAGTCTATAACTTAATCAACTCATCAGCTTTTTATTATTTGCTCATTTAAGCTAATAAGCATTAAAATCATAAAGTGTACGACTAAATATTGATAATTGAATTTAAAAATAAATTACCAATTTATATATTTATTTACGAATTAAAAATGCGTACGATTATATGTTTACTTTATTGATTATATTAATAAATTACCAAGTTGCAACTGTTGCTTTTTTTTATCATTCACCTAAAATAAATATGATTAAAATATAAGAAAAATTAAAAATGCATTAAATACGCACATATTTGAATATAAACTAAAATAGCGATAATATTATTGACGGACATCCGCATTATATCATTGGCCAAACCTCGAATCAATCAGTCTGCCCACATTCGGCGCCCCCTTTGACCCCCTCTAACCCTCACCGTGTTAAATGATATCCATTGCCATATGCAGCACGTTTATTATGCGAATTTATCACGCTACACAAACAATGCCCTCTTAACTCGGTTTAACACGCATTATAATGCAGTCGATTATGCATTAATGAGAATGATAACCACAAATTGTTAAATACTCTCCATTGTGTATTATTATTCAACATTTATTTCTACATTTAATGTTAATTTATACAGACAGCTGGACAGTTTTAATTTCCTTTTCAATTGCGATGTCCATAGATCGCAGCAAAACATCAATTTCAAATATGATACAGGAAATTCAATGATTCAGCACACAAATACAAAAGAAATTCTCAAAAAATTAACAGATGAGTGCGTTTGACAAATAAAATATTGACTATGGCTTCAACCGTCGGAAGGAAAATATAATTTTATAGAAAAGAAAATAAATTACAATATTAAATCAATTCTTTAAAGTAAAACTTAATTTCTTGTGAAGAAAAGTCAAATATTTTTTGGCCAGCTTTTAATATAGGTTGAGCGAAAAGAGCTGCGAATATAAACATATGCAATGCTCAAAATATATACTATAAATACTTATGTAATTAGTATTAATAATATTATTATAATAATATAAATAAACCCAGTTCAAACCATTATCCAAATTTTAATATTCTCTTTACATCGCACACTTTTAGTCCAATTTATGACATTATTTGTATACCCTGTACCCAATAAAATGGGCAAAGAGGTCTTTAGAAGAGTTTTTCTATAGTAAAAAGCTTCAGCATTCAGAGTTAAGCCACAAGACGTTGTCTGTCCATATTAGTGCAGTCAGACTTTCGACTTTACCATATATATTATCAATAGTAAGGTATACAATAGGATGTACTATTGTTAGAATGAGAATACTCATAAGAGTGAAATATAAATTAATAATTAAGAATGACTGAGTAGCTTGTTATAATATTCACTAATTGATATTGCAATATTGTATTGTATCTATATTATACAGTGAATGTTTTTGCCTGCTGAATACTGAATATCTCACAGTCGATCATCTAGAGAATTCTTATACTTGTGTTATGAATATTTTCCATTATCAAAGCTCGTGTAAGACAGCCTGGCTAGTTTAAGTATTTGCTCGACTGCTGAACCATCGGTTGCCAGACAATGGACATTGTGAGCATTGACGACAAATTGTTGAGCTGGCTGTAAGTGCTGGCAAATACATATGTATAAACGTTGTTCTGGTCAAATTTCGACGCTTGTTTGTTGCAGCGGGTAAAGGGAAAATTAATAAAAAGAAAACTATTTAAGCTTTGTACTATGAGGGGAGATGTGTGTGTGTGTGTGTGTGTGTGTGTGTGTGTATGTGTAGACAACTTTGTTGCTATTTTATTTTCGTAAATACGCAGCATGAAATTGTTGTCTGCGTTGTTGGCGATAACGTAGCGTATACGTAATGTGTGTAATATGAATACATGTACCATATACACACAAGTACATATTCAATATTGCAGCTTTACCACATATATTGCCACCCAGACATGTTTTGGCCAGTTATGTGAGAGGATGTGTGTGTGTCTGATGATACCACAGGGAGTATGTTTTAATTAGTCGGGGATTGTGAGCACCTACCGCGTTTAAGTTGCCCAAATTGAAAAGGGATTCCCTCGGGGAATGTATTCTAATATGCGACCCATAGAGTAAAATACTTAACTTGCATTGGGGATAATTTAATTATGCTACAAAATACATTTTAAAAGTTATTTAAGAATTGAGCATTATATCTGTGATTGTAAGTAAATCAATGTTATTTGTTTTAACCTATAAATGAACTGCTAAAGAATTATCAAAAACACGCTAATTATTATTAATTTAAAAGTATATATGCTATTTTGTTGGAGCTAAAATAAATCAAAAGCCTTTGCCTAAAGTTTTCACAGGAACTTATGAATAGACTTTATAATTATTATGTTGTAAAATTAATTCTAAGTTGAAATAAAAGATTCTTCTTGCTGCGTTTTCTTTTCAATTACAAACAATCTTAACACATTCTTTGAACTTAGTTTAAAATAAGACCTTAAAATTAAAGAAACTTTTACAGAACTCTTGCTTTTTTAATCAATCCCAAAAGTATGCTATGAATATTTCATGAACTTACACTTGAAAGGGAGATTTAGAACATTGTTAATTGTCTCAGTTGTTTCATATTAAGAGCATACATTGTTATGAATATATTTTTAACGTTCCTAAGAGATTATATCTAAATTTAAAAAAATATATATTTACCTATCGGAGCTCTCCATCCCGAGCATGTAAAGGACATCAAAGTGTCAGGCAGCCCAACTCGATAAAATCAAGCAAACACTCTTTGCTTGATACGTATATTCGTACATATATAGATACGCATTTCCTTTTGGCACGACAAGCCATTCAGTCAGCTGTCGTTGCCATAAGTGACCAATGGCTAATGCCATGACGGGGGCTCTCCCACATGGCCCAGAGCAATCGAAAGCGATGGCCTCAATGTCTTTGCCAAGGATAGCCGCACTGGATATGAGGTAATGTAATATTGTCGCTGCTGCTGAGATAGTTTTTATTTATGGATCACGTCGGGAGCAAGTGCTTGGCTTGTGCCAACTGTGTCCAGTTGTTGCGCGTTTCACAATTGTTTCTGATTTGGCGCAGGACGCTAATAACAATTTTCCCAGCTGCCAAATTGTGCCAGCGAGTGAGCTTAAAATCTCATTGAACATGGCACACAAATGCGTTGATTTTCCCTTTTCCTTTTGCAGTCATTTGCTACTACTTAAGCACTTTGCAGCAGACTGTGGCAAACTCACGCACCACATCAGTTGGCGGCTCATGGAGTAGTACTATATGCTCACAACTGTTACCTTCCGGTTCGTACTCCGGTTTGAACTTTTGAGGTAACGTTTCCTCAATAATTTTAACCGGCGGCTGTTTAACAAACTTTACCGGCGCCATCGTCTATCTTTTCGTGCAACATGTTCATCCTTGTTCCTTTTGCAGTCCTTGCAACCTGCAGGAAAGCAAACAAGACCACAGATACACAGCAAGTCAGCAGCTGCCTGCGTTTTATTTCATTTCCGCCGTTTGAAAGTTGCATAAATCTGTATATACATAAGTATATAAGACTTCTGATATCTGATATGATATTGCGGCTGTGTTTTCGATATAGGAAATGACACTGCCAAGTGCAACTTATTTGATTTGTGTATGAAATACTGGCAAGTCAGAGGACTGCAAACGGCAAAAGATACTATTTCCTGCCGATTTCATTTGAAAAACGTGTTCTCAAAGTTTCCAATTGTCTTTTCTTCTTTCAAAACAATTTGTTCGTGCTCAAAGTTTCCGACTAAAAAAAGCAGAGTTTGGTTTTGTTTAGACTTGTTTCTAATATAAATAGAATGCAATATTTAAAGACTTAAAGACTTTAACCGTAGATTTAATAATATTATAACTTGTTATTAATTATAATAAGAAATTTCGATTCAATTAGGAAATATTGGCATTTAATTAAAACAGCAATTTAGTAAAATTAAATATAAATATTCTCAGCAAAGCAGGACTTATATTCCGCTCGTTCATTAAAAAAGTTTTAGGCCAAAAGCAACACGTACCAAGGCAAAACTTTGCAATTGTCAAAAACTGCAACAAGGATCTCAACCGCAACAACACAAAACAGGCGAAAAGGAAACAACAAAAATAAAAAGCCCCCACTGAAAGTTTTACCAGTCAACTGCTCGGCAACTGAAGCTGCACATTCTTTATAAAAAGAAACAGGCTCTCTAATCCCCGACCCCCCCCCCCTCTGCATCCATCCCATTCATTTCTAATGTCATCCAAAACTGGATACTCCAAAAAAGTTTGACATCTGATGCCAGAAAAGAGCAGACGAAGTGAGTTTTCGCAAATTAAAACAATGTCAGCGACTTTGATGCAACAATTTGTAGCGTTGGCGTTGATTAGAGTTTCTCTTGAGCTAGCCGAAAGCGAGTTGGCAGCACGCCTAAACGGCAGCCATATTAATTTTTCGTCTCCTTCTTGTTACGGGTTTTGCAACATGCAATTTTATTTTTTTTGGCTCGTTTCTTGTTTCTCATACCTATTCAAAATGGATGAAAGGTGTATTTTGTGACAGTGAATGGTAAGTGTACAATGAGTGCAGCGTCGACTCTTTGAGGATTTGTTGAAAGAATATTAGCTTAGACTCCAAATTATTTATCCAATAAATCAATATAAATATTTACCTTATAAATATAATATAATCATAATTCGTTGCAGAATTATTAGTATAAGTTATATTTTATGAAATCAATTTAATTGCTTGGTTACTTATAGATAAAGTCTTCAATTTTATTGAACATAAATATATATGTATATATGAGTTTCTCTTCGTATTCTACACATTTTATATCGACTGAATAAATGATAAAGAAGTTAATCAAGTTTTCGTATAGAGCTGGAAAACTCCAAGGCAGCTTAAGTATACTTTGTACCCATTTAAAGCTTAACTAAAGAGTATTCTATAGACTCTTAGAGTCTCAGACTTTATCTTCATCTCCTATAGCGTATTCCCAAGTCGACCACTCGCAAACTTTCTCACACTTTTTGCGTTGCATTTTGTATTTTGCTTTTATTGCCGGAGCTTTCGTAAATCTTTCATCAGCTGCCCTGATCCGCTGCTTGTTCGTTTCCTTGCTGCGTCCCTGTCCCCGCACCAAAAGCTGCCACAGCTGTTGGCGTAATTTGTCCTCGTCCTTTCATTGCGCTTGTCATCCTCTGTGCTCTGTGCTCTCTTCTCTCATTTCGCGTTCTTCTTCTGCTTGTCACACTATTTATGAGTTTATTATTTTTCTGCTGCTCTATTATTCGGCTGGCACCCAGCTCAGAGCTCTCATCTCTCCCAGTTCGCAGCTTAAAACTTCTTTCATTACAAGTGCTGCGATTTTTCATAGCTTTATTTTGGCAATTTCTTTACTATTTTTTTTTCCTCTACATTTTTTTTCTGCATGTTTTTGAAGCGGTTAAAATTTTTTACCCTTCGCGTTTATTTTGCTGTTATTTATTTAGTGGCTTTATTTTTTCTATTTTATATTTTTTATATTTTTTCTGCAGTTGCTTAAATTGTTTGCAATTTTTGTCAGTGGCGGTTGCCGCTGCGTGTTTTATTATGACAGCAGACGGCGACGGCGGCAGAGACGGCGACAGAGACGGCAACTGCGACGCTGGCTAGATAAATAGTTGTTCTCTCTTCTCTGAGTGTTTGTTGTTGTTGTTGTTGCTGCTGCTGTTGCTGTTGTTGATGCTGCTGCGTTTTAATTATTGCCATGTTGGTTTTTGGTTGCTGCTCGTCCTGCCACAAATGAGAAATTTGTGCCAAAAATTATGAGCAGTTGGCAATTTGTTGCAGCCAATTTTCTGCATGGTTAACTTGTGGCTTGCTCAGGAACAACGACACTTTAATAGAGACAAAGCTCAAAGCTCAAAGGAAAGACAATGTTAAGCCAATTATGTTGCTTCACTTAAGTAATTTACATTTATTTTGCTAACGGTTTTTGTGTTGTTCTAAGAGTAATATATAAATGAAAATACAAGAAAGATATCATTGAATAACGCTTCACTTTTAAATAATAATAGCAAACTTGTTATACCCTTGCAGAGGGTATTATAATGTGGTCACGAATTGTGTGACGCATGAAAGCAGACATCTCCGACCCTATGTAGTATATATATCCTTGATCAGCATCAACAGACGACCCGTCTGTCCGTCTGTCCGTCTCTTTCTATGCAAACTAGTCTCTCAGTTTTAGAGCTATCTGAATGAAACTTGGTACAGATCAGTCTTCTTGCTGCAGGCAGTACATATGTCGGAACCGGCCAGATCGAATCACTATATCATAAAGCTGCCATTGGAACTATCGGTCGAAAATCATACATTTGTATGACAAACTTCTTATTTTTCAACCTATTTCAATCAAACTCACAGATTATGCATTTGGATCTATCTTAAATATCCTGACCATCCCATTCATTTCTAATCCTTCCTTTCCTAAAATGTTTTATTCCCATTTATTTATATTAATAAAACTCCATTTAACTTTGCTTAGAGTTCCACTTAACTTCCACTTTACTCTTCTATTTATTTGCTTATATAAGTAATTCTGTTTTATGTTATGCTTTTTAGTACTCCCCGTTTAAGTTTACAGACTTCTAATAAATCTACATATCTTTAAAAAAAGACAGCTTTCTAACCCTCAAAATAGCTAAAAAGAAATTGCTATAAATGTATTATTCATCATTTAAAGTCACTGTAATTTCTTAAGCACCTTCCGCTGCCAGCTCTGTAGCATAAACTATGAAAACTCTCGACTAAAGTTTACAATCACTTGAGGCAAATGTCGCTCCCCGCTGAACTGAACTCATCACACTGAAGTTCAACTTTTTGCCCGAAAATCAAGCCAAGCGATGTGTTTTACAACTGTACAAGATGCCCAGGGTGTAAGGGAGCAAAGTTGGGCAAGAAAAAAGATTTCTTTCAAAGTATTTACCACTTATGTATATGCATAAAATGTGCAACAGACACAGTGGCAAATGCTCAAGCATTTATTTTATTGACTTACAAAAAGGGGGGGAAGAACATTTGCAACAAAACAGTTGCATAGTCTCGACATCAGATACTCGGCATGTTCGACAGTCGACAGTGGAGAATTCACTTGAATTACACCTGACCAGAGAGAAACCATTTGATAATTTTGCAACTTTTTCCCACAACTTATTTGCATATCAAATAAAATAAACGAATGGCAGATCTTTGGTTAAAGTTCTATGCATGAATGGAAAGGCAAAGAAAGCAACATTCGATATAATTTCCTTTTTTCTATCAATAATCTTTGAGGTTTGCTTTGTGGCGAGACTACAGTTTTTATTTAAATCCCCACACCCTACACTTAATGTTACAGAAGGAGCGTATTAGTTGTATGATTAAAGGAATAAGGTGGAGAAGGCAGAGTGAGTACAGAGTATCTGCTAGTCGCTCAGTCTGCTCTCAATTCGAGTTATGCTTTTCTTTTTTATTAGTTATTGAAATGATGTAGCTTGTTTTTTGAAGCAGTCAAAATCAATTGGTGGGGCACAAAAACAAAAGGTTGCGACAGCCGTTACAGGGAACATCATCAACAACAGGAAGAAGAAAAGAACAACATTGGGATAGTCCTCCCTCCCGCCGCCCACCCCCCACCTCAGCAGCTGTCCATATTGTCCTTATGCGAACCCAATATCCGTTGAATATTTTTTTGCTACACTTTGATAGAAAATCCTGTTTGCTGCTCTCAAAGAGAGACTTTAGTCTATAACTAAATATAACTCTATATATTGTTTTTTTTGTGGGCAGCAGCACAAAAAGTGTTTTGTCACTACTATAAATAAGAAATTTGTGCTGATTGCGTTGCTTTTTAGCGGCTGCCCTGAACCTGAGGTTTATCAGACAGAAAATCAATCTGCTGCCATAGCCAAAATATATTATAAATACTATACAACATTTAGAAAAGGCCAATGGCCAATCACTCGACATCTGATGACATTTAGCTACAGTATCATTTATTTATCCACAACTTTAAATATCTTCAAGTTAATTTTAGAATGATATTTAAATTTAAGAAGCTGTTGGAATAACTGAAATAATATCCTGTAATTATGAAACTAATAATAAGTAAAAAGGCACTTTTGATTATATCATATGTATATGTTTTGTATTTTCAATTCTATTCAAACGCAAAACTTCACCTCTGGACAGTTTGTTTGCTCACAAGCCGGTCAGTCGAGTGCGCGCGACTTTAAGATACCCTGTGCCAGTCTTCATAAATAATATTTTGATTACACGACCCTTAAATCCCCTAATACGTTTATACTCACACATACAAACAGCAAGGATTGTAGCGCCAGTTTTTACTTCTTCTTCCTGAGTAAAATTGTTGCTTGAATATCTTCTACATTTATTATCCGATCGTGATGAAATTTTTAGAACACATTGAAACTGAAATATCTATTATTTGTGCAAAATGTCAAATCAATAACTTTAAAATTGCTTTAGTTAAGTGGTTTCTATCAATTTGTGCGAGAATGAGACTTGGCATCGTGATGAAATTTTTTAGACACATCAACCACAAGATACTCATCATGTGTGCCAAATCTCAAGTCTCTAGCTGCAAAACTGTTTTTGTTATTAGCTTTTTCTTCATTTGTGGGCGTAGGGGGCGTGGCATGATGAACTTGATCTGCCTGCAAATATTACCAGTGCTGGGAGTCCAAGTTCAAGCTTCTAGCTCTTACCATCTCTGAGATCCTTTCGTTCATACGGACGGACAGGCGGACAGACAGAGTGACGGACAGACGGACATGGCGATATCAAGAATATACATACTTTATGGGATCAACCAAGCTTCCTTCTGCCTGTTACATACTTTTAGGAAACTTTATATACCCCCTCCCCCCCCCCCCACAGGGTATAAAAACTAATTATAGATATTTTAGCATTTATTTAAAAATTACTTTTTAAACTGCACAGCGAAATCAAATATAATCGAAATATTCTTAAGAGCATAATATATAATTAAATATAAGTCGTATTGGGAGTTAAAGATTGATGTATTTTAAGTCACCAAGTGAAAGATAAAGCTACTAATTTCTAAAATAAAACACATTCTTAAAGAGCTATTCTTGCTTTCATTTTCAATTTCAATTTGTTTTCATTTTTAATTTCAATTTGCTTTCAGCAAATGAAAATTTGTGACTTGCTTTCACATTGCATAGATTGAATGGAATCTAAATATGTAAATAAAAGATTGTTGCAACTTTTGAAGTTAAATTTAAGTTATTTCTGACAAAATTAATACATATACGTAATTCACTTCAAAATTGTTATAAAAGATTTAAAAATTGATTTCACTTTGAGTATTAAATGTCTAAAATCGCTGCCACTTTTCAATTCGAAGGGCTTGTTCTAGTTTTCATATTATATATATATATATTATATACATTATTCCTGTATTTCAATGATAATAGATTAATCTTGTTCAACTGCTGCTTATACTATTCACTGAAAAAGCAACAAAACAAAAAAAAAGAAGGTATTTGCACTTTTTTCGGACATTTCACATGTCGAAGCTGTTATCATAATTGATGTGCTGACTCTGTGACTGACTCGCTGACTGACTGGTTGTTGATTTTACTACAATATAAATACGCTCAGCGGGACATCGGGACAGAGACAAGACAGAGCTAAATAAATAGCATAAAGTCCAAAACTGATAAGCCAAAACGGACGTCAGTTGACATACGACAAAAGTGAAGCGAAACCGAATGAAATCAAATCAAATCAAAATAGAGAAACCGCGCCGCAGTTTCAGATGCTGCCGCTGGCAGTATCTTTGATATATGGACAGCTGCTGGGCATCTGCAGAGAGATATACTATGTATATGTATGTATGTAGATGATATGGGGAAAAGTCAGTGATAATACAAACTGACAGCCATTAGAATGGCACATGGCATGCGTTTGATATACGCGCGGCAATTTTCATTCATGCAACGGGCCGCAATTTTCCCCTCTGTTCAGTTCATTCACGACAAAACCCTGTAAACTGTGAAACCGAAGCCAAAAACGAGAATCGAAACCGAAACCGAAAACCCAAAAGATGCTCGAGCACAGACAACGACAGTCAAGAGTTGAACGCTGCCGTTATCTTGACTACTTAGTATAGAAGCCGAGGAGCTCGGACATCGGCTCAACAACACGAATCGTCGACACGGACGATGCTCAGTCGCCGTCGCAGCATCAACTGTAGCTGAGGAAAGTCAGCGGCTCATTCGTGTTTGCCGCTTCGTGCACAGCGGACGCAGTTCAGAATTCTCCCATAAATAGTAGTACTTGTAGTTGGAAATAGTCGACAAAGGTGATTTCGTCGCGTTAACCGGAAGTAAGGATAATTTGCAATTTCTTCCTTCTTGTATTTCATCCTGTTGCGCCGTCGCATTGTAAACAACGGCAAATGCTAACGGTTTACGGCTTACGTTTTACGGTTTACGGTTCACGGTTAACCGTTACCTGGCAGCCATTCAAAATGGCGAAAGTGCCATAACAATCGTGCCGTGTGCTTAACGCACCGGAAGTGCTTTCAAGGCCCATTACTGCGTTTTTGCTTTTTGCCCTCGGACAAAAATGCATTGAAATGTGAAAAATCGTGGAAAATTGTGTGGAAAAACTGCCTAACGTTGAGTTGCAAAGTCAAGAGCAGTCCATTAAGTGCAGTTAAACCACAAAAAAATATGCAAAACTTCAAAAAAAGAAAATAAAGTAAAGAAAATTGAAGAAAGTACTGGGAAATAACCTCAAATATTTGTAAAAAACTGTGCCACATGTGAAATAAAATGATATTTTTTGTAGAAAAACTTCAACGTGTACGTGCTAGATTCAATCATGAGCTATTGATAAGACAGTTCAAAAGTTCAACAAGTTTTATAAATACAATTATCAATCTCAGTTTAGTCGCTGTTTGTCTTCTTTGCCTTTCTCTGCGCTTGATAAGAAACTGTCTGTGTGTATTGGTGTGTGTATGTCATAGAGACACTGACATGTTATTGTATATATTTAATTATCTCTTAGGATTTTCAAATGCAACAATTTAAAAGTTTTGCAAAAATCCATTGACACTTCGTTTTGTTGACATGTGCGAAAAAAAGGGGAATATTTAATTTAAATGTGAAATGTGTTTTATCTCCTGTGTCAAATGAAATAAACTGTGAAACGTGCCAATGATCTAACTGATAAGAGATCTGCTCTCTGAACCAGCAAATCAGCTAAGCAAATCCTTTAACATTTTCTTTGATTAAATATACTTAGAATTATAATAAAAGCAAGAAACTTAAACTGAACAGAACATTGATAATATTAATTACTTTCTAAATATGTTCTGTTGTGGGTTTGTCTTCTAATTATCATTCTATTTGTTTCAGTTGCCAATCACTTTAATAAATTATTATTTACTTATTTATTAAGCAGAAGATTAATAAACATTTCTTAACCTTCTATATAGTAAAGAGGACTATCGGCTTCAAATTATTAAAGAGAATATAAATATTTCGAGAAAACTAATTTATTATTTGTATATTTTCAATTATTTTATAATAAGTTGATCGTTTATTTCCCAAAGAAACATTTTATTAATTTTGTTTTAATACAAACGTTTGAATTCTAGTATTAACAAACCGATCAGTCGAGCGGGCGCGACAGTAGGATAGCCTGTGCAGGTCTTCAAAGAAAAGTATTTTCATTATAATGGGATTTAAATATATCGCTTGTAGTCGATTTTGCTTGCATCGAGAGTAGGTAGCTTGCGATAGTCTGGCAACACTGGACTGCGGCTGTTGATTGTTTATGTTTAGCGCCGAAAGGCAAATCAAACATATGTATGTATATAAACAAACGCGTCTTTTCGTTTGTTATATCGTCGCCGCGGCGCAGCGACTGCGCTGCTACTGCGCTGCAACGTATGTGCTGCGCTTCATAAATTTGTTTATTGAATAACTTCTGAGTTTAATATCCGATCGTACTAAAATTTGTAGAACACATTGAGAGTAGGATACTTATTATGTGTGCCAAATTTCAAGTCTCTAGCTATAAAACTGCTCTTGTTATCAGCTTTTCCGAGTTATGGGCGAAGGGGGCGTGGCATCGCGATGAAATTTTCAGGACACATTAATCCCAAGCTTTTTATCATGTGTGCCAAATCTCAAGTCCCTAGCTTTAACATTGCTTATGTTATGGTGATTTTCCTCATTTTAAAACCAACGGGACATGATATCGAAAATTGAAAATAAACTTGATCTGCTTATGGTATTCAGGAACCTACATTCCAAATTTGAAGTCTCTAGCTCTTATAGTTGCTGAGATCCACGCGTTCATACAGACGGACGGACGGACAGACGGACAGACGGACAGACAGACGGACAGGTGTCAATCGACACGGCTATTGATACTGATCAAGAATATATATACTTTATAGGGTCGGACATGCTTCCTTCTGCCTGTTACATACATTCACACAAATTCATTATAGCCTTTTTTGCCCATTTTCAATGGGCACAGGCTATAAAAATTAAACACTGACTATGACAATATCAAAGGCTTATAAATAAGCAAATATTGATCGATATTAATGGCACATTCAATGTTTTGATCACAAAATTTTAAGGGAAACTTTTATTGAATTCTTTGGATTTATTTTATATTTAATTGCAATACCAATTTTATTTCGATAATATATTTACTTTGTAATTTTTCTGCTAGTTTATTGAATCACGAATGTATTAAATTATAATCTGTTTTTTCATTAGTTTTTCCATCATTTCGTATGCTTTTTACTACAGAATAAATAATGAGTTTGTGTTTTCCTTTTTTTGTGTGAAGCTCAATAATTAATAAAGGTTCATTCTGCTACAATTAATATATATAGGCTTTGCAAACTGAATGAGAGTTTTCTGTAAAACAA
This sequence comes from Drosophila histrio, assembly GCA_958299025.2. Classification (NCBI taxonomy): domain Eukaryota; kingdom Metazoa; phylum Arthropoda; class Insecta; order Diptera; family Drosophilidae; genus Drosophila; species Drosophila histrio. Next base: position 14,230,154 of record OY282580.2, read on the forward strand.
TTTTATGTTTATCACATCGAGTATAATAAATAGACTTCGTGACAGATAACACCGTTTAGCTTAAAATTATACAGGTAGCTTATCATTTTTATTTTTAAGTAGCAATAGTATTCAACTCTGCAAAACTGGCTTAAGTCACATTTTGAGTTTCATTTTCGAAATAATTCCGCAGTAGTTTCTTTATATAAGTTTATTTATGCAACGTTCTTCATGAATTCTTGAATTTCTAAATCAACATGGACTCCTCTGTATACGAATTGAATAAATAGAATTTTATGAAACAGTCAACTTACGTGTGTATGTAAAATTAATGAAATTGTGTTAATACACCCACTTTAAAAAAGCTTTTCACGATTTTTCACTTCGTGTAAACTGTCAAATTCTATCTGAAATGAAAAGTTCTGTTATCTTAAATGATCTACTGTTAATGTAATTAGTCTAAATAAATAGATAAATAACAAATATACTGAATTTCACTAACTAAACTCGAGCAATTTACACAGATGCACGTGCTGGCCATAAGTTATGATACTAGTAACTGGCGTGTAAGATGGTTACTACCAAAATTCATCGCACCCTCTTAAGCTGCTGTCAACTGCAGAAGACATATGTATAAGTGTATACTATATATGTGACTAAGTAGTAGGAAAACTTGTTCACTTTGTGTAACTTCAGAGGAATTTTGCGCACAAATGGCGAGAAGACAACGGAACCTTTAGAACTCCAGCTGTAGCTCAAAATTTCTCACGTTCTTTGCACAACACTGCGAATGATTGTTGCGCTTAAAATTGCATCGCAGCTCTTTTTTTCCCACCTCTTGTCACTGTCTACAATATAACTCCTACATATGTATGAGTGTCAGTATTTTTGTGCATTTTCTTTGCGACAAATGCGAAGTGACAGTCAAAGATGCAATTGTGAAAACAAGCAAAAAGCAGCGCCCCAGGAAACATTGCTTATTTTCCTCACTCCCTCACTCCCTCTGACATATGCATTTTGTGCATTACCTTAAAGCAGTTATTTAATTCCATGAGAGTTTCAGCCACTTGTTGGTCAGTTAGCCCTTCACTTAACCTCAGGTCAACCCAAATGTTAGAAGTGTAGTTCTTCCTCTTTTTTTTCCACCTTTTTTGGTCGACCTGTGACATAATTTGCGGTTGTCGCAACGTTGTCAGCTCTAAGCGCATCAATCTAAGCTAAGCTAAGGGGCGGAATGGGGAAGAGATGGCGGTAGACATTTAACGACACCTCTGTGGCATACAGAAATATGCTTGGGGAAGACAAAGTGATGGATTTAGCTGTGAATTTGTTAAAAGGACGTGGATCAAAAGAGCTACAACCAGAATCAGCTGAGCTGTAGGTTTATTGTAGAACGATTTATGTCACGTTTGATTTGCGGCAGCTGCTAAAGAGTAAAGCGACCGTTGAAGAGACAATGAACATGGTCAGGTAAAATGATATAAGCGCATTATAAAAAACAGCTGAGATTGCTTGACTAGCAGATACTCTCGAACTGAAGCTGGTTAATACTTCGCAGTCTTGTAGCAAAATTTATATAAGCCAACAAACTGAGGGCACTAAGTACTTATAAATATATGTACCATGTTCATCTTTAATTTTCATTTATAGTATAATTGCAAACTGAATTTGAGTTAACCTATAGAATGTTTAAAATGATTAAACAATGTCCTTAAGAATGAACTAAATATCTAACTGATTTGTTAAGTAGTTTCCAATCGTTTAGGGAAAAAACAAAGATGAAGTGAAATTCATATAGTTTATCTAAAGTGTAACCGATAATATAATTAAAACTCTTCGAATTCTTCAACAACGTCTGCTTTATTTTCTGATTCTATTCAGACTAACTCTTGGCGTCGAATAGCTAGATTCCAGCCAGAGCGAGACCATGCTATATGTCTCTATACTTATTCTTATGAGCTAAAGTGAGATAGCTAATATGTACACATAATTAGTTATGGTAAGCTAAACAATGTTAATGTAAACAGATTAGTGATGGAACATCGGCAAAGCTATCGGCCTGCTGCAAACGACAATTATGGGAGTAGAAATTTAAAGATAAAATACAAATAAATACAATTCTTAATATACAACTTCGATGTATTAACTTTCAACATAATCATTTATAAGGCAAATAGTTTTGAGCTATTTCATAAGCTCACATACAGTTAAGTTATTCAAATATTTAACAGTGTAAGCCTACACTTAAATAAATATGACTTAAATTCTTTAAGCTTTCTTGGCATAAAAGCAGACTTGATTGGAACTCAGACCTGACGCTTTGGCTAGTTATTACTAGTACTATAAGCCTCGAAACGCACTTCTGTACACATGTGTGTATTGGCAGGAAGACATAGAAATGGAAGTTATATAGTGCAAGGAATTACACTACTGGGTTATTACTAAACGAAACGATGATTACGAAGTCTTGCATAGTTCATTGTGGTCAGGGAATTATTGGCCAAAGCCACACTATTAACACTACCTCCACCCCCCGTTAAGTGCTCAAATCAATACGCATACGCACTGTTGTACAAACACACACACACATACAAACGTAGTAAAAGCAAGCCAAGAAAATATTTGCATAATTTTGCAATGCACACTTAGATTTTGATGCCAGTTCCCTTTACACATTTGCACACAGCGATCAAGAACCGCACGAAGAAAACGAGAAACGAAAAAAACGTAATAAAAATAGTATGCAAATTTATTTGAGTACTCAAAAAAAGTTCTCTCTCTGTCTCTCTTGACACTGCTCCCATTTGGGACATGCAGTTGGCCAGGAGCACTCTTGGCGTTTGGGCCAAGGTGTTCCCAAGCATTTAGTGTGCACTTTTTACGCCACTTTGGCCAACTCCCGCCTTCTCTCTCTCCCTCTCGGTTTCATTACCCCTTTCTGGACTTTGGCAGTTAGTCTGCCTCTTTGCTGGTTATTATATGGCTTAAATTGTTCCAGACTACCTGCTCCTATTCGCCTTGTTGCGTCCCTGTTGTCGTAAGACTATTTAGTTTTTGGGTTTTCTTCCCGTTTCGTTTGTCTTTTTGTTTTGTTTACTTGGTTGTCGTTGCCGCACTTTTGGTTCGTTTAATTTTCATAGCCGTTGTAATTAAAAAAAATTATAGCCCCAAATTGTAGTTGCTCCAGTTTGTTTGCTGTCAGTCGTCCTTTAAGCATTTTATTTACGCTCACAAAGTTTCTACAGTCTAATTGATAAGTATGTACATGTATGTGTTGTGAGTTAACTCAACTAACTTTGGAGTGTTCTACAATACGTATTAGTCTAATGAGCTAAGTCATGACATAGCTTTAGGCACTATGAGTGTTAGCACATTATACATACTGTATATAATAATGATTATAAAAAATATCAGAAAAGGGGATCATTAGCTTCAATTGTTTTAAGAATCTTGCTTTTGATTCGTAGAGTATTCATGGTATTAGATCACAGAGGTGATCTGCAATAAGTTTCAAAGTTAGCGAGGAACCGAATATTTAACTATTGGAGAGTGAAAAAGTGATCAAATTCTAACTAGTTCCAGTTTCTATTAATTATATGTAATACAAGTACGCTTAAAATATAGTTAAAGACACTTAGCTGATTTCTCAGTGAAACGATCAAGATATACAATTCATTTAAAGAGTCTTATCAGAAATATTCTTATTCTACTCAGGCGCTTCATTCGTCTAAATAATCTTAGTGATAAGACTTCTGAATATATATATCAATCATCAGAAAGTTAACAATTGTGTGCTGACTATTTTACGACTGTAAAACTACGATCCATATGCCAGAGTGGGGAATGCAGATCTGCTCTGACTTTGACTTAAGTTTATCCAGATAGATATTTCTTTCCAACAACCAGTAATTTATTTCCTACATAAGTCCTCCATAAACGCTGCTTCCATATTTCACATTGAATTGTGTTGAAACTTGAGCACATTTAGGTAATTGGATTATAACAAAGAATCTCGAGGCAGACTCCCTATTACATACATACGTCTCCTCGGTTGCCTCGTAATGTCGGTTCCCTTACTGTAATTGGACACAAATGCCAATGTGAATTGCGTTCCGCAATGGACCGTAACTCAGACGCATTTCTCTGTCTCACTCTCTCTCTCTCTCTCTCTCTCTAGGAATTTCGCATTGAATGCATTCACATGGCAGTTGAAAACAGCAGCTGAAAATCACGCTGCTGGCAATTTTAATCTCGTTTATTAGCCATTTTTCAAGTGATACACATAATTTTCAATTTTGCAATTTCTCGCCTCGTATCAGGAATGGATGTTATGCGATGCCTGCACCTGCAATGTGCATTGTTCCTATTCTTATACACACACACACACACACACAGAGACATGCACTCAAAATTACGCCCAGGAGCCTTTTGTCTTTATCGAACATGAAAAAATGCATTGCATACATGCAGGCGCTGTTAAGCGAAGTAGTAGGCGGGAGGAGTGAAACAACTGGAGGCAGTGACCAAACATGGCGCCCCATTTGGAAGCCATTAGGGCTAGGCAGCCAACGAGGCAGCCAGTCATACGATGGAGCACCAACAATAACAAACATGTAGCACCAAAATAACAAGGCGTCCACGAAACGAGAAAAGCGGGTCCGACTGGGTCGTTGGAGGCAGGTAGCTAAACGGAATATTCTGAAAAAGTAATAGAAGCCGCTCCAGACGCACATTGCTAGCCAATTTTTAACTCTTTATGCTTTTAATACTCGGTGCGCGAAGCGTATGGGAGTCTTATAAGATTGTGTCAATGTATGTAAAAGATAGAGGGAGGCAACTGCGAACTCATTAAGTATAATAATAATTGCAATATATATTTTCTATTCATTTCGTCATCAATTAAACAAATTTGAATTGCAAGTGCAATTTCGTTTCTTTCACAATTTTATACTGTTACTTTGATAGCAACGATTCATTTAATTCGATTGCAACTGCGAACATACGAGTGCTGAGTGTCTCACCGTCGAACACACTCGACTCTAGTGTTCTTACTTGTTATCATTGTTTTTGCTGCGCCTTCACAGGTTGTTGAACAGATAGGGGAATGAACGGCAAAAAGGAGAGAAGAGTTCGTATGTAATACAAACAGCTTTGCAACTGTTTGCAATAAAATGCGTGCTGTTGTGATGCACTTGAATTTTCAATAAGCGTGAACACAAAGATAAAGCCAGAGAGATATGTATGTATGTATGTATGGTGAACGTAACACCCGCTGCTGCAATTCCTCTCGACTTCCCCAACTTAAATTTGATTGGAAGCCGATGCTGCTGCTGATGTTGTTTGCATATATGCATCTTTATTCGTTTAGTTTGTTATTAGATTTGCATGCCGTCGCTCAGGTCACGACTTCTGTATGCAGTATGTGACCCTCTCTCGATCCCGAACAAAACCCTTAATGGTGCGCTATTGTAGTAGCTCCCCCTCTCCCCCTTCAGCAATGCCTTCTCACTTGCCGCGCAACTTGTTCCTGCAAACGTAATTGCATTTAGTTCAGAATTTATGTTACTATAAACATTTTTACATTTTCATACTCTTTCGAAGGCACATGCTGACAACCAGGAGGTGTTTATATTGAGCAGAACCCAAGTGATTATATAAAAAGTAACAAAAAACTTAAGACAACTCTTTTTAAAATACCCTTTAATTGCCTAGGAAACGAAGCTCCTTTTTTATGCACCTGAAAAGTATGCTATATTATTTTAATGTAATGGTTTGAATGTGAAACTTGGAATCGTTTTTAACAACATTTATTTGATACTATAAAAGTGTAGAAATCTAAATAATATTTACAAACTAGTGCTGTAAATGAGGAGATTGAAATATTTGTAACTGGTTAAAAATATAAGTGTTCATATGATAATATCAGAAATACAAAATTAATTTGAATATTTAACGTATAATAATATACAAAAGTCTGCCAGGTCTTTTTATAGCGTATTTGCAGTTCGTTGTTAACTAAGTAAAAATATTACAACTTGTTCTTCTTGTTTTTAGAATCGCTAACAATCTGGTAAAGTTCTTACCTGTGTGAACTTCGACGAGAGTCTCAGTTTCTTCCGTTCCCTCCACAATCAACTCACAACTCACAGCTCTCGCAGCTCACAGCTCAACTTCAACTTCACTTGAAAATTGCATTTTGTACAAAAATGTTTGGCATGTCGGAAAAATGTTTCAATGCGTGTTTGTTTGGGGTCGAGAAATTTGAAAACAAATGACGTTTGGGCTTTTGGCTTTGGCGAAACAAGAGATATGTAGTCGAAGTTCGTTTTGGCAGTAGATGCTACTCGATTTGTGTTGAACTTTTGTTCCTATGCCTTATTTTGGCAAAAACCTGCTTAACTACGAATCACAGAGAGTGCACTTAAGCTATTGATAAGCTCATACTAGTTCATGCAAACAACAAATCAAAGGCAAATTTGTCGCTAAGCAGAGTCTTTGCAATATTAATCAAAACAACCTAAAGCTAAAAGCTCTTATCGTCAGCGTTAAATACTATAGTAAATAATCGAAAAAAAAATAACATGCTTATATGATTATTCCAGGCAGAGCTGTTGAAACTTTGCCAAATTGGATTTATGGTTACAAAACTGGAAGCTGTGTCCATATCATACTAGTAGACAATACTCAGCGTATTCAGTGTTGGTTAAGCCGCTTATCAGCTTTGCCCTGTAAGCGGGTAGGAGACGGAAGTCGGTCGGGTAACCTGCGTTGGGATCGCTGACAGCACCCAGATAATGCAATAGACAATAGGGACAATAGAGTTATAGTAATATTATTTCATTTGGTATGTACATATTCTCTCTGCAATGCAGTAAACAATAACTTAACTCCTCGCTATATACATATGTATGTATGTATTTAATTAACAGTGGTTTTTGCCTGGGAATGCCGCGGGCGTCCTCTGTAAACGTTTGCATTTTGTTTGTTTGATTTATAACATAGAATAACATGTTCTGCTTTAGCAATTACTTATTTTCAAACCAAACTCTGTTGCTTCCACCAGAATACAAAATATTTGCACAATTAGCAATTCAATTAGAAATGGAAACTAATTTGCACGGAATGCCACGGTTTTTCCACATTTTGCTTAGTGGTTATCCAACACTGGCTGCCTACAAATAATAGAATTGACTTTAATTTAAGAAAAAACAACAAACAAATGTTAATATTTCACAAGCTAAATTATGTTGTTGGCATATTTTATTTGAAAAGCAAACATTTATATTTCTTGGATCATATTTTAAGCTTTAAACAACGTGGGAATATTACAAAAAACTTTTAATAATAGAAAATATGTAATTTCTAGAGATTTTGATAATATTTCATTTTAAAAACAATGAAATGTGAGAGATATTAAATTTAATATAAATATCCACTAAATTATTTATTATTTGCATTTAATAGAAAATATAAAATATAATATAAAATCTATTGAATAATTCAATTGCAATTTCATTATGAATTTACTTTGTTTTATTTACTAAAAGGAATGAAACACGCAGTTATTTTCTGTAACGTCCGCTTTTTTTCGTCTGTATCAAAACGACTGACTCTGACGTCACACCGCTGTATTTCACAACTCCCTTTAGAGAGCGAGATCAAGCTAGATCGATCTCCATTGTCTTAGTAGGTTAAAGCGAGATAGCTAATACAGCTGGATAATTAGTGACGGGTGGATACATAATCTAGTGATGGTAGGGTATACAATCTAGTGATGGTAGGGTTAACCGTGTATTGGAATGTTAACAGACTATCGGCCTATTACTATTATTCGTAGAATTCTCAAATGCAGACAATTTAATATTTATAATTAAATTGATTACAAGACAACTGAATAAGAATAAAGTAATATAAGAAATATGTTTGCTGCTTCAATAACTTGCCTTGTCTTGGACACATTAAGTTGAATAAATGTTAAACATCTGGCAAATCTTACGCAATGTGCCAACTTTCTTCAACTTTGTTCGCCATTTGCGACAGACACTTAATTTCAGTGATAAAACAAACATGGAAATGCAATTTGGCGTCAAATGCGTCAGAAGCATGATTTGCCATCATTATTTACCTCTCTCCAAGTAGTAAGCACAGAACCAAATGCAATTCAATTTGTGACAGACAAACACAAGCATTTTGACAGAATTCCGCCCTCCGCCCGCGCACTGACCCCACTCCACAGGCAAAACAATTGATATGTGTTATAAACAGACAGACACATCCACATACATAGTTAGTATACATATGTGTGTACTTCTTGTGTATGTAGTAGTAGTATGCAGGTCATATGCACCCCGAGCGCGCAAAAAAGTGTTAAGTGCTTTTGGTGTTCCTTGCAGCCCCGCCAATCATTGTCAGCAAATACCCAGAAGCAAGCAGTAACCGGAACCAGTTCCAGAACCCTTCCCAGCCCCAAACCACAACTGTAGCTGCGATTTATATGCAATGCAAAGTGCAAAGAGCAAAACAAAAAGAAAACAGAGTGAAACAGAAGTGAAAGAAAGAAAAAAGAAAAAAAAGAAAACGTTAACAATTTTTTTTTCTGTTCTAAAATCAAATGCAAATGCAAACAACAGTTGGCATCAATCGTAATGTCCCCCCAAACCCTTCCCACCGATCTGTTCCCACTTTATTGCTGGAATTAATGATGGTAGAATTCGCTTCAAGCTTGGGTTTGAATGCTTTACTTATTTGTTCCAGGGTTTACTTTGTTTTTTCTTTCTTTCTTTTTATCATCTTGGTATGTGTGTGTGTGTGTGTGAGTGTGTTTTTTTTTTGTTGAATCAAGTGGAAATTCAATTGATTTGCTGTGGCTTTGCTGCAGCAAAAGGGAAATACGCAAAAGGCGTTATAATAATGGGCGAATGTTTCCGCCCACATCCTTTACCACTCAGCATATGTTGAGCTTCAAAGAAGCCAACGACGCCGACGACGACGACTTGGCCAAACCACAGGCAAGTCCAACAAGTGTAAAACTTATTTAAGCACAAAATCATTTTGCAAATATTACAAAAAGTAACGATTTTAATATTCCCTCTGTCAGATGTGGTATTTGCGGTTAAAATTTCCGAATCTCTGGCTTTGTCAGCAAAGTCAGTGAGTTCAGTTCAGCAAAGGATTGTTTATTGTGTAACTTGGTTACGGCATCGCTTTGACTAATCAAATGTACAATTTATGTAATTATGGGCGAATCCTGATAATGAACTCGGCAACTGTGCCTAATGAAGTTTGCTACAAAATGCAATTTGTGCCACATAACCACAATTTTATCATGCAATTAAATTATCAAATGGATTTTCTCAATTCCAGCAAAATTATTAATTTAATTTAATTTTGGTTTAATTTGTCTTATTTTTAGCTGTCTTATTTCGAGCTATGTTAAACTGTTTTCGTGCATAATCGAAGTCTAGAGACACTTACTAGCCACGCCCAGCATGGGCGCATTGAATCCCCTGGCAGTTCTAGGGCTGCTCCTGGTACTGATCATAGCACAGGGTCAGGCGGCGCGGGAAAGTAAGCTTTTCAATAATTATACATTTTCAATATTCAATTAACCCCTCTTACCCCTCAGATCCTCTCAAGGATCCGCGCATCTGCGGACGTCCACAATGTGAAAAGACAAGTTCTAAATTCGATTACGGCAACAAATTGTACAAATATGATTATACGGTATCGTTGCGTACGGAATTCGCTGGCTCCGGCGATAATAGCTCCGATTTGTATTTGAAAGCCGATCTGGAGATATTCTTTCCCAAGGGCTGCGAGGGCTATCTGCGCATTAACTCGGTTAAGCTCTACGATACGATTCAAGAGTCTGACCAAGAGTCCAACAGTGAGAGTACTTCAAACGATTCTTTTGATTACTACGACAACTTGGCCAGCGGCGATTCTGGCGAGACGTCAGACTTTGAGAGTCTCCATCCCAAAAGCTTCGATATGTCCGCTGAACTATCCAAGAATCTGCTACGCTTCGCCTTCCACGATGGTCTGATAAGTGAAGCGTGTCCGACAGAGTTGGAAACTCCGTGGGTTCTTAACTTCAAGAAGGGCATATTGTCAAGTTTTCAAAATACGATGATGCGATTTGATGTTGACTTCAATACCACCGAAACGGATGTTTCCGGCGACTGTCAAGTACAGTATGAACTCGAGACAACCGACAGTGTCTATGTGACCATACGCAAGACCAAAGATATTGCCACATGCCGAAGACGTTATGCCACACAGTCTGTGCTACAAACGACTCCATACACTTTCCGTGAAGACAAGACAATTTGGCCAATACTGAATTCACAGAGCTACTGCAATGTATGTTAATTATATAAATATTTAGTGGACTTAGTATTAATTAAATTTCCATTGCAGTTGACAGTTGATAAGAATGTTTACCGTGAGATCAGCTGCCTGGAAAGTCATTTGCTGGTGCCCTTTTCTAATGCCAGCTCCGGCGCCTTGACCACCACGAAAAGTAAACTTTTGCTGACCGGAAGTGATGACTACAGCATCAGCGAGTTCCTGGAACAAAGTAAGTAATCTTTAATATAAGAAAGAAGAGTCTGTAACACTCCCTGCAAGTATCACAAAGTTGACTGTAATTGACCTTTTGTTAAACGTAGATAACGAGATGGTTGAAAGACGTTCTCCTCTAATATTTGATCATACGCCACCTGTAAAGCCCACCCATGATGAGATTAAAGTTGCCCGTGAATTGTTGGTGCAAATGTGCGCTGTGGGCTTTCCAAATATACAGCGTGAATTCATCGATGTATTCACCAACTTTCTGCAGTCCTCAAAGAGTCTAAACTACAAGACATTGACAGTGTTGTTGCAACGTTCGGCGAGCATCTGTTCGCAGGGCAAGTGAGTAATCTTGAAGTGCAATGAACCCCTTTGAAGGTCAGCTGATAATGCGTTGCGTTTTTTCTTATAATTTTTGCAGGAACCACGTGCTGGAATCACTGCCCTATATTGGAAGCACTGCCTCGTATCAAGTGATGCGCGATCAAATTGTTAATGAAAAACTGTCCAAAGAAATGGCGCACAGTTGGATGACATCACTCTCCTATATTATTCGACCTGATGAGGAGACCCTGGACACCTTCTACAGCATACTTGATTATGCGAAAAACAAACAAGATCCAGAGTACACTTTGGGCTCGACGGCTGTGGTGCATAGTTTTTGCAAGCATCATGAGAACTGTGAGGAGAATCTGAAGGTTACAAAGATTATTACACTGCTGGAAACTGAATTCCTTAGTCAGTTTAAAAAATATCGTGGCGAGCGAAAGCAACACGAACGTTTGACAATTCTACTGAAAGGATTGGGAAACATTGGCGTAATTTCCGATGATTTCGCCGTACAATTGCAGTCGATAATCAGGGATAATTCGGTGCCTGTTAACATTAGATTGCAAAGTATTTTCTCCTTTAGACGTGTCAATTGCCTAAAGCATCGCAAGTTCTTCCTGGATTATTATGCTGACTACACTTTCAACTCGGAGCTGCGTATATTCAGTTATTTGCAGACAATGCGCTGCCCGGATTACATATCAATTGCGGAAATCAAATCCATTCTGGAGCATGAACAGATCAATCAAGTTGGCTCCTTCGTGTGGTCTCATTTAACCAATTTGGCCAAGTCCAATTCTCCGGTGCGCATTGAGGCTCAGGGTTTGTTGTTAAACGACGAACTCTCCGAGAAGTTCAAGATGGACATACGCAAGTTCTCCCGAAACTACGAGCACAGTTTGTTCTTCGATGAGTACAATTTTGGTAAGTGTATTGATATAATTACAATATTAGAACATATATTATATTTGTTTCGATTTTTGTAGGTGCCACAACGGATGCTAATCTCATTTTTGGTACGGACTCCTATCTACCACGCCATGCCAGCGTCAATTTCACCGCTGATCTATTTGGACAATCCGTCAACTTCTTTGAGTTCAATGCACGAGCCGAGGGCTTTGAGGAACTGGTTGCCAATGTCTTTGGTCCCAAGGGACCTTTGAATGGTGAGCTGCTACGCAAGAAGCTGTCCTTCCTCAATCGTTGGCTAGGCAATGAAAGCGCAGAGGAGGATGACACCTTGGACAATCTACTGAGCCTAGACAATTTGCGACTGAAGCGTAAAATTGTGGATGCCACAGAGGCGGATGAAGATGAGTATGTATTCGAGGAGGATGAATCAAGTGAATCGCCAAGAACCAAGCGCAATGCTGACACCGCAGCCAAGGCAAAGAAACAAGGAATCGATCGCAGTGTTGATCAATTGGGCTACAAACTGAAATACGATTACAACAATCCTCGAGCGCAGTTTGGACTGCGTATTTTTGGCAACGATTTGCGTTATTATAATGTTGAATCAATGACGGAGGTGGCGTTGTTGGCCACTCAATTTAATCCCGTCTATCAGGCCAAGAAGCTGCTGTCCGGAAAGCCCTTTACCTACACCAAGTCCAGTGTTTTCCTGGATGCATCCTATAGCGTTCCCCTAGCTATTGGCATGCCTTTGGCTATACACGCCTTTGGAGCCTCTTCCGTTGATCTAAGCATCTCTGGTAATCTGGATAAACTTGATGCCGACTGGCATTTCGATGTGCAGGGACTTTTCAAGCCCTCGGTTTCTGTGGATGTCATAACGACCATGCAAACGGACATGTATTGGGGTCAATCGGGCATTAAGGTTAAGAGCAATCTGTACTCCAATTCGGAGGTGGAAGCCAACTTGAAGATGCGTGGTCGCAATCTCATTTCCTTCTCCTTCAACCTGCCGCAGGATAAGAATGAAATCTTTAGTGCACGCTCTGAGTTATTGGTGGTAAAGCGGGATCAGGAACTGCCCCAGGAGGGAATAAAGAAGCGAAGTGCCAACTCCACCTGCACTTGGACCGTTCTGGACACGGCGGTTGGACTGCAAATGTGCTCGCAATATAGTGTACCCGATCTGAGCAATGCCACAGCGGCTTATCCAAGTTTAATACTCTCCGGACCACTTAACTTCAGCCTAATTCTCAAGAAATCGGATTTGTCGGCCAAGAAATATATGTTCGAGTACAATTGGGATCAGGAGGAGGCAGAGAAGAACAAATTTTCGCTGGTTTTTACCACACCCGGCTCGAAAGTCCCTCGCAAACTTGTTGCCAATATGACCAGCATTCCCACTGCTTTCAACGCTTCCGTTGCCTTTATAAATGGCGAAAGTCGCGCCTCCGCCGGCTGCATCTTTGATAATAATCCCGACTACAGACGTCTCGATGTCTATCTGGATAATAATAGTCAGCGCTACTTTGATTTGGGAATGGAACTTCGAAGCTATCAGGACTTTACTGCCAGAATTTATAAGCCTCGCATGCTGTTGACCCTCCAAGGGGTTAAAGTAACCGGCCTGGTTGGTTCCATCAAAATCAATGAGAAGAACGGCATCAAACAGCATGATGTGGATCTCTCCTTTGAGACGAAGAATCTACAGGCTTTGGTCACGGGCAACATTGTGCAAAACGAAGTGACCACCTCAACCAATATGACCGTCAATTATAGGGTATGTATGCGTGGAAGTCTTTTAAGCTTACCTAGTGTTGTTAATAGAATCTAAATTACAATAGGCCACTTTCCCTATTGTAATTTAGATTCTATTAAAATAAAAGACAACGTACTATAGTAAAAGTTCTTTTTACAGTTCAAGGATGCCAAAATCGAGACGATTAACTTCGCTGGTCGCCTGCTGGACAATAGCGACAAATCCAAGACGGAATATCGGGGAAACATGAAGCTGAAGACATCGGCGTATCCCAAGCTGAACTTTGTCTCGAATGCCACTTGGCTGAGTCTGCAAGGACACACCGAGGGTATACTAACCTATAACAATGCACCGGATTATATCAATCCCAATTATACGAGCATGGTTAGGATGATATTTGCACGCTCGCAATCGGAGGATACCATTTTCGAAGGTACAAGGACACGTGCCAGCTTGGAACTGAAGCTGCCAAGATCGAAAATAGATTATCGCATAATGGTCAAGTAAGTAGATGAAGTAGATTCAAGCGGAACTTTAAGTAATTCCACTTCTTTAACAGACACGAGGAACGCAGCAAAAATGGCACCGAGAATAATGTTATTGTGGGTCTGAAGTATGCGCCGGAGAAGGAAATTACGGGTCTATTTTCCGTGCATCTGCCACGTCGTAGTCTTTTTGCTATCGATGCCTACATGAATATATCTGTGCCGGAGTTTAATTCCTGCACAGTGAGTCTTAAGGTCAACGAAAAAGCCACCAAGGATTATATGGTAAGTTTAACAAAATTGAGAAGGTTAATTTTATTTTAAATACTCCTTTTTTTCTTAAGGTGTTCGTTAATGGTTCCTGGTTTACGGGTCACTCGATTGCCATCAAGGGCAACTATAAAGATCGCAGTACGCGTGCTCAGACCTTGCATCATCTGAAAATGATCGTAGAGAGTCCTTCATTTGACACGACCTCGTTGAATATTGTCTATAGACACACTCAACTGTTGATCTTCTACGATCTGCAAGCTAAATATGGCAAGGATCCCTACGGTCTGACCGTACAATATGCTTCCAACGCACACAATCGCAATTCGAATGCCGAAATTCGTTTAAAGGTCAAGGAGAAAGACTATTGGATCAATTCGAAATTATTGTCAGAGCAGCCGAAACTCTTGCAGGTGGAAATGCACATTGATAAGTAAGTAGAGCTAAGAAAGCTTGAATAAGTATACTGTAGTCGGACGAGTGCCGAGAGAGCGTAATGTGTATCATTATGCTCTCTCGGTTATTCTCACGACTGCTCTCTTGATGCTGGTTGCTCTCCTATTCTTTCATTATCTCTCTTTCGCTAAATGCGATTCAATTGTACACACTCTAGTTCGTAAGAAAAGAGCCGCGGATCAGTCTTGGTCGAGTGGCCAAACATAGAAGACGTATTATAATTTATTCCGAAGCTGTTTCTTTTGTCTTTCACAATACTGAGGCAACAAATACGAGTTGGCGAATAAACACGACTAAATAATTTATTTATGCAGGATTCGCGATGTGCACATCAGACTGGGCCTGCTGAACATTGAGAAGCGCAAGGAGTTGACCCTGGAGCTGAAATGGGATGCCAATCGTGATCCTAGTCAACGTCTAGGCTTACTGCTCGAATACAATAGTCCAGGCAATAAACATTACGATGGCAACGTTATGTTAACCTATCCGGAACGCACAATTACTTGTGGCTTCAACACGTTTACGGGCGGGCCAAAGTATTCCGGCAAAGCGCATGCCTCTTGGAGCATCACGGAGGTAATTGAGTTCAGCTACGAGGCCGGCATCATGCCGGGCAAGACACTTCATAATTGGGTGCATGCAGAGCTTAGCACACCCTTCAATGGTTGGCGGACAAACAGTCTGCGAGCTGGTGTCTATAATTTGAATAATCTGATTTTGATCAACTCAACGTTGTCCTGGGCCGATGATCAGTTATTGCAGTTGGGTTTCAAGAGCGATCACGATATACGAGATCAATTGGTTAGCTTTGATGTGCGTCTTGGCATCAACAGCACCATCAAGGATATACCCACGATTAACGTGAAGGTTCAGCATTGGCAGGATCCAAAGAAGATCGAAACGGATCTCTACTTGAAATACAAACAGAACGAGACCTTCAACACGTACAGCATCAAGTCCGAGTGGGATGTGATACGCAATGAACGCTATCATAATGTCTCTGGAACAGTTTCCCTAGTCAGTCCCTTCGAGGGATATAAAAAGGGAGGTTTGGTTGCCATGTTCATGTTGAACGATAAGCGGCAGGTTCAAGGAGCTGCTTCCCTTGAGTTTGACGTACGTGAATTTACACTGACAATGGATGGATATGTAAAGAAGGTTACGGACAATATGTTGACAATAAATATCACAACGCCGTTGGAGAAATTCCGTACGATTCATGGACGCTTTGGATTGAATGAGAAGAAACGTCATGTGGTGGCAGAGGTACGTGCCCCAACTGCTGCACTTGGAGTTGAAGCTCTGGCTGATATTAAGAACCTGTTGGACTTTGATGTCAAGTTGAGTGTGGCCACGCCCATTGAAAGCTTCCAGCAAGCCGCCTTGTTTGCCAAGGTCAATACGGAACGTGTGGACATGCGTGGCATTTGGAATAATGCCACATTGGGCTTTACGGGAGTGTGGCATATGCGAAACATCAGCGACTTTGAATACTCATACTTGATATTCACGCCACTTGCGGGCTTCGAGGAAAATGGATTTATAGCTCAGTTGCTGAAGAGGGAAACTTTCATTTTCCAGCTACACGGAAAGCTATCAAACTTCAAATTGGGCGTTAAGATCAATGGACATCCCAAGGAGAAGCTGGTCAATCAGTTGAGTAGCCAGAAAATGCAGCTTGATATACATTTCGATGATGACTTCCAACCTCCAAGAATTGAGGAGGAATCCGAAGAGGATTATCTTTCCTACTTTACTACTTTCGAGTTGGATTCGCTGCTCTGGCCCTGGCCAACAGTTGTGGGACAAGTTGATATACAGGAGAATCTCGACATGTATTTCATTGTGGGTCATGTGGATTTGCCCCAGGGACGAGTTGAGTTCAAGGATCGCTTGTATTATCCCGACTACATAAATATACTCAATGTACTCACTGTGACCACACCCTTTGCCACCGCCAAGGACTTCAAGTCTATTTTCGAGTATCACATTGATTTGTACTTCAATTCCTTGTACAACCGTGTTCATTTTATGACTCGCAATGGTTTAGATAAGTCCCAGGAAGTGGGCTTTGTAGTGAACTACACCAAAATCGTAGACAAAGTTAGACCCCAATCGCTTAATGTACAGCTGAAGCTTATAACACCCTATGAGTTGTTGTCAGAGATCAATGTTAATGGTCGCATCGAGATGGATGACAATTTCTATAAGGGAAACATCAGTTCAACAACAGCTCACACTCATTTATCACTGGCTGCATCTGTGGAGGTATGGAAAATCACTGCATCTCTATAGAAATTACTTAACTAATCTTTGGTATTACTTTAGAATGAAGACAACTTCCTGGAAACCTCTGTGGGCATTCTGCTGGAGACAAATGTCATACCGCATTATGGTTGCAATATTTACTTTAAGAAAGACTTCTCTGCCAAGGATAACCTCATCGATGTACGCTTCAATGTCACCGACAATGGCACTGTCAATCAGGTAAGAGTTTACTGAAAGTTGTAAGCAAATGTATATAAAATGTCTCTGCTCTCCATCTCTATCTAATCTCTGTATTTCTCCCACAGCTTATCATCAAAACAGATTGGCACAGGGATCCTTCTTATTACTTCAATGTCAATGGCATGGTTGAAACCACAATGTTGCCACTAAAACTAGCCTCCACCTCAGTCTTGGCAACAAAGGCACCAAACTCACAACTGAATTTCGATCTAATTTTCATGAGTCGCGATGGAGAGAGCATGGCCTATGGAACGAGAGCAAATAAAAAGAACGAAGTGTTCAATATTGAAGTGTGGACTCCAATGAAGAA
This sequence comes from Drosophila histrio, assembly GCA_958299025.2. Lineage (NCBI taxonomy): Eukaryota > Metazoa > Arthropoda > Insecta > Diptera > Drosophilidae > Drosophila > Drosophila histrio. Next base: position 14,247,735 of record OY282580.2, read on the forward strand.
CTACAGAAATATCTCTATGCATGGCACAATTCTAAAGAATTCGCGGGATCCTCAACGTTATGATGTATCTGGTAATTTGTATCGCAACATGGCCACCTATGGCATTACGGGTGCAGTGCGAATGACGGATGGTTTGCCCATGGAGACCACATTGAGGGTACAGCCCAAGTCCGGAGGTCGTGATGGTGTCATTGAGCTAAATATACAGGAAGCGGGACCGGAGAAAATACGCTTTTCTTTCAGTGCCATTGAGGATGGCAAGATGTGTCAGATATCGGGTGGCTATAGTGTCAGTAGCAGCAACGGCGCCATGGACTTTTCCGTACTTGTGGAGAGTACGGAGCCGGAAATTGCACGTATTAATTTCTATGGCAATCTGAATCCCGTGGAGAAAGGACGTCTGGTAGGCGATGTGAATCTGGAGTCGCCGTGGAAGCATTTGGGCATTGATTCAGTGCATCTTCACTCCGATCTGGGTGTGAATTCCGATGGCGGCAAGATCCTTGGGGAGTATCATATAGGCAAGCATATCGGACGTGGCAGCTGCCTGTGGTCTTGGATTCTGGCCGAGAATCTACAGTTGGTGCTCGAGAGTTATATGGAACGACCCGATGCCCAGCCACGAATTGTACATGCCAGTGCCAGATATCTTAATCCCGGCAAGAATTTCCTACAACTGGAGTCGGGTGGACGTCTGAGTGTGGATTCCAAGTGGAATCTGGATGTGAATGGCAGTCTGCACTTCAAGTCCACAGATGAGCTTGATTTCACAATCATCACTCAATTGCCACAGCCTGTGGGCGACACACATGAACTGAGTGTCAAATATCATGGCAACATCGTCAGCAAACAGCTTCAGAATCCCGATTTCTTTATTGAAGCCGGCTACGAATCTTTGGAAGCACAGCAGAAACTTCTATCACGTCTTTTCTATCGCAATGCCACAAATGATTTGAAAGGTTTGGCCCATGCCGAGTGGGGATATAAGCAGAATCTGTCAGTGATCGAAGGAGATCTTTTGGTTGAACGCAAGCAGGGATTACGTAGGGATTTCTTGGCCAAGCTGACAACACCCAAGTACAAGGGAGAACACACTCTTGGTCTGAGCGGACACTATGATAAACCGAGTGCAGATTATCACAACTTGGTGTGTGCCTTGGATTATCCTGCAAATCGTCGCATAACCGATTTGGATGTGTCCTTCAACTCTCTAACCAACATGCATGGTGTGGTCAACTCCAGCACTCCCTTCCTCAATGTTAGCTGGTTTAAAACGGACTTTGAATTTACCACAAAGAGGTGAGTTGTAATACAATGCTTGTAACAGGAGTGAGTAGAAGTCATATCTACTATTAGGCATATTCATATTTATTTCTAATCATGTTTACCTTTTGCTGCAATGCAATACGATACTTCTTCAACTTCTCAACTTCTTTATTTTATCCTTTGTTTTAACAGCGGTCACAGCTATCGTTATATAAGCTGCAATTGGCCAAAAGACAGCGCCTTCTTCAAGCTAAACAGCAACTATGACAGCGATAATACCAATCATAATCTAAATGGCAATATTGAAATAGAAGTTCCATTGACCACACGACATCGCGCTGATGTTGCCTTTGGGCTGCAGGAACGTCCCAATTTGGATTCGGGCAACTTGAAGGTTGTCTACAATGAACAACAGATACTCGATGGCAAATACAAGCGGGTGGAGCAACAGAAGCATCCCTTCTATAAGGATACCACGGACATTACGCTGGAGAACGATATGAAACCACTGGGCATACATTATGTTAACACTAGGGACATGAGAAATCCCGCAGGAACTCGAGATGTGAAACACATCGAAATCTTTGAGCTGCGTAATACGAAGAACTTTAATCTAACAGGCGAACTTCATGCTCTGACCACTCTCAGTGCCCAGGAGTTCAAGTTGGTTGCGGTACATCCGAATCGCGCCGTTGTCTTGACCACAAAGTACGAGGATGTTAGTCCACAGGTTGTCAGACAGCATGCCAAGATCGAGTTATCCGAGACGGCGTGGATTGGCTACAATTTGGAACTGGGCAACTTTAGTGTGGTAAGAGAAAGAGAAACTCAATATATACATATGTGTAGATGGTGTAAATTTATGGTTAAATCTATTATCATAAATCGTTGCTTAATCTTTCCCTTTTTAATTCCCACAGCATGGCAACGAATCGCAGCGTTTCGCCTTGGAGCTTTTCTATCCGAAACGTAATCTTTCAACCTCCGGCTGGTATTATCTCACGGATAAGCACTTCAATTCGGACTTGGCATTGAAATGGGCAGGCACAGGACGACATGAGGAGTCCAGAAACATTCGTAGCAGCTTCCAGTGGACTTTGGAGCCCTTGCAAAAGGGTGATCGTGCTCATCAGACCTTTGGCCTGACTGTGGCACATCCATATCTTGAAAAGGATATCATTTGCAAGGCGGACTATTATCGTGGAGTCAAGGACTTGCTTAAGACACATCTAACCATTGATTATTCGGACAGTCCCGAGCAGATGATTGTGTTGGGGGCCCAACTGAAGGATTTGTATCAAGAACTGGGTCATACGAATTATACTTTCAAGTTATATGGCTATCATCCAGCCTCTGAGTTGAATGTCGAGTTAAATGGCACTTTGGCTGCGCGTCCTTCGTACTACAAAACAGAATCGACGGCGCACTATAAACGTGATTATTCCCCAATACATGGCAAGTTCTTGGCCAAGTTGGATCTCAATAAGAAGGAGTTGGAATATGAACGTCAAACGCCTTATCACACGGTGCGTGTTTGGCTGCTGCCCACCATGGAGTTCCCTATTTACGGCTTGAATGCGACAGTTTGGGATACGCCGGATACAAATCACTCGGGTTACGTTTATGTGGATGTCGCCAAGCGTCTTGCCCGCATGGACTTTAATCTTACGGAGGATGCGACACAGAATCTACAGATGGTTGGATATATTCCCGATACACGCAGTGGATATTTGGATATCTGGCGGAACTATGAAGAAATACGCATCATTGATGTCAGCTCATATTTGAAGATGAATCATTCTCGTCTCATTACGGGTCGATTCCATTGGCGTCCCCACATTAGGGAAGATCTTCGTGAGAAGATCGATGCACTGGGCAATTCCATTTACGGTTCCTTCTCGGAAGGCATTGATTTCTGGATAAAATCGCTGTACACCGAATCAATGGAATCTATGGGCGTCATCTGGAGAACGGCAAAGGAATATAACAGCAAGTTCGTTGAGGACATCAGTCAATTGAGCGTCTTGGAGGAAGATCTCAATGATCTGCGCTTGTTTGTCAATCAATCGTATGAGGCAAATGATTTCTATATCAAAAATGTAGTCAACTTTACACTGACCATATTGGATGAGTTGGCCATAAGGGATCACATTGAATCGCTACCGAAAATCTTCTCGGAACTGTGGCACGCAATGGGAGACTCCGGCAAAGCGCTACGTAACAGCATTGTCTGGTTAATAGAAACCATCAAAACTACCTATAATAATGTTATCGATGCCATCGGTCGCTTCTTCCACGGCGAGAGCTTGACTTACATTACCACGCTGATGGAGAAGGGTATAGAGAAGTATGATAAGTTTGTTAAGGAGCTGCATATTAAATTTATCAAATACATTGAGAACTTGTGGCACAAGTCCTGGCATCTGGCAGAAACCTACTGGAAGACTGTTCTTAAGCGCTTTGAGCCTCACATGTTCAAGATAATCAGTTTTGTTGAGAAAACCGCTTGGGATCTGAGCAAGGAGGTCTTTGACTTTATATACAAGAGAACCAATGAACTCGCGGAATCTCCATACTTCAACAAAGTTTCCAGTTTCACAGCGGATGCAGAACGATTATACCGAGATTTCCAGGCAAATGATGCACTTACCAACATTAAAAAATACTCCACGCTCACCTGGAACTTTATCAAGGAGAAGTACTTCAAGCTGGTGCCATTTGGCGCCGAACTGAACGAGGTGCTAACGGAAATTTGGCAGGAGATCAAGGAGTTACAGAAAATCGAACAGGTTAAGATCGTGGTACAGAAATACAACGAAGTCCTGGCCCGTTTGGAATGGATTGCCGATGAGCTACAGCTCGAGTATCGTATTCATCAACTCTACGGATTGCTACGCAATAAATTACGTAATTATGCGTTGAATGCTCTGGAAACGGCGGACATGTATAGGGAGGCCAAAACGAAGTTCATCTTTGATCCGGAGGTGGGCATTATTGATCTGGAACAAAAGTTGCCCATGTCCTGGCATGCCTTCAATGAAACGCCCAAATTCGAAGAGATTCCCGAATACAAAATGCTCTCCAAGGTGCAGAATTTCCTAAGTGAGACGAACTCTTCGATTATTATGAAGTTGTACAATATGCGAGCTCATTTGGATCCCAAGACATGGCTGCCGCCCTACTACTGTAAGTAACTGCAATGGAAATTGCACCAATAAGAAAATCTACAAAAGTAGGGTAGTATAGAAAAATGTATGTAATATTTAATGTATAACATCGTTGACCTTATAAGTTATGTATTCTCTTGATCATAATTAATAGCCAAGTTGATCTGTCTGTCAATTTAAAAGATTAGATTATTGAATACCATAACAAATTCATTATTACCTATTATTTCCAATGCTGAGACTCCTTTGCCTGCAGATTGAATGTAGATTAATTGAATGACCCTGGAAATTGTCGGAATCTTATTTCTTATTAATATTCCTTTAATTTCTATATAGCACGCGCCTTGCTCATCGACTCACGTCATTACATGACCTTCGATCAGCGTTTTGTGGGTCTCAACTTGAACTTTGAACAACTGCCTCAAGCTCAGTGCAGTTATTTGTTGGCTCACGACTTTTTCAAGCGCAACTTTACACTGCTCCTCGAACCGGCGGTAAATATGCATGAGGAAATAGATTTCCCATTTTAAACTGACATTTCATCCCTATCTTCTATGCAGGTACAATCGAAGAACAGTCGAGACGCAGGTCTTTTATCTACACGCAAGCTGAGCTTTATAGCCAATGAACAGCTTATAGAAATTGATCTGGGCACTGATGTGAGTAGTAGAATACTGTTGAATTCTCATCATAACTGACAATTAATCTCTTTGCTTTTATTCTTCCACAGCACATTACAATCAATGGCAATCCACAGCCTATTTTACCATTGAAACTTGGCGAAGTTAACATCTATCGTGATCTGGATATACTCTCTATAATTTCGGATACACAGTTTAGTTTACACTGCAATGTTCAGTTCGATCTCTGTTGGTTCGATGTGAGCGGTTGGTATTTTGCCAGAACTGCCGGATTGCTGGGCACATTGAACAATGAACCCTACGATGAATACACCAAGTCGAACAGTCTGATAACGAATCAAACACAAGAATTTACCGACTCTTGGAGTCTGCAACATTGCAAGCCAAGGCAATTGGCCAGAAATGAGCCAACCACAAAGGAAGTAAGCGCAATTTGCAACAGTTTCTTCCACGAGGGCATTTTGTCAGCCTGCAGTGCGGTCGTGAATCCAGCGCCTTTCTATGATATGTGCCTGGATCTGGGCATGAAATCACAGCCCATTCGACCAGGACATCCGGCTATAAAGGGTGCTTGTGCTGCGGCATTGGCCTACATCGAAACCTGCACCTCATTAAAGGTGCCCATGCGTGTTCCGGATCAGTGTGTGTTGTAAGTAAAAGACTTTATATTTTGGCATAATTGTTAAGTCATAATTTTAATTTTAAAACTGCTTAAGAATTGCAAAATATATATTTTAAATGCTTAATGAAAATCTATATAAATGTAATAGACTCTAAGACTAATAAATATATACATATTTTTTAGCTGTCAATTGGTGAATGGTTCCTATGTGCCAGAGGGTAAATTTTTGGAGCTTTCCGGGTCAGATATTCCCAGTAGCAGCGATGTCGTCTTCATTGTGGAGGCCAAACCCTGCAATGCTAATCTCAAGGAGTCCAAGAGCATTATGAGCGTTGTGACCAGCATCGAGGAACAGTTGCGAGCTGCCAAATTGACCAACAATCGGTAGCTATTAATTAGACAAACATTTGCCTATATCATTCAATTAACCAAATTCCTTTTTGCAGTTATGCTGTGGTGGCTTTTGGCGGCGTTGAGCCCTTCGATAAGCCTCGCAGCATTTTCTACGAACAGAATGTTTTTACCTCAAAGCCGGATCAGTTGGCGGATTACTTTGCCCACATTAATACGGGCAATGGCAACAGCAGTGATATACTTATGGCCATCTCAACAGCATCACGCTTGAACTTCCGTCCTGGCGTGTCCAAGACATTTATCCTGCTCTCCTGCAGCAGCTGTGCGGCGAAGGATATGCGCTTCGATTCCACCTCCATATTGCAGTTCATGCTGGAGGAAGGCGTCAATCTGCATATTTTGGCAGACACGGAGTTTGACTTTGAACGCGATAAGAAATTGCGGCACTTCTTTGGCTTAGATAAGAATATAGTCTATTCTAAACGCTATCCCGAGGGCAATGCTGAAGCACGAAAATTGGCTAAAATCTCCAAGGCAAATTTGGGCATCTGCACGGCGTTGGCATTGGAGACAAATGGTTCTGTGTTTAGTGCACGCAAATTGGCACCGGAGCGTAAATATCCAATTGTGCGATTTGCCAATATCTTTGCCAAGCGTGTGGCCCAAAGTGCCACGCCAATTGGCCCACAGACCTGTGAGTGTTCTGGTCACAACTCGGGCGTACCCTATTTGGCCTGTTCCCCCACAGCTTTACCCGAAGAAAAGGACAACCTAGACGATTATGTGAGTAAAACAAAAGTTAATAATGTCGCATTTAATATATAATATATAATTTGTATTATGCTGTTCCTTTTGCAGAAAGAGTTCGACGACTGGGAGTGGAATGATGACCTAGACGTAGAAGCCTAAAAGAGAACACATTTCTTTAGTTTGTATGCGATTAGTTAGTTAGTTTAGCGATATACTACAAGCGAAATGTAAAGTCTTTCCCAATCACATTTTGTATAAATAAATATTAATCGAAAGTCATGAAAATCAAAACGGTCGAATTTGACTTACGTAGTTTAAATAATATCGAAGTTGGTACTGATTTATTGGTTCTCTTTGGCTCGTTATTGTAAGGACAAGGTTTGTATAAAACGAAAATTACTAGAAGAAGCACACACTTCATAGATTTTGTAAGTTTCTTGTTAGAAATATTTTAATTTTATGTTTATATAACTAGAACTTAATTTATAACTAAGTCGCTAAATTAAGTGTGCTTTAATTTTCTTATGGAGTCTTTAGATTGATGAAATGACAGTCGTATGTAGACTTTTGTCTTTCACTATATGTTAAAATACTTGCTGGAGTACTATCTAAATGTATGAGCGCAGAGTATTTCCCTTGTTTTACTTTATTGCTGAACTACTGAATGAATTGAGTCTGGCTGAAGTTATATTATATAAAATTATTATGCCACTGTCACAATAAAGCGGAAATTGCAATTTATAAGTAATTCTATGTTAGGCAGCCTAACAGTTTTTCTTTTTGTTTTTCATTTTCAAACTGCGACAGGGCTAACCAGTTTTGAATTGTTTGTTGTGCCTACGACCCAGCCCATGTTGGAGTACTGCCCATTTCTTAGGCTGACTCTTGTTTTCTTTTTTTTGCAAATCTTAGACGACTATTAAAAGTGGTCTGACTGCCTGCAGTGAAGCGTCAGTTTGGCGACTATCACTTTTTGCCTGTGCCGGGTTACGGTTGACGGAAGCGAGCGCAGAACTCAAGTACGTGTTACAACCTTAACCCCAAAGCTAGACTAGGGAAAGGAGTAGAAGGCGTGCAAAGGTCCATTCACTTTGTCAGCCAAATGGGCAGACAGCGGGCAAACACTTGATACTCCACTTGAACCCAATTTGTTGTTATAACATTTGCTTGGAAAAGCACAATGAAAATTATGCGATCCCAGTGGTAATGCAATACTTTCTATTTCAATGTTATGGTTACATCAACTCAACAGTTGACCAATTGCATTTCTTTCACTTTTGCGACTATAAAAGCCAAAAATCAGTTGTTAGACACTTACATTGCTTAACTGAAATTCACAGCGTGAGGAGCTAGCAAAATAAATCATCATAAATATAATGTGGTTACTAGTAAGTGTGATGGAATCTAACTAGAAAAGCAGCTTCTAAATTGTATTACACCTGCCTAGATGTTGATCTGCAGCCTGTCGCTGACTTACGCCTCAGAGCACACGGGAGAGGGACATTATGGCGGAAGCGGCGGTGCGGAAGAGTATCATCAACATCAGCACCACGATACACCGACCACATACTCGGAGATATCGAAGCACGTGCCAGTCCATGTCATTGAGAAGGTGCCACTGCCCATACCACATCCCGTAGCTGTTCAGGTATTAACTCTTTTGATATCAATTGACAAGCACTGTTGATTTAATGCTTTGACCGTTAAGGTACCGAATGTTATTAAACTGCAAATACCGGAACCTTATGCAGTTCACGTGCCCGTTCAACAGGAAATTCAAATACCAGTCTATAAAATAGTTCCCGAAATAACGGAACGCAAGATACCCTACACCGTGGAGAAACCATATCCCGTGGAAGTTGAGAAACCCTATCCAGTCGAAGTGATTAAGCATATAAAAATACCTGTGCCAAAACCTTATCCCGTGCCCTTTACCATTTACAAACACGTCCTGCACAAACAGCACGGTTGGTAAACCTCAAGACGGGATTAACTTGGTACTAGTGTGTACATATAACTAGTTAAAGTTGAACAAGTATTAAAATCTCTATATTTTTAAAGCAAAATCCAGTGTGTTTTTAATGTGAAAGTTCTAGATACTTAATCTAGATGTAAAAGTATGTAATTCATGAAATTTGGGAGTATTCTGCCTCATTATTGGTATATTTATGCTTAGTTTGTTATATGTATTGAAAGTATTCCGTTGGAAGAGCATTCATATTGATAGTTCAATAGGAAATATATTATTTAAAGATTTCATATTCCTTTAACTCCTACCCTGCCTTAGATTTCATGATATTTGACTTTCCTTATACTTTGTGAATTTACAATTTCCCACAAAAGTCCTCCTTTGTTAATCTTAAAATTTGAGTTGTATTGCTTGCTTCTAGAGTAAATTCCCTTTTAATGCCCAAAAGTAAACAAAATATCCTAAGGATATTTCATATTTTGCACAAATTACCCAATTACCCCAGGCGCTTTTAATATTTCCCTAACAGTTAAGCCAATACACAAACCTACAGCGATATCAGGCAAAACTAAACGAAAAAAGCTTGACGATAAACTTTTAAAGCATTATGAGTAACTTAAAAGCGGATGTTGATAGCTTTCAACGGATATTCTTAATGCGAGTAACGGTACGTCAAGGTGCGTACACTCACACACACCCGCAATCACATATACGTATAAATATGTACACATACATTTAGCCAATGTGCTGCGTTAGCAAGTTCGTTAAACTTTGTTAAATCGTGGTAGATTGACGTTCAGACTGTCGGACAGACTGCCTCGTTCCATGGTTACAGCTAGTATGTTTTCCTTTTAACCGATGACGTGCTTGAAATGTGCGCACACTCAACCGAGTCACCTCTCCACCTCCTTTCGCACCAAGCTACTGTGCAGCTATGTTAAATATCCCTTATGTCCTTGATGATGCCTGGCAATCGTTTAACGTCTTCAGCGAAAAATAGCAGCTTAGCCAGACGTTGATTTTCATGCATGCGTTGCCTACTTGAAGGCGCACTCATAGTTTCCTCTAATCAATGCTTCCTTCATTCAAGCAATCCAACAGTTTGACAAGTTGCTCGAAATATATCTAAAGCATAAGATATTCTGTATACGCCACATTTGCTCTACGTGCTCTAAAGTTGAAGCTTTATTCAGACACACATTGAAACTAATACACTTTTCACAAGAACTCAATAGCATTTGCTAAAGAAGGAAAGCGTTATGATATGCTAAAGAAATTGATTAAATTTTAGACATACAGATATTTTGAGATACATTATCTATAATAAATTGCAAATTTTGCAATTATGTCGACAATAACCTATGAATTTTAGTTAATAAATTCATAAATTCTTTTTGAAAAGGAAGGCAACAGAACTGATATTGTTTACTTGCTAATTTTAAAGTAATAAAAGCTAACTTAATAGATTTTACATTTAAAGTATGAGGAAGCTCTTGTTAAAGTATAAAATTTTCATAATACTCAAAATAACAAAATGTCTACACATGGAATTTCCTTCTGATCAGACAATTGCAACCAATAAAAACATGCTATACCTATCTTCTTAAATTCATAATACTACGTAATCTACATATTTCCTTTGGTATATCTTAATATTTTAAATGTCTCATACAATATGTATATACAGTATCTGGAATGCTTACATTTGTGGCTCTTGTTATTGCTCATATTTCACAAGGATGAATTAATAATAACAGAAAAAAATAATTATCTATTGCAATTGGCATGTTGTTTATAAAGCTCTGCACATATTCAAATCATGCGGAAACGAATTATAAATTATTTCATGTGTGGTCTGGTTTTCAGTGACTCTTTCAGACATTTGACAGAATGCATAAAACGTGCCCAATTTACATGTTCAATTACGAACGTAAAGAGTTTTACAAAGGGTAAAATATAATATTTATAATTTATGGAATTGAATATATTACAATTTATTACAATTTGTCATAATTTGCATTTTATTAATATTTCAAAAGCCAATTTTAATGCAAGCAATTAGTGAAACGGAATAACATTAGAAATGAAAGCAATGAATTTTAAAATTTGCACCTGTGCAGCTTTAACAAATACACACAGACACACACACACGCACACACACACACACTCAACTATGCACACAAGCGTATGCAGAGCAAGCGATTTAGTTGTTATCCATACCCTGTACAAAACCCCAAACCAGTTGTTATGGCTTATCAAATTCAATTTACCGTGCCTATTGTGGATGGTCTGCGAGTCAGCGAGTCTGCGACTGTGTGTGTGAGTGTGTGTGTGTGTGTGTGTGAGTTGCACGTAAAATACAAATTAAATTGTCAGCCCATTTAGGTATTACACAGGACTCCCAAAAGCTCTCAGCCAATGAGCTTATGGCTCAACATCAAGTCTGGCAAACAAATTTACAATACTAAGCTCATGGGAAACGAGGAAAACGTAAGAAGAAAAAAACGATATGAGATGCGAAATTTGTGGCACATGTTTGTTTTTGGGCAAAAAAACTTTTTACAGCGCAAATAATACGTGGAATTAATTTAAGTTAATTGATTTTTGTGCCAGAAGCTTTGCACGTGCCGCACTTCATGGAAATTTATGTGAGTGGAGGAAGAGTTTTCCAGCAGGAAACTGACAGCCTGATAGATAAAAACGGCAAACTGAAACGGAAGCTTTGCCAGTCAAATAGTCAAACGTATCGACAGCCAGACAGACAAACAGACAGCCGGACACGATTGCGTTGGGTGCTGAGCTGTAATGAAATAAATTTCCTTTCTCTACACACACACACACACACACACACACACATGCCACATGTGTCAACTGACTTGGCAGGTAGCAAACTGGTCTCTCCTTGTGCTGTGGCTTGTGCTTGACTTTGATGAACTTCCTTGCAAGAGACGGTATAAGACGAATGCCATCGACGTTGCCATTGCCGTTGGCATTGATAAAAATAGCAGAGCACAGTGTGTGCTAAAATTATGTTGCCCAAACCAGTTGTCTCTTTGCATCGCTAAATATTATCAACGCCAAATTAATTTATTGCCCAATGAGTTGAGCGTATTAATTATTATGTATCGCTTTTACTCTGCAAGAGTTTCAACGTTTCAACATTGTAACTTTTTTTCATATATTTTCTTTTTTTTTAATATTATTTTTAGACATGTCAAAGCGACAACATGTCACACAAAGACACTTGACTCGTCCCCCAGCACTCTGCCCTCCATCCAGTCCGCCATCCATTCCGAGCAGCTCATAGATACTCATTCGCCTAGATTTGAGATACAGTTCGTACGCGTCGGCTGCCTAATGAACTGTAAAGTGGTGTGAATGCAAAGAGTCCTTTGATGGGCAGCCAATGTTGCTGCTGCCTCCTCCTCCTGCTGCCCCTTCTCTGCCATCTCCTTAGAAATTGTTCTCTCATAGCATATCTCAAAATATTGATTGCCTTTAATTGTGTCCACGTGTAGATACAATTCCATTTAATTGTCCTTTATTTGCCGTTCTCAAATTTCAATAACCAAATGAAAAAGACACATCTTATCATCTAAATTGTAATATCATAATATATTCATCAACTAACTGTGGCAAGGCTGAAAGTTGCTGTCAAACATATTTAACTATTCTGGCAATTGAATTACTTGCAAATTGCCAGTTTACTTGACACAGTTAGTTGGGGTCTTTAATTAGAATTTGGTTTGCTCAATTGTTGACTAATCGATGATGGTTTCATTGGCCTTGTTTTACAGTGGAATACTTTATGCTGTGTCCCAATGAATAATGTTAATGCTTTATATAATATAAGAATATATATATATTATATAGTATGAAATAAATAATACATTTAATGAATAAAAAGCTGGAATCAAAGAGGGGAATGCTTTGATATTTATCTAGACAAGACTCCGATTAATAGTATGCCTTTATTGTCATGTTTAATTCGATGGTTTCGTTAATTCCGACGGAACACCTATAATTTGAGTAAAGGGAACAATTTATTTGAGATATAAATGAATTAGATACCTGGCATTTTTCAATAAATATATGTTTACATTATATTATTTATATTTCATTATATTTATTATATATTTGCCAATTATCTGCTTTGCTTTTCGCACAACTTGCTCAGGTGAGATGCTATGAGCAATTGCGGTCCGGAACTGTCAAAAAAGGCCGCCAAGTTGTTTCCCCTTGTGGCCATAAACATAAACTATAAATAGCCACGATGTTGGTGCTTGAAACACAGCAAGAAGCACCATAAAAATGTGCAAAAAAAATATAAATCAATGCGACGGCACAAAAGGCAGCTGGGCAACTTACCTAATCCCAAACAGCTAGCAGCAGGCAGGGCACAAGGATGTTGGAAGAGCAAGAATAACAACAATAATACCTAATGACAAATCCCCAGGCGACAGTCAACAGGCGAGGACAGGAAGGGATAGGGACAGGGGCGGAGGGGATTCCAAAGTGGTAGGCCATTAAAGTCATAAAAGTCGCGTGGACTAAATTAGAAGGAATATTTTTGTTTTGAACTGGACTTGCTGCCGTAGTCGTAGCAGAAGCAGAAGCAGAAGATGTAGCTTTTCCCGCTGCTTTTACTTGATGTACATAATTTTAAATGACTTTCAGGAGACGACCTTAAACAACGTTCGGGTGTACACACAGCAGGCAGCTGCAGAACCCAATGTAACAGATAAGATAAGACGCCGAAGCCCAGTGACAACAGGCAGCATTCGTCAAGATGGCGCTTCCTCCACGCCCACATTGAGTGTGCGCGCTCGTGTATGCCGTAAGCGAGTCAAGGTTAAGCCCCAAAATTGCTCAGCAGCCGTTGAAGGCGCCCAGAGCTCGAAAAATAAAGACAACGCCAAACGTAGAGAAGATAAAAATTTTCGGGCAAAAGCGCGTGGCATGGCAAACAGCTGGCTGGCTCGTAATCATTACGAGAGTTTTTCGATAAAGAAGAAAAACAACAACAACAACAACAACAACAACAGCAGCAAAAAGGTGCAGCCGCAGAACAAAGGTTCCACAGGCTCTTGAGCCTCTTGAATGAACAAAATATATATATGTAACGTACGATACGTATACTATTTGCGTGCACGCCTCAACGCCCATACGCCCATTTCCCATTTGGCACTTTATCATTGGCACATCGTTGGAAAAGTTGGACAGTATTTATTGAAATTATGCCAAGCAAAAGCAACAATAACGTAGCGGAGTCTTTATGCTGCCGCCTAGAAGTAGGCAATGATTTTTTTAATATGATACGAAATGGTTTCCCTTCCGTATACTTATTATTATTATTATAATAAATACGTCATAAAGTGAAATGGCCGAAAGAACAGCTAAAGGGGCTAGATAAAATGTAAGAATCAGTTGGTTCAAGCATATAATGCAATATATATGCAGATTAATATCAATAGATAAATGGTTGTATATAATAAAGTACTTTTATCGTAATATTTAGCTGAAATTTATAGTTCACTTCACTTTCGTTTGTTTACTTCAACCAATTTATCTGCTAAATATGTATTTATACAATTCTAACATCAGTATTGATTAGAGAAGCACTTTAAAAACTTTGATGTTTGCATTAAACGAATGATTGTCAGTTGTGTTACAGAAATTTCTAGTCATTTTGATGACAATTCATTTGGAAAGTACCTAACATAATATCGGTGTTTCTGAATTGAAAGATATTATATTTATGTACTTAACATATTTGCAAAACAATCCAAACAATCGGTTATCATTATATTTTTATTAATATTATATATTATTGTCATTTTATATACATTAGAGACTCTAGAGACTTTTTGTAACATTATAAATTTAATCTATAATTTTATTTGGCACTTTAATGGCATTTTTAATATTATTAAGTAGTTTAAAGTATTTAAAATGAGAATTAAGACCAACAATTGATCTATCGTTGCTTTTGGTTATTTAAAAATTCATGCCAGAAATTAATTTTGTTTTAAATCTATAATATCCTTCTTTGGTCGTATATAGGCATTTATGTAGAAGTTGGTAAACATCACAATCATTAATGTTGACGCAAAGAATGTGACATATAAAATGGTAAGCGAAACATCGCAGTTGGGTTGCATATAGGTCCAAGTAGTGTGTGCAAATATCATCAGAAACTGAATCATCTGCATGATGGTAATGTATTTCTTCCACCAGAGGCTTCCCTTCATTTGTGGATACTGCGATGCGAGGAAGTAGTATCCGTACATCACGAAGTGTACGAATACGTTTAGATATGCCACGAACGTAATATGACCTCCATATCCATTGAATCGTATACAAAAGTAGCCTCCGACAGCCATGAACACATGATGAAAGACGTGTAGCACCGAGATTTGCCTATAACTCTTTCGAAATACTATGAAGATGGTGTCTAGTAGATCAATGATTTTGTTTATATAATATAAATAAGTAAAAACGCGTTCCGTCGTCTTTATGGGATGATCGTGTGGCATTACTGACAAACAATTAAAATCGTAGACTTTTACCCAAAATATATAATAAGATCCCTGTACATTACAGAAATCCAGTTGTTAAGTGATTATAATTCATTTCACACAGAATATGCCGAACTTACCGAAATAAATAAAGAACCATTATAGATGATCTGAAAAAGGTTGTATATTTTAAGGGCTTTTCTAAGATCCCACGGTTCCTTAAAGGCCATGAAATCGCGTCCCAGCTTAAGCACAAAATACAAATAGGCACTTATTATGGTTAGAATTGGTAAATATCCATCGGTTAGCGGAAACTTGACGGGATCCGCATGTGGTCTATTCAAAATTTCCAACATTTCGCGATCAATTTGTTATATTCCGCGCTCCGATTTATCGTGTCCACTGCTAAAGTTGTGTATCAACTAAATATGTGTCCAATTCTTATGTTCTATATATTGCATTTTGCACGAGTCTAATGCAATTAATATATTCGTTGCCTCGATCGCATTATACCAACGAACGCACCTTTCGACCCAGTTGAATAATTTTCAAAACAATACAATTGAAATTTCACCTGCTGTGTTTTTATTACACCCTGTAGGGGTATATTAAGTTTGTTAAAACTATGTAACGGGCAGAAGGAAGCATGGCCGACCCCATAAAGTATATATATATTCTTGATCAGCATTAATAGCCGAGTCGATATAGCCATGTCCGTCGGTCTGTCGGTCTGTCTGTCTGTCGGTCTGTCGGTCCGGCCGTATGAACGAAAGGATCTCAGAGGGTTCCTGTAGATCCACAGGGTATATTACGGTCGGGGTCCCGACTGTTCGGCTTGTTTTTTCTGTGTAGCTCTGACGTAGCAAAGCACTAATAATATGTACTTATATTCTTAATCAGGAAGACTAGCTAAGTACTTCAATGCTATACAAACTAAGACTTAAATAGGTATGGATAAAAAAACATCGGTTAAAATTGAATATAAATCGAAACTATATCGATTCATGTCATTCAGCCGAGTGTCTCATTTGAATGTTCTGCATATTGAATTCTATTACGCGCTTCATTTAATTTAATCGCAAGAACTCTCCGACTCAGTTGTATAAAATGTGTGTGTTGATTTCAAATTCCCTTGCAATCCACAAAATATATATGTATATTCTTAATTAGGATATATAGTATGTATATATATATATTATGTCACTAGCTACCATAGAAATGATCGGTCACAAATCAAGCAGTAGTTTTATTTCACATAGCTTTGTCGTTTCTTGTGATATGCCAACACAGCTAACAAATTGTGAACTTGACATTCTTTTAGACATTCTGATCAAATTTAATTTAATTCAGACTACTCTATAATATAGCTGTCATAGAAAGGAAGAGTCTAAAATTCAATGCGGGTTTTTGAATTGGAATTAAATACTCGACGTGCTGTTATTTGTTATTTTCACTAAATTTAGGCATCGAAAAGTTTTACAAATCTTCCATTTACACGTCTAACTCCATATATACATAGGTTATTTATGATCGTCTGTCACACTTAATTCAGTTACAGTTCTGTTTTGTATATGTTTTTCTTTAACAATTGTCAAACTTGTTTTCCGCTCATTGTTCCAGCCAAGTTCACAAAACATTCTGCATTAAAAATGAGCATACAAAGGGTATAATGGTTTTAACAGACATTAAGATACCACTATATATGTATATTCCTGATTAATATCGACAGACGAGTCGATTTTGTACTCCGTCCCTTGAACTTTATGTCTGTATCTTAAAGAGTATTCATTATCTTCCACAAATCGATAAACAAATAACAAAAGCAATTTTAAAAATAATATAAATATAGTAGAATAATTTTCCGCATATTTCGGCATAAAACGATATTGTTTCTATATGTATATTAAACATGCGGAAGCTTCACTAACCAATGTCTATTTATCCATACAAATGTATGTCTTAGTTAGCATAGAAATCGACAAGCTTAACTGTATTGAGTAAGCTAGACTTCCTGATTAAGTATATATATATACATTTAGTGGTTTGCTACGTCAGGTGAAATTTAAATTGAAGTGTTTTGAAAATTATACAACGGGGTCGGAGTGTGCGTTCGATGATATAATGCGATCGTGCAATATAGTATAGCCTTCAAGTCAATGAATATATCAATTGTATTAGACTCGTAATAAAATTCAATACAAACCACATACAAATGGGACACTGAGTTAGTTGATACGCAACCCTAAAAGTGGACACAATAGATTGGAATGCGAATGGATTTTTAATCACTTCTAATCGTAATCAGTGCCTTTTTGTTGTGTTTATATACGTAATTCAGAATACATGCGAGGGTATCTAAAGGCCTCGGCGCAGGGTATCTCGCAGTCGTGCACGACGAGAGCTTTCTTACTTGTTTTCAAATGGATATCTGTATACAACACTCTGAAGAGATCTCCCATAGGGCTGCACATAGCCAAAAATCTGGCGCCACGTTGCTGTTGTCTCTTGTCAGAATTGTTTCCACTTTCATTTCCATTTCTGAATTTCTTTTTTTTTCTTTTCTTCTTCTTCTTCTTCTTCTTCTCTTTCTGCTTCGGCATAAGTCTATGTCTTTGGCATTTGTCCTCTGTTTTGCGTGCAAAAATAGAACAAATATAAAAGCGTAATGTGTAAGTAAAAGCGCATAAATCAAATTTATACGTAGTACATAGTCGAATGTAGTATATGTGTATCTGTATCTATAGGTGTAGCTCATGCGTATGTATGTACATAATATCTTTGGGTTTGGCAAACTACGTGTTTGCCATATTTAAATATGCTGTTAAATGAAGGGCACATAAGACCTTCATATAACATTTCAAGGACCTTCAATATGAAGTGCGGTATTATCATTTGGATATTTGCATATGATATATATGTGTGTGTGAGTGTGTCTGTGTGTGTGTGTGTGTGTCAAATTAGATGTGCGTATATTTGGTGCCACGGCGCGATGGAATTAAAACACAACCTTGAAAATGCCAGACACGTACTTGTATCTTCGTATCTTCGTTTATTCGGCATAAGATAAATGCGAACCATAATGACACACAGACTCCTTGCGGTTTAAATAAAGATGTTAACGGTTAAGCCGAGTATTGCGGCTTTTTTTCGGGTTAAAACTTTCCAGTCTATATAGCAAATGCTAACCACGAGTACTGATTTCAATTTAACGTCTGAGCAACTTTCATTAGTTTACTTAGGCTCTCAACTTAAGTGTTTACAAACATGTGTGTTTTGTGGTACTCTCACAAAAGACATTACAATGTGGTTGTAAACTGTAAACGGGTTTAAGTTCCGTATAGCTTGTTGGAGTTCTTTAAGAGGTAGCTCTATGTAATTCTTCTTGCAAAAGAATTGCATTGAGTATTTGACTATACAATATATATCAAATTTATTATTATTTACTTTATCAAATCTACTGATATTATTAAAAGTACATGGTCTAAAAATAGAGCTAATAAAACTATGTATTGGTTCTTGATGAAGACTAATCTTTACTTTTGCTGTAATAAATTAACAATAATAATAAAATCATTATTTACACCATCCTTTTGAAGTTTACTGATATATTCTTTTGATTAAAGTTAGGTTGTAGTTTTATAAAAATAAAATCTGACGATATTTGTTTATGATTTAAATTTTATATATTTATACCCCTGCTAGGGGTATTATAATTTTGTCACGAAATGTGTAACGCATGAAAGCAGACATCTCCGACCCTATAAAGTATATATATTCTTGATCAGCATCAAAAGCCGAGACGATATAGCCATGTCCGTCTGTCCGTCTGTTTCTATGCAAACTAATCTCTCAGTTTTAGAGCTATCTGAATGAAACTTGGTACAGATCAGTCTTTTTGCTGCAGGCAGTACATATGTCGGAACCGGCCGAATCGAATCACTATATCATAAAGCTGCCATAGGAACTATCGGTCGAATATCATACTTTTGTATGACAAACTTTTCTATTTTTCGACACACTTCAATCAAACTTACAGACTATGCGTCTGGTTTTGTCTTATACATCCTGAACAAATTTGGTTAATATCGGATCACTATATCATATAGCTGCCATAGGAACAATCAGTCGCTCCCGCCCCGACTCTCCTACTTGTTTTAGTTTCAGTTAAATGCGTATATACTTGAATCAAATTTTTGTTTAAAACAAACAAATATTTTCATTTAATTATATTTATTTAAATAATCAGTTAACTAATTATTATAAATATTGTTTCTCCTTATTAAAATTCTATATAAATTCTTGTTTTTCAATCAATTACAATATGTACTTTCAATTTTGAATACTTCCTTTATAAATAAAATTGAATACTTCATAGCTGCTAATTAAAAGTTATGCGAACTATTTTCAAAAGAAGTTAATTTTCAACTGCAAGAACCTCAATTGTTTAAAACGTCTTGAATAGTTGTTGTATTTGGACTTAGTGGCTAAGAAAATAAATAAATTGCTGAAAGTAAAGAAAGAAATCTTAACAAACGGCTTGGCCTTTAAAAGATTGCCGCCATTTCATCTTTATGTTCTTGGCTCTTGATAAAAAACAAAATGCTCAACTTATTTTTATGCGCTGTTCTTTGGGCTTGACTGTTGTGTGCTGTCGGCTTCAATCTCTCTTCCTTTTGGGGCCTCCGCCGGTGCGTAACTAATCAATGCTCATGATTTTTCCTTCATAAATGAGAAGCAGGCAACGGAGCGTCAAAAATAAACCACAGCAAAAGTTTTTTTTTTTTTGACTCTTTAAAACGTTCTTGGCTGTCGTTTTGTGTGTCCTTCAGCTACTTAGGTTTTTGGGCGAGGCTGTGGGAAAATTGAGGGAGAACTCTTGTGGCGTTTTACCTTCATCAGCAGCCTCCAGTGAGTCAGTCAGGCGTTTTGAACTATCAGCGTTGAGTGAAAATCGCTGATGCAAGGAGCAAAAAAGTTAGCGAATAAGAAACATACATTTTCACACTGCTTCTGTTTCTGTTAGAGATTCTGCTGCAGTCGCAGCTGCCAAAAGGTTGTGTTCGTGACCTTTGCCAGAGTCGCTTTTCGTAGTTGTCGCCGCGTTTTGTGCTTGGCATTCATTTTCTTTGCTGTTGATTTGGCAGCTCTCACACTTCCACACGCCCACTTTCCACCCACCCACACGCACACACACACACTCACACACACGTACACATGTACAAATCACATATGAGCATGTGCACACTCGCCTGCTAGTTACACGCTCGTTTTTGTACGTGCCAGAGTTGAGCCACTTGCTGGCACGCACATTTAGTTTATATATATATATATATATATATATATATATATGTACATATAATATATATGAACAAATTTATATACACACACATCTACACACATATACATCTCCATCTACACTTATATATGTTTATGTACACATTGTAGCTGCTACTTGTACAACTGCCACTGCCAGCGCTATAAATTGCATGCTGCGTATACGCAACGTCGCCACGCGCTCAAAAGTATGCTTAGTTTTTTCACTTCTTATTTTTGCTTTCAGTCGCCTTTCAACTTGGCTTGCTGCGACTTAAAGTAGTAAAATTTATAACATTGGCATTCAAGCAAATCATTTGACTTTAGTAGTCAAGAGTGGCAACATTTGTAAAGGGGGCAGTTAAAAAGTGTGATGGGAAAATTTAGCTCGTTGCAAAGTCAACAAAGTATATAAAGAATATATATATAAATAAATGTAATGTGGATTTAAATAACAATTAACAATTAAATGTTATGTAGATATAAATAACTATAAATACTTCTACATTCGATGATAATAATCAAATTTCGTTTAATCTGTCGCCATGTATTTTTAGAGATTGCATTCTTAGCTTCTTCCATGTCATTATTCTATCTTATTATATGAACTAAAAAGAAGTATCTGAGTTGATAAATATTCCTCAGCTCATATATATTATATTAAAATGTGATATTTGGTGACTTTTCTACTTATTTTATGAGTTGTTTGACTTCTTCGAAGTCTTAAGGTCTTATTATTTATTTAGCTAAAATATATAAATGTTTTCTAGTTTAATCATTGGATCATTCTTTATAGATTTAGTCTTCCACCTTTCTCTATATACTCATAATAAGAACTGAAAGGGTATAATCAGGCTATAGATGTTTATAATACAGTCAGATTATTGACCTGTTTATCAGCAGTTTTTAATTGGTTAATTCTGTCTCTGTCTTTCGACATATACATATTATTTCAGGTTGTTATGTTAAATATTTATATTATAATATAATCGAATAATATGATTTAAAGTAGCCTCCTTCTTTTAAATATTTCAGCAGCTGAAAGCCGCCGAAATCATGTCAAGTTAGATTATAAATTTCAATTGTAAATTCGCCAAATATAATAAAAATAATACAGTAACTAAATTGTACTTATCTCTTCTCAGTGAATGTCAATCTTTATTTGTCTTATTTTTAGCCTGAGAGCATCAATTATTGTAAAAGTTATTCTAATACTTATATGTTATAGAGAATAAATCTTTTTATCTAATGATTTACCAAACACGTTTATAGATTCAAGTTTTCATTTAATGAATAACTCAATGTTTTTCTTTAAACTCATGTATAAATAAATGCCAAAGGTAAACAGTTTTCCCCCTAACCATATTGTTTATGCACATATGTCAAACAGTCAACTGGCCCATACACACAACTTGCGGTTTTCAACTAAATAATTTACAAGTACGGGGGCATTTTCAGCCTAGCACGCCCACAGTTTTTGTGCTTTCATATATGTATATACTATATAATCTGGTTTGTATAGAGAATTTGTTAGCTGCCCTTTGATTGGCCTTTTTGTGTGGTTTAACAAATATGGTTAACCTTTTCAAATAAGTTTAGCATGCATAAATTATTCGCTTTTAATACATTTGGTTTACCACAAATTTATTTTGAATATTTACCGAAATAGACAAAAGCGGAAGTAGTGGGAGAAAGTGTGAGGAGACCTTCTAAAGTATTTAATTAAATTTTCTCGCGTTTTTTTATTACAAAAAGTTGGATTATTTATTTTTGTTGAAAAGATTTTGTCGACCTTCGATAAATGGCAACTTTGTTGGCAACTTTTGCTTTTTGTCTCAATAAATTGCAATTTGAATTGCAATTGGAATTGCAATTGGATATTTCAATGATTGTAAATCAAGTGAGCTTTGAACCTTTGCTTTCCCTTTGTAGTTTTGCCGTTACATCTAAACGTGGCCAAGGTATCCCCTTTCTCAGCCTGGTGCTGCCTTGACTTCCGTTTTTGCCATCGGCTTGTGGACTATCTGCTGACACAAGTAAACCACAAAATTGATTTCCTAATTGATGCTGAAAATTGTCTTTGGAAGGGATTGCCGAGTGCCGCACACAATTGATGATTGATTCGAGCCGAAAATGTTTGCTAAATTGACTTTGCATATGAGCAATTGAATAAGAATTGAAGAAGCATCCTCTGTCCTTGGCCAATGAGATTCTCCTACTCACTACTCACTACCGGTTATCCTTTCTGCCAGACAACAATTCTGTTGTCTTATTTTTGTTACCTCAAACTCAGAACTTATTGCATCATCGCTGAGATGAGAAATATTGCCGGAGAAACAGAAGAACATTTCATATTTTTTTTGTTTGGCATTGTCCTGTGGCTCATTTATGGTTTCGTCGGCCTGGCTCAGTTCCATTTTATGGTCATCACGCGGCGGGATTCTGCTTTTGGTAATTGATATTAAGCCAAAACGAGCGCAATGGGAGGCTAACACAGCAGCAGCAGCAACAAATAAAGTTCTTGTCTTCGTCATTCATAACTTGCGGATTTTTGGATTATTTTATTTTTATTTTTATTCTCGGTTTTTTTTTTCACAAACTTTTTGCACAGACTATGCAATTGTTTAAGTAATATTTTTTTATGAGCTTCGGCGCCATGAAAACTAAGACACACTTATACAAAGACAAACAGATCTGTTAACAAGAATAAGCCATGAAATGAAATTGTAACTAACTGTTTGTGGCATCCTCTTTATATGCGTGAGATTGCCCAAGGTTTTCATCCACTCAATTGATGAGGTAAACATGGCCAACAGCTTTATTATGTAAGGGAAAGCAGGAAAGCCTGATAGGTAGCTCTAAATAAGTTGCTTTTCTTATTCCAGTTGATTGCTTGAAATAGAACATCAACTCTGATTTAATCAGGGGAATGAAAACGAAGGAACTATAATAATTTGAGAGAAGTTAACAAAGGTTTAGATGGAATTGGGCAACTGTAAAGCAATCAATAAGAATGAATAAAACTATACATTTTAAAGCTGAAACTAAACAAGCTATAGATTAGAGAACTGCAGTTGTTATTTTATTAATATAACTATACTATGCTTTATTTAGTTTATATAAAGTGTTAATCTAATAGAACAATCGAATACAGAAATATCTACTGCAGTTCTCATTGACAACGATCTTGAGCTTCACTGTAAACTACATCATCAATGCCCTTGACAATCACCCTGAGCTGCAAGAGATCAATGCCATTACACCAGACTAAGGCGAATTCTATCAAATTTACAATCAATCAGCTGCCTCTACGACTGTTGTCGTCCAATCCTGAATTCCAATTCCAATTTCCCTTATCCTCTTTGCTAACAACACGTTTTTATTTGCGTTTTTTTTTTCATATTTTTGCACATGCCAAACAAGGACGCATTTGTCTTTCGATTTGCGTGCGAATGAAGCGCAATAACAACAATAAAAGCAACAATATCAACAACAACAACAACAACAACAATAGGGAATGCAGAAACAATGCAAAATCCATCGAAAAAAGTGCAATGTTGACTGGCGCGGACTACAATTGACAGGAGTAGGCGAGGGAACAGGGGGTAGAGAGATCGGGCTGGGAATGGAGCATGGGGGGTATGTGAACAAGGGGTAGAGAGATCGGGCTGGGAATGGGCCACGGGGCGTATGTGTGTTAGTTGGAATATGGGAGGCAGTGCATACGCATGTCCTTGGCACGCTTCAATGGCTCCATTTGACTCTGGCGACTGGTTCGCTGAGTTAAGCCTCAAAAGCATTTGCATCCGTTGATGTTGGCCCGAAACCCAAACAACAGGCAATTCTCCACCTCTATTGCCCAACCTTGTGTCAACCTTTTGGACACCTGAGCCTCCCCCACCCTGATGCCGAAGCTGATGCAGTGCATTGCTACAGGTTCGCTCTAATGACGTCAATGGTGGCGTTTGTCAAACGCATGCCAACCTCACCCTGCCGGGCAAAGGGATTGACGACGATGATGATGTTGACAGTGGGGGTTTTGATGGAAAAGGGGGGCAGGTAGCTGTGGTAGCTGTTGGGTTTGCTTTGCTGCTGACACGTTGCAACATAACATGCAACAGGCCGCGCCGTTGAACAAGAGAAGCTCCACAAATGCAGCCAAGCTGAAACTTATTGTTGACGTTGCTCGCTCAAAGCCACTACAAATAGAGAGAAAAAAGACTGCTACCCATACCACCAACCCTTACCGAAGCAGCCCTGTACATTTTTGTGCCCCAGTTGCCAGTTAAAAAAAACATTACCTGCCTCAGTGCTCTATGTACATTTTGATGTTGATGAGGTGCAACATTTCATGAACACATTGATGTTACCAACTTGCCAGCTAAACAACTTGCTGAAAGTTGTGGAGCACGCTTTTAAGCTGGAAAACTATTCTTAAATGCTCTTAAAACAATCTCTTAGTATGCAGCTGCCAGAAAGTAATTAAAACAGCAACTTCTTTGAATATTAAAAGTAAATTCGGATACGTTTAAGTTAAACTAAATATTGTTTTTGTATATTTATTTATTATTCAGGAATGTTGTGAATTTAAGAAACTTATTTAACATTGCAATGAATTTTGTAGAGCTGGACTTTATATTAATCGATATTTTCTAAGCCTAGCAACATTAAACGGCATTCCAGCGTTCCGATAGACCGATCGTTTTTGCCATTCAAATGGAACGCGTGCAAGCGATTGCTACGTACGCCGTCATCAATTGAATGGTTGTTTTATTTATATCGGCCCAACCCGTTGCGGATCACAGCAAGGATATTTATCGTTCTATCGGAGTATAAATCATTTATAATAAATAGTATAACAAACTATATTTTAACATTTCATTCTGAATACCAAATGTTATTTTCAATTCCATTAAGACAACATTTTAACTATTTAATTGGTGTGTAATAAATTTCTTTTCATACGAAATTTTGCAAAGTTATCCCTGCTTTTATCTCTGATTACTTCCATTCGTAAAACAGACTCTATCCCTCAATGTATTACTCGTTTAATTCATAAAACTATAGTTAAACTTTTCTCTCATTTCACAATGAAAGAAATAAATTGTGCAATTTCTCTTAAATGCAATTTCTTTAGTGAACATTTACAAATTAAAAGCTTCTACTAGTTTTATATAATTTTTGCCTAATTTCCATTCCCTATTCACTTTTCATTTTCATTTCTTTTATATAACTTTTGATGTGGTTTTTGGAAACCAAAACCCAAATGACCATTACTCTCACTACAGAGATGACTACAGAGTGCGACGCATTTGGGAAAATGGCAAATGGAGAGTTTATTCAATGGTCAAAAAACAAAAAAGGGAGGAGAAAAGTGACGACGCGCCGCACAGCTGTCAAGGCTTTGGTTGGTTTTCTTTGTCCCAAATCCCCCAGACCTTCTGCCATTCCCTTGCCGTGAACCCCATTTTGGGGCTTCCTATTGAGTGCGCAATTAAATGCGCATTTGCGCAGCACTTTTTTTTCTTTTTTTCATTCTGCCTTTTTCTACACAGCTGCATTTCCGTGGCAAACGAGTTTGCTTGTTTACGCCACTTTGCCAAAAGGTGGATGGAAACACATCCTCACTGCTTGCTGTGCGTCTTTTGCAGCTTCTCTAACATCCAGGCAGGCACATAATCATTGGGGGAAAGGGGAAAGGGCAGCGCAGCGTCTGTTTGTGAAGTGTTTCATAAAATTTTGCGTCATTTGGGATTTTATTTTTAGGCTGTGACGCGTCTCGTTCACAATAACAAATAAACGTTATATTTTGTTGCCTACTTTTAGACTGCGACGCATATAAAAAAAGGTTGCGATCAACGCTACAATCAAAAAAAAAAAGTAAGGGAAGAAGTAATGAAATAAATAATAATAAAACCAAAATGAAAGCATTTCGTCCATTAGCGCATGTAATTGTCCTTGAACTTCACGGACAAGGCAAATTGCGAGTTGGGAAAATGCCAATCGCCCGCTTACCACAAACAAAAAGACTTGCAGCCACATTGCCTTGAAATGTGCAGCAAACATATTGGAAGCCATAAGGCCAAAAATATCGCTGGCCAACTGCCCGCGAAAAAAGGGGCCAAATGGGAAAATGAGTAAATTTAAATTGACAATTCGACTGCACCGCAAATGATATGGCAAATTGACTTAAAAGCATGTGGCATGGAAGAAGTGCGGGGGCACTTTGCAAATTATGTATAGAATTACCATCCTTGAGTGAGCTGACAAAGTGTGAAATTTTCAATTGCACAATTGCCACCACTGCTGACATTTTAAATTGCAAATGCAATATGCATTTGAACTTCAATAAACGTAGACATATACAATATAATTTAATCACTTTACACTTGCAATATAAATGTCTCAGAATATGAATAGATTAAATGAGTAATTCAAATTTCTAAGATATTATATATATAGATACTTATTCTATACACTGTGAATGCATACATAGATTCCATATGTATTTCAGTAAGTTCCTAAATTAGTTTTCTTAATGTGATTGCATTCTTATTAGTTTCAAAAATGTCTCAAAGATAAGTTTGTAATTGACCGACAAATCGACAGGGAATTAGGACTACAACTGAATAGCTATTTCTATTGCAATTTCCAAAGATAAACGAACTTATCTTTAAATTTAAATTTTTCCCCGACATTTTCCATCTTCAGACAATCTAATATTTTCATTTGCACCTCCATTGCTGACGTCATTTCGTGCAAATGTCAAAATAATAGATGAAAATATCATTTTGCGGTCAAGCTATTGCGTGAGAAATATGACAGCTGTCATTTGAGTGACAGCAGAGTTGCGTGTGCTGCAGGTGCAGTGTTGTAAAACGTAGTAATGCAGTAACTTATCAAATAGAGTAGTTAGTGCTACCTTTAAACATTAAATTTGCATTTAAAATGATTACTGCAAGTTTTGCATAACTGAAGTGCATAAAGTCGTTTCAAAATATGTAATAGGTTAAGAACGAGCTCTTTAAACTGAAAACGACTAAATCTTTTGTACCTCAGCTTAGAGTTATTTCATCAATCAAATACACATACTTTGTTGTACCAACAAGACTTAAGTATTCCAAATTCTATTGATATTTTTTAGAATGCACAGTTTGCAGATCAAAAGGTAAATCATAAGAGCTTCAAAGTACTCAACTTTACAAATTATTTAAATAAGCAATGTTGCATACTCAAAGTCAAGAGCAATTCAAATATTTAGCCAGCTTTAGTTTATTTTTATGTCCCAAAATAATAAGAATATAAAACAGCAGGCAACCTTTTAGCAAATTATGAATGGAAATCGAACTGTTTTCGTATTTTCCCATTTCATTTCATTTGGATAATTTCTTTCTTTTGCCAATTTGTTACCGTTTTTATGCGTTCTCTTTTGATTGCTTTATTTATTTTTATGCCACAAAATGGTGCATAATTTTAGGCTCACCACGCGTATGTAAAATATTTGTCCATGTCCATGGCTCCCGTCCTAACGGCACACTCATTTTGAGAAGTCTTTGTCCTTTCATACATTTTTCCATTTATTTATTTGCTGCAATATTGAAGTTATTTTAACGTCTGTGTCTGTTGGCCATAATTTTCAATGGAAAAGCATCAGCAACTTGACATTTATATATAGGGGGGGTAAGGTAAGAAGATGTTTGAATACACAAATATATATTTTATTATGGTTATACTATGAATAGTATTGCCATAAAGTGACCGATTCTATCACTACAGCTTTTCAACTCTTCTCTTGAATATCTTTTTTGCTGACAGAGTATCTACTCGTCGACATTTATTGTTATCACTTGTTATTTATAACATTTCCATAACTTTGAAAGTTTTAACATTTGCCCCACACTTGGCACTTTTGTGTTTGTTTATCTGCGTGTTGTTGTTTTGTTTTTCCCGCACGTGCCGTGGATTAGTCGAGCCTGCGGCGACATCATTTTAATTCTGTCCCACTGTCTGTGTCTGCCTCTGTTTATCGTTTTACTTCTGGTCCTGAGCTTCATTAGCATCAGGATATGTAAGTATATCCACAATTGCCATTGCTTTGAAGCATTTACAACTCGCTTTAGTCAAGCGAATAAGGATTAAGGTTTTAGAAAAACCGTAGAGACTCCTTTCCGGCCATACACAACCGCATATGGAACAGCTGACATCTCCGATCTGCTTGGGCAATCCGATTGTTTCTGAGCAGCTTTCGGTCTGAGCTATTGTCCTGACTGTGTTGTATGTTGTCCTTGCATATCGTTGCCAGCATCCGATTCGACTGCTGGCTGCAACGTCAGCTGGCTTTAGTCTTTTCCTTATTTGGCTTACCTTGGCCCCCAGCCAGTTGCGGTTGCAGTTTGCCAGCTTACCCCATGGCCAATGCCACAGTCAATGCTGTCGCTGTTGTTGTAAGACTTATTCCCAGCTTCTTCTACGTTTCCCCTCAGTTTGATTGTCAATGCGTAGTACTTTATTTTGTTGCCAAAAATTCTTTTTATATTTCCACGTTTGCTATTTTCACTTTGGATTTGTTTTTTGTTTTTTTTACATCCTTCTGTTACATTTCCATTCCCATTCCTTCTTTTGACTCACTGTGATTTATTGCCATTCGTATTACATTCCTTTCTCTTTCTCTACCTCTTTTTTTTTGGCTTCGCAAATTGATTTCGGTAAATTATGACGGTCAATTTTCGTTTTAGCTGAAAGCTTTTCCAAGAAATAAAACTGTTTAAAATCTATGAGGGTACAATGTTGATTTAAAAGTCTCTGCCAATTTCTAGTTTAAAGTTAACACTGAACAATATAATACGTTAACAATTTTTATAAATAAGATTCTTGTAGTTCCAAGAAAAGTTGCCTTTTCCTGATTTCACATAAATTTGTTATCCTTAGATATACAGTTTCGTTAAATGGAATAGAATAAATTGATTTTATATAAATGTATTTTCTTAAAAGTAATAAAGGAATCTATAGTTAAATAAAATTAAGTTTTTGATTTTAAAAATAATAAATATTAAATAAAATATAAATGCCAACAAACTATAAGTATTTATTTATTTATTTACAAAATTATGTTTAATATAAATATCTAAACATAATACTAATTAACGAGTGCTAACCGAGGACTTCGACTCGAAACTATAAGTAATCTATCCCTTAGAGATTCCATCTGCAAGTATTTTACAGTATTTACTAATCGATAATTACTTTCAAAATATAACTAATAAGTTAACTAACATATGAATATTACTTTTGACTCTATTTTCTAATTTATATATAATGTATAATTACTAGCAATATTAATATTCCAAATCAAAGATGAAATAAATTATACGTTAAGTTATTTAAATATGTCAGAAGATAAATGTTTGTAAAATGTCTAAGGAAGTTTGGCAGACCCCACAAAGTTAATCTATTCTTGATCAGCATTAACAAAGATAGCATATGGCTATGTCCGTCTGTCCGTCCGTCTGTCTGTCCCTCTGTCCCTCTGTCCCTCTGTCCCTCTGTCCCTCTGTCCGTCTGTCCGTCTGTCCGTCCGGCCGTCCACTTGTATGAGCGCCTAGATCTCAGAGACTATAAGAGCTAGAGACACCAAAATTGATATGTTGGTCCGTCTATGGGCTGCAGAACCTAAACATAATATTACGCAGTGTCGGGCCAAAGGTAGAAGAAGAGAACACTGACGTTACAACACACTATTAGGGTATTTGACCATTTTAGGGAATAAATTAAAACTTCAAAACCGAAACAAGATATTTGGATCTAGTTTATTGCATTGCGAATTTATTATCTTAATTATATGATCATTATATGATAATATTTAAATAAGGAATAGTCGAGACTTTTACAGAGTAGGTAAAGGGTCTCTCAAAGTCGGCTTCGACTGCAGCATATTGTTCGCTACTATTGCTTCCGCCCCGACTCTTCGGCATGTCTAATCCACATATGTCTAATATACAATAAAGTATAATAATATTAACATTCTGCAATTTTAGACTAAAGCTGAAGCTTATATGAGTTACAATAAAACTCTGCCTCGTTTAATACAATTATAACTGGTAATTAAATGCACTCAGAGGACAATTTAATTAAATTCATATGGTTATTTAATTGAATACAAGTCAATTGACTTTGTTCCACCTGTTTGATCGTAGGCAAAGCATTTCCACTGCAGTTTGCAGTTTTGCAACAAACTCTGATTTGCCTTAACATGTGTTCTACTATCTATGTCCTAGTCTGACTTACAGCATAGCAAATGTCCTTGACGTGTAATTACTATCGATTGCTGGCAATGACTTGGGAATATTACCAGTGCTTAGACACATACACTCATATAAATTTTACGCTTATCGTGCGTAATTGTATTTTTATTAGAGACAAAGAGAGAGAGAGAGAGAGAGAGAGAGAGAGAGCGAGACATTGCATTCGGTTATGTCATCGGCAACAGATGCAGTTGCCCCCACACACTGTTAGATACAGATATACTTAGTTGAAGATACAGATACTACTTTGGTTGCTGTTGCTGTTGCTCTTGCTATGTCTTTGGCTCACAATTTGTCGCCTAATAGGAAAATTAGGCGCTGTCAAGTAAAATGCGGACAAAAGGGAAATGTAATTTTCTACTGGCCGAGGCCTAGGCCAAATCACGTCATCGAAAAACGTTTTGCATCATGGCCAACGTGCACTTAGTGAGGTCCAAAACGACGTATACGACCACAAAAATTAATTTGACCAAAGCGACTGAGACACGGTCGGACAGATGGACAGAGAAGTCATTTGCGTCAGCCATCCATCCTGGCAGCTGACAGCAAATTCAATTTGTAAATTTTTTGACTGCTGCTGCTCTTGTTGTTGTTGTTGTGTGTTGCCAGAGTGTGAGAGGGTGTAGGCGGGGGAAACGGGAGAAATGGCTGGCAACCAAATGGCTGCAGCTGTTGGCAACATCAACGCAGCATCCACGAGTCTAAAGCTCAAGCAAGCAACATTTTGATGCTGTTAACGGCTAAATTGATTTAAATGTAATGAAATTAAATATAAAATATAATAAGTTAAACGCGAACTGAATCTCTGCTGTAAGTTACCCTGTGAGACAAAATGTAGTTCAATAACTTTAACAAATTTGATTGCATTTATTTTATTACTATTTAAATATATTACATATTTCTTTCACCCATATACTTCATATTAATATGGCCATAAAAAGAGGCATAACATTTGATTTGAGTTGATTTTGTTTTCTCGCACTTTTACAATCAGACAAATTGACCTTGTAACAAATATGCACAAATTGCAAACGCCGGCAACAGCAACAAACAACAACAAACAACAACTAGAAAATCCGCACGACAACATTGTATATATCTGTATCTGTATCTGTATCTGTATCTGTATCTGTATCTATAGCTGTATCTACAGCCGTTGCTTTTGTGCGAGGCGCTAGTTTTCATGCTTACATAAAGTAGCGTGTCGAAAAGCTGAACAGAACAAAAAAAATATAAATCACAAATGAAAAACGAACACAAAGAAACAACGAATGGAAAATACGCTACCAGAATAAGTTGAAAATGATATAAAAGTATTTTAAAAATCTATTCTTTGCTTAATTGCAATTAAAACTGCTGGCTAACGTTTGTGTCTAACAAATTTATGATTATTTTGCTTATATTTAAAAGGCCGCTAGCTAAATTTAAGCAAAAATATAAATATATATATTCATAATTTAGTATTAAACGATTTTAAAATACAAGCATTATTCCCTGTGTTTTATTTATCAGTTAATTAAAGTGAGTGATAAATTTTATAACTTATGTTCTTTAAACTGAATTCCAGCAAGTTTAATTCCCACTCAAATGTGTCTACTCTCTCTTAATATATAGAAAAAAAACCCCCCCATTCAGTCTATCCCAGACGCCAAGTCAATTTTTATTGCTTCTCCAAGACTTTATATTTATCTATTTTTGCATGTCAGAATGGCATGAGTTGAGTTTGATTGAAATCTATGACAGTTTCAGAACTGACTTTGCTTTCTTTACATTTGACTTGTGTGTGAAATTCGCAAGTAATGTGGTTCAAGGTGCCTTCGATTGACAGAGACGCCCAGTTAGTACAGCTAGATGGATTGAGTAATGTCAGCTATTTGGGCATAAAAGTATAACAGCTAAATTTGTGACTTTGTTGAAATCATAAAAACTTAAGATATTAGACTGTAGAGCAGGAAAATCTATTCAATATTTGTATATCTTAAAGTAGAACATATTATAGTTATGCTTACATAGGTCATAGATTCAATTCTAGTGCATTTAAGACTCAAGCAAAATAAAACGAATTGAAAACGATTACCACTTGAATGCGAACTTGATGCTTTAACGGCACTTAGCTGAAATCCAATCAAGTCAAATGTCAATTGCCAGTCATCTGATGCCAGCTCACTTGGCGTATGAGTAATCAAACTTAATTAATTACGTATACGCACCCGAATGCACGGACCATTGAACAAAGCACTCACTTAACTCTCAACTGGCATAAGAAAAATGCTAAAATTACATTTGACAATAACAATAAACAAACTAACCGAACAATAAGTAAACGACTATCTTAAAAAGCAAGCAAAAATATCGCTCAAGAGAAATGTAAAGCAAAAATAAAACAAAATTTAACTGCAATGTTGCAGTCAGACATGGGAACTTCTGTGGCACCGAGTGGCATTCTAGCTTCGACTTCAGAAGCATGCCACAACTATGGAGAACAACATGACACCACAGCGGGGCATTTATTTCACATTCTTTAAGTGCAATACGGCGGAGAAGTCTAGGGAAGTCTCCACGAATGAACATATTTTGCTCAGAAATTTGTTATTAAGTGCCAGGGCACTTGAGTGTAGAACGAGTCGAAGTGAATTATGAATCCACTCATACTACTATTCACTCGCCGAAACGGTTGATAAATTAATGAATATATGTACATAAATAGCATTCCCATATACTACTACTCGTTTCTCTGAACGCCTCACGCTTCATTGCAGTTAATCAATAAGCATTTGATTAGCCTTATCATTGAGTGTGGAGATTTAGGCATATTGGGTTGGGGGGTCAACAATAGTTAGCTAGATGAATGGACTGTGTACACAGAACTGAACTGCTTAGGCACATATATCAAAGAAAACCTTAAAAGATTATACCCACCTATACCTACCAATCTTATCAGTGTCTATGCAGTAATATATAGATATAATACTCTATAGTTTTTTAATTAAATATAGAGTATTCGTATTTACAGTGAAACCTTTAGCTTAACCTACTTTAATGAGTTTTTTTCTGTATTTACTAAATGGAAAAGTTTTAAGAGCCGCAACAGCTGAGATTTTTAATCAAATATACAGCTACAAATCGTAGAATATTATGGCTTTCATATGAAGTTATTGTAGGTAAAAAATTCAATAATTTTATAACATTTCAAATTACTTCTATCAATATGAGAAAAGTTGTCCAAAAAATCACTTTTTTTCTTTTGTTTTAAGTCTCTACGTCCCGGGGCGTTTTATGCAGCAGTTAACACCTCAAATTGCCAAGCTAAAAATAAATAAATTTCTAAACACACATGCGAAACTCATAAAAGAACCAGACGGTAAAATTATTATTCAGACTATTTAACACTCTAAGAAATTGGTCTTATTTTTATTTAACTATAAAATATTGGTAAGCAACTCTGTATATTTTCAACTTGCAGTTGAAGAGTCTTAAGGGAATTTGTGAAAATTAACTATTTGTATAAGTAATTATTCAATAAACTAATGATCTATGATTAACATTTAAAATACTTTACAATATTCGTAAATAAAACATTGATTTAATTTTTAAACTCAAGTATCAATTTAACTTGAACTTAAATACCCTATGTCAGGGTATTTGAAGTACTGCGAACTTTTCTTTTATTTTTATATTATGCGTTCATTACGCGACGAATACACGTGCGCCCATTCATAAAGTATTTTCTATTTTTATTTTTTATTGCTACAACTCTGAGTCCCAAAAAAACCGGACTAAGTACAACAAATTCATTTATGCACAGACATCTACAGATGATTATTTATATACATACATATATTTTCATGAACTCAAATTGAACTAGCTGCCATAATTACATGTAATTTGTATTCACATTTGATATCAGCCACAATGAAATTTGTAGAAACGCAGACCAAACACACAGATTACAATTGAGATGCCACACGGTCTGACGCCAATGTGTGGCGATTTGGGAATACTACAATTTATTAAAATACCCTTTGATCAAATTTAAAGTGGGTGTATATGCAGGGACATCTTAAAAGAGTTAAATTTAAAATGATTGATATATTTATATGAATATTATTTATTAATAATAAACTCAAATTAACTTAATATGCATTACATTCAACTAATTCAATTAAAATGAATTGTAAATTATTGAAATACAATTTAACTCTCAATGGAATTGACCTTTGTTTTAAAGTGGAATCCCATTTTTCCAAAAAGCCCAAGTGTAAATCATTTTGACCAATAGTTTACAAATCAAAACAATCCAAAGGTTGACACACAATAAATAATGGATTTCTTTTTCCCCAAACTAATATTTGTATATACAAATCTAAAATTGAACCTTTCAAAAAATATGTTCTTCATTAAAACTATTTTAAATAAAATTTAAGCTACAAAAATAGTTCAAAATAAATATAAACAATTTAAAATAAGTTTTAAAACAATTTAAGTTATATTTTAATTGAGATAAAAATCTGAAAAATTATATTAAATATTTTAGAATATAAAATTGTAGCTGCTGAGTTGTAAAAGTATTTTTATAACAATTTACAATAAGTAAATTCAAACAAAAAATAGCTCAAGTTACACTGATAATATCTAAAATATAATTATTAATTTTTGAAAGCACATCAAAAATGTTGTGCATGCCTAAAACTGAAGAAACTCTTAGCTGAATTTTGTATTCCAACGAGTTTTTTGCCATTATGCCCACTGTGCGTGCCAAAGATTCAACGACAGCAAAATGTATACAATAAAATTTTTTGCGCGACATTTCTTATATACTATATGTATGTACAAACGTATTTCTCAACTTAACGTGAGCGTCATATTAAAGAGAGCAACAACAACAACAACAACAACAACAACAACGACAACGACAGCAAACAACATGAAAAACTGTCAAGAATCGACTGAGTTTTGGGAACTGAGTGCAAAAATAAAATATAATGCCAGCGAGTCAAGCAGCAAGTTCAGCCAGTCTGACTTTATAATAAATTCATATATAAATAATGTAGCTATAACTTGAGAGTCTGTGTGTGTGTGTGTGTGTTAGACTTGTAGCAAGATGTATTGGTCAAGCGGAGTTGGCACAATGTTTCTAGCCATGTTTGGCCATTGCAAGTTACGCACTCACATTATTGAGTCAAACATTTCAATTCGATTGTTTTTTTTTTGTTGCTTTTTTTGTGTGTCACAGCCCACGGTAAAGATATAAAAATGAAAATTTTAAATGTTTCAGATACTCGACTACATTTCTGACAGACTTTGTAGGCGTACATTTGAAATATTTCTGTGTCGCAAATCGAAACAAAAAATAATTGCAAGCTAGTCAACTGCAATTCGCAGCGACAATTTGTGATGGTCACAAATCAAAAGTAACTGCCACGCCCCCAAGCTGCGACTGCAACTCGCTAAATCACTAGAAGACCATGAACTTTCCCATCAAACGCGACGATTTACAAATTGCTCTTCAGATACACATGATCTACAGAAAAACTGATACAGTAGCAGATACGGATACAGTTGCATATAATACAGATAAAGATACAGCGTTTGAAATAATGAGCGCATTAATAAAATTAGAGCAAATCGTAAAATACTCAGACATAATAATAAGATAAACACAGGCGAACGCACACACAGATACACCCACACACACACACACACACACACACACACACACATACACACGGGGAGTAGGTTAAATGTGTTGAGATATGAGTCAAGTCAAATAATCAAATAGCGCAAAAGAAACAAAGTAACAAAATGAATGGAGTGGAAAACTGTGTAGTAAATTATTTATACATAAGTTAATGATTTGATGACTTAGTAGATGACAGAAGATTCAAATTGATTGCTATATAATAAATATAAAATGATAATGTATCTGCTGATATAAGCTTAGAATATATATATATGTTTCCATATAAGACAGCTGCAAATAAATAAATCTAAAATGTTAAATGGTGGTAATTATTTATAAATTATTATGTTATATTTTATTTACATTATTGTGAGATGATATTTTTTAAATCCGTTATATAATAAGCAATTAATATAAATTATTAACTGAAGTAATTAACCAAAATCGAATTATATAAGTTAAACTTATGAAATACGTAGAAAAGAAATTGCAACTTTAGCAACTTCTAAGCCAACTTGAAGACACTATTCTCACAGACATTTAATCAAATTTTATAAAAACAAATTGAAGGCTATAACGATACAAATTAATTCAAAAATTACAGATGTAATTTCCATTTAAAATTGAATATTTCTGTTATATTTAACGAGCTTTTTCCTTTGTAAAATTGGGTGATAGCCGACTCGAGTTCAATTTATTGATGATATGACAGGTATATTTTTTGTATTTTATTATATGTTGATATATCTGTCATATCGACAATAAAGTTACCCCAATTTTTATTAAATTAATTTCAACAGTAATTTATTGCAATTATTTGGGAAATTGGAAAGTAATTTGACTCAAAGAAAATCATTTGTATTAATGTTTGCACCTGTTAATAAATATAAAAAATATATATATTATATAGAAGACGAAATCAATTGTAGTCTTAGTAAATTTACTGATAATTGTGCTTAGTCTTTGTAACAATTTATAAATAGACGAACAGACATTGGTCTGTGTCACTTTGCCAGCACTTAAGAAGTTTTTGTAATTGTCTTGTGTAAATTATTAACGAATTCCACTACAATCAAAGAACAGAATAAGAGAAAACAATAAAAGAAATACAAACTATATTCGTTTGTTTTCTTTCACGCGATTTAGCTTCAGTTGTTGGAGTTACATTTAATCTAATCTAAGGCATAAATATATATGTTTATAAGTATGTGTGTGTGTGAGTGTATGTGTGTGTGTGTAGATAACTTGGCTTAGATATGATTGCCTTTTTGTTGCTATTGTGGGCGCTTAAGTGGCGCCGCGTGTTGTTTTTTTATATTATTAATTATTTTTACTGTGTTTTTTTCTTATTTTTTTTTTGCTAGCCAAGTTTGTACGCGTTGAAAGAGTGAAAAAGTTTTACAGCTACGATGAGTGATTGTTTTTTAATTGAGCATAATTATGGACTGACTGAATTGATAAGCAGTTAGCGCTGCTGCTGAGCTGCTGACCCTTAACATTCGATCCGAATGGTAATCGATATGCAAACGTGCATAAATATTTCATTAAATGGGTCGGCAAGAGCCGAAACGGAATCGGAATCGGACTGACTGTATTTTTGTGCCAACTCGTGTTGTAAGCTATGGAAATCGACCCTGAACTGGCGAGCTGCACCACCTATAGTTACAATCAGCCTTTCTCCCTCTCTCTCTCTCACACTTTCTCTCTACCTCTCTCTCTCACTCTCTCACATACATTTAACCACATTTCAAATTCCGTTTTGTTTTACGGCTGAAAGCATCAATTTTCATTTTATTGATTTCGATTTTTTATTGTCAGCAAAAACAGCAAAAAAAAAAAGAAACAAACAAAAAAACGAGAACAACAATGACGACGCTGGGGCAGTGTATGGAAAACAGCAAACACTGAAATGTAAATGACAGTTAAATTACAGTAATAACAAAAAAAACACTAAGCAACCAAGGAACACTGCAAATGATTTTCATATGCAGCACAAAATTGTCAAATAAATCCAATGAATGTCCAGCTTTGAGTCGAGCATTGTGTCCATTTCCTGATATTACTATTAGAGTTGCAGCGAATTGTTCAAACGAACTACTTGCTGAATAAAGTAAACTTCAACTGTTATTATGGTATATCTGATTTTAAAAATGTTACAAAATTAAGCGATAGTTATTAGAATACTTAGTATATCCCAAATAGGTTTCAACAAAGTTAAGAGAGTTCCAAGTATTCGATTAAATGAAAAAGAGTAAGTAGGAAAAAAATATGAATTTGTGAAAACAAATAGACGTTTCTAAAGAAAATTAAAGTTAAGGGTCTAACTAGCTCTTATAGTTCATACAGACAGACCAGACAGCACAGACGGATAGACAGACAGACCAACGCACAGACGGACAGACCGACAGCCGGACGGGCGGACGGATGGACGGACAGACGGACGGGTGAACAGACGGACGGGCGGACAGACGGACGGGCGGACAGACGGACGGGCGGACAGACGGACGGGTGGACAGACGGACGGGCGGACAGACGGACGGGCGGACTGACGGACGAGCGGACAGACAGACGGCCTGACAGACGGAAAGGTGGAAGGACGGACGGAATTGCAGACGAACGGATAGAAGGACGGACGTACAGACGGACGAATGGACGGACAGACAGACGAGCGGACGGACAGACGGACGGACGGACAGACCGGCGGACGGACGGACAAACGGACGGACAGACGGACAAACGGACGGACAGACGGACGGACAGACAGACAGATGGACGGACAAACTGACAGATGGACGGACGGACGAACGGACAGACAAACAGACAGGCGAAGAGGTGTCAATCAACTTTTTATAGGGTCGAAAATGCCTCTTTATGCCTGTTACATACATTTGTACAAATTTATGATACCAGTTTTTGCCAATTTTTAATAGACACAGGGTATATAAATGACAGGTCAAACACTAAGCAACTTAAATTGGTTTTTGAAAAAGTGTTACAGCTATGAAAATTTAAAGGGATAAGCATTTAAATATAGTTTAAGCTCAAAACTGAAAATTATACATTATTGTACAAAATATACGATTATATCAGATCC
This sequence comes from Drosophila histrio, assembly GCA_958299025.2. Taxonomy (NCBI): domain Eukaryota; kingdom Metazoa; phylum Arthropoda; class Insecta; order Diptera; family Drosophilidae; genus Drosophila; species Drosophila histrio. The sequence continues at coordinate 14,287,410 of OY282580.2, forward strand.
TAACTGAGACTACAAATAAATAGATTGTAAAGCAAACTGTATGACTGATTCATTTGTTCACTAAACTGAACTTAGTAGTTCATCAATTGAACTACACTGTTCACCTCTAATGTTCATCAGTTAAAAACTTGACAGCAACTTATTGATTTTTGATACATATTTTAGCCACAGTCCAGAACTCAAAGTTAGATCTATTATGGCGAGTCTTTCCCTTTGGGCGATGGCATTTGCATTTTCTTTTAATTCACATTGAATTCCTTTATCTCTCTGCCTGTCTGTTTTCCACTTTTGCAGCTTCTCACTGTCTCTGCTGCTGCCGCTGCTGCTGCTGCTGCTGACACCCTGTGGAGTTTGTTGTACCGCCCTCGGCGCTGCGATTGTTAAGAAGATTATCGCAGCTGGCAAGCGCCGGCAGCGATTTTCCCATTGTTGTTGTTGTTGATATGCAAAAATGTACACATTGCTAGATATCTACGAGTAGAATCAAGTAGTAGATATTGCAATTCCACAATTCAAAATTAAAAATTCTTATTTTTTGTTGTTGTTTTCATCTGCGGATTTTATGTGTTGAGAACTTTAAACCGTTCTGAATGGGAAATGCGGAAACTAAGTCTACTTTTTATGCTGTATTTAAATATAAACTATCGTATAACAACTTTTAAGCTAATGACTTTACTAAGGGAATAAACAATGATCAAACAATTCGGACTATGTTACAATATTTGAAATATAGAAATATTTAAAGAAAATATGAGAAAAATTGAATAAATGTAATTTTTAATACCATTTAATACAAATATATTTAATGAGCCTTTATCTAAGTAATCGTTGAGATATTGCCGAGTGTAAATCTAGCCTTAGTTGTTGGGTAAGCGAAAGCGAAACATATCTAGTGTCCTTCTCTTACATATATGTATATTCATTCGATGATAAAAAATGGCTGTCAAGCGCCCACTTAGTTATATTTATGGGTCATTTGTGGCTTTTTTATAGTCAAGGGCTACTTGGAAAGATTATAATTGTGCGCGTATATATTTTATATTACCATATAATCGCAGCTAATCAAACGCATTACTCATACGCCGCAGTGTGCGGCCATAAAATGCAACAACAGCAAAAATAAATAAATAAACAAAAAGAAGCGAATAAAGAATAAAATAATAAAAAAAATATGGTTTAAATATTTGTATACTTATATACTATAAAGAATAAACACACTTAGCTGGCAAACGACAAGGCGCTGATATCGAACGTCCACTTAACGCTAATGTATATGGTTTCAAGGATACATGAAAGGATAACGACTGAACGACTGTCTGAAAGGGCATGGGATAGCGCCCAGCCTTTTTGGTCAAGGATTTTAAGGTGTGTGTTGGCCGCACAATTGTTGACATTACGCATACGCCGCGTGTGACAACGACGAACACACCGCATATTGATTCGTTGTCGTTGCGACGTTTAACATTTTATAGCGCAACCGCATCAAAATAATTGACTTAATTAAGTATTCAAACGTTCAATATGTGGGCTACCAATGGCAACAACGAAACCAACGTGGTAAATGGCAACACCCCCCCCCCCCTTTCATTGATTTATTATCAGCCAACACGACGGCCATTTTTCATCCTGACGCCAGGTTGCCAGCACGGCTAGCACAGAGGTAACACAGGTAACACAGCCTGTGCACCTGTGTGTGTAAATCAAATAAAACTGCTGGCGTGCAAAAGTTTAACTTTCGCTTCATTTGTTAAACGAATCCGCATGCGAAAACGAAAACCAGAAGCTGGGCAGAAGGTCATGCTCCAAGGCCGCCAATAGCTCTATGCCACTCTACGTTATCCTTTTCAGCTTCATAGCGCTAATGGCATTGCCTGCTGCCTTGGCTGTAATTGCTGCTTTGCCACTGCATCTCAAATTGCCACTGAAAGGCTTGGTGTTTTTTTGGAGAAACGAGCGCGTCCTCGCTGAATAATTGACTGAAAGCCCACCCCCCCCCCCTTGAATCATCATCCCATCTAACTGAAGTGTGCGTAAAATCGCGTCGAATTGCCAGTCAGTCAATTGAAGGGCTCCCGTCGATTATGGCCATTTCAAAGTGCAAGCAGTTCAAGTTTTCCTTTCGAGTAATTAGTAAAGTTGTTCATGTTCAAGTTTGCTACTTATTTGCACTTTCTGAGCTTTAGTTAAGAACTCTGAAATTTAAAATTGCGTATGCTCAAAATGAATTTTAGTTAAATTTGCTGGAATTTTAATATTTTATTGACGTAAAGCGAAAACTTTGGCAATGCCGCATTTACAAGTTGGCAGATATGTCAAATATACAAGCATTGATGGACTTACGTGTACTTATAAAGCAGATCGACAGCTTTCAAAGGAACTTACAGTTTACTCTTTCATCTGTAGAATATTTTATTTTAAGATACAATAATAGAGCTGACGATGAACCCGATTTTCATCAGCTTATTCCATATGCTTAGTTAAATATAGCACGTATATATATATTTGCACTAACAGATGTTATTTGAACTATGCTCATCATAATGATTTCTATTTTTTGCTGCGTATTTATAGTAGTATTTATTTTTTTAGTACGCATATATTTTGAAGCTATTGACGCGTGTGGTCTGCCATTTAATTTGAATTGTTGTTATTTTTGTAGCTGCTGCTGCTGTTATTGTTGTTGTTGTTAATATTGTTGACGTTGTCAGTTTAAGTAGCTTCGTTCGGTTCAATGAGTTTTATTCGAGTGACGCGAGAGCTAAATGCATTGTGAGATGACTTCAAAAACGAACACACACACATTCAACCATAATCACACACACATACATATATAAATAAATATAAATATATATATATATATATATATATATATATATATAAATACATATGGCGAATGCGTAATTTATGAGTGCATGTTGAAGCCTATGAATTTTCATGATTAATACTTGGGAAACTACGCTGATAATAAATAATAAATTTGTGCAAATCTTTAGTAATTACACATGGCAAATAATAATTATAATAAATTATATAGAAATCAAATAATTTACAGCCTTTCTACAACTAATTAAATAACTGTAAAGAATTAATTTGAAGACAGATAAACTGGGTGAGAACTTGTATAAACTCTTAAACTCTAAACCTTCAACTGTTGCAGCTTTGTTTAGTTATAGATTTTATAAATAACTTTAGAGTAACTAATAAATTAATTTCTTCAGTCCAATCAGTGGGAAAAACATTGTGCCACGCGCCTGTGGCACAATCAACAATCTGAAACTGAAGATGTCTAATTAATGTGCACATTTTCAAATAAATATATATATATATATATTTATTTTCAACAATTTAACAATGAGCTCATCCACAAATGCCAACTGCCAACTGCCAGCTGACAAAAACAAAATCCACGCCCCAATTAAGACGGCAAATCAAATTAGGGGCAAAACACGTTTACCGTTTTAAGCATACGCTTGAGTATGATAAATGCGAGAGAGAGAGAGAGAGAGAGAGATCTACTCAAAGGCAATTACGGCGACATCGTTGACTCTCTTAGTAGCTTCTCAACTGGTTGGTTAAGACGGGGGGGTAGCGAGACCACACGGCGTATGAGTGTTATACTTGTGCCATTGCGTTTATCTTAATTTGCGAAAGATACTCGTATATATATATATTTTTGAGACATATGTAGGCACAACAGATACGAACTGGTTGCATGTGTACACAATATATGATATCTCAGATAGTCACGTGTTAACATCATTTCTAATTATGAACAACAACTGAGAGTTGTACTTGTACACGCAATATCTATAAGTCGTGTGTAAGTATGTGTGTACATTGTGCTAGGTAAACTTTGACCCACGACGTAATAAATATAACTAATGAGTTTATTGAACTGTCTATAAGACTGTAAGTACTTACAGTCCGTAAGAAAATACCCTGTAATTAGATTGGAAACTATGCAAACTTTACTTACTTTTATTACTTATTACTTGTTATGCATTTTATAACTTAAGGTTTGTGACTGTTAAATGCAATAATTGATGTTCTTCTCTCTTGCATACCCCTTCCGCTTACTTTTGCTCTACAGGGTGTAATTAATATACTCAATTCTCTTCTTTTTTTTTGTTTTAAATCTTGCCCCTTGCGAAAGTCATTAAGTTAATGACTTTGCTCAGTTTGTTTTCAATTTTTATTGTTTTTCTCCGTTAAGTTTATTTACTTAAAGCCTAGTTACACTTAAATTGTGGCATTAATGCCCACCCACAGGTTAATTTCATAGAATATTCTATTGCGATTCTTTCCCGAACTTTGTCTCTTCTTTTAATTGCATTTTTGTTTGGCTTTCTATTTGATTTTGCTAAATAATCACAAATTAATTGAATTGCCTTTGTTTGCAACTCTTAAACTTCGTAGTTTTGTTTTCCATTTTTACCTACGCCTTCGACTTTTGGCTTTGCCAAAGTGCAAACAATTGTAATTTGTTATTGCCATTACATTTATCTGCTTTCTTTTTTTTTTATTCGTTGCCACGCTTGTTATTTTCTTTGCTTTGTTGCTGGCCACGTGCCTTAATTAGTTGCCTACCTGACACTTCCTGACCTGAAACCGGACCACACCGTGCCGTGCCTGGACCATTCATTCTGTCTAATTCTGCACAATTTTGAGCAACGACGCATATTATTTTGATTAACATTTGCCAGCGCATGATTCAGCGTTTTTCGTTTTGTCTGAGCCAACAAATTGACTTAATGGCTGGAAAGCGTCAATGTCCCTACACAATAGTAGAAATAGATGTGATAATGTCCCTTCTTTTGGCTGCCATAGAAAATAATAGCAGTTGCCATAGTTTTATATGAATTTATGTAAGGCTATTATTATATTGGGCGGTGTTTATTATTACTTAGATTATTATTAAAGTTAATTAAACGGCGGATCGGCATCTTTTACGTTTTACGGCTTTCAATATTTGTAGATGTCCCTGTGCTCGGCTTGCTCATTGACGATTCCTCTTCGGCTGATATCGACTGACCTCAATGCTGCTTTTTCCAATTGTGGTTCTCGCCTGACTCCGTTCACTCCGACTCACTCCGACTGACTCCGACTCCATGCGGCCGCCAATATCGATAACACTCCTGGTATCGATATTCCTTTAATCTTAATACTGCTTGTCGCAGCTTCAACTTATACCCTATGTTACATTTACTTGTGGTATTTAAGAACTGAATTCTAAACAAAATATCTATTAAATGAATAGATTTGGATTTATGTAATTGTTTTTAAACTGATTTTGAATCAAAATATTATATATAAATTGGTAAATTCCTTTTATTTTATTATGCTGCAATGGAAAGTATTTTAAATGCAAATTCTAATGACAACTAATGACAACGTAGTACTGCTAGACTTAAAAATACTCTGTGAACAGATCTTTTCGTATATTCTTGCTTATAGGGTATAGCAATATAGACACACAGTTTTAATTAGCAAAAAAAATAAATTGCCATACAAAAAACATTTGTATTAATTCGCATAAAATGTGGGCATCATGAGGCGACCACAAAATGAATTGTATAATAATTTAATGGCACTCAATAAAATTGAAAAAATTTTGTATGTCTGTGTGTGCAATCAAAAATTTAAACAAACCAATGCCACAAATGCCATAACACTTTATATCATTTATATTGACTATGTATATTTTGATATGTATGTATGTATTTGTGTATCTAAACCCAACAGACGTATCCACCTCCACCTCCACCTCCACAACGTATTGCCGCAAAATAAACACACGTGTGAACATGAATTGAATGGCTGGCCAAAAGATGCGCTGCAGATACAATCTTACAGATACAATCTTACAGATACAATGATATCGATATAATACACACACACATACATAGTATATTGTATACTGACTGAAGAAAATCAGCGCCAAATTGACGTAATTGTCACAATTTTTGTCTGCGTCCGTCGTCGATTTCTGTGTGGGCCAACGACAATTGTCTGTGCCTGTGTGTGTGTGTGTGTGTGTGTGTGTGTGTATTTGGAGCCTCTGACGCCAAATAATGTTCCACATACTATAAACTACAACAAGCATAAGTATAGTTAAACACTGTTTTAGCGAACTGTCAAGAAGACGTAGCACAGTCATTAATCATGAAGTGACATCTGCTCAAATTAACTGTAATCACCAATGATATGAGCTTAAAATAACATTTAGTCATTGCGCTTTACATCAAAATCTATAAGAAACAAGAGTAGGTGATCTTTAAGTTTAAAATTAAAGTATTTCAATCAATTTAAGCTTTCAAGAGATTTTAAAAGAAGGTTTCATAATACGAGAACTTACGCTTAACAAAATATGTTTCACTAAAAGCTTTCAGGAGCTTTAAAGCTACTTAAAAGTAGAGAAACATAAGCTTGAACTATTCTTTTCAACATTTTTACTAACAAATAATTGATTAACTAAGTATTTCAATCTAAGTTTGCGAAAAGCTTAAGCAGTTTTAACACTGGTTTACGCAGCTTGGTCACTAAAAGCTTCCATGCGCTTTAAAGCTACTTAGGAGTAGACAAACATATGCTTAAACTATATTTTTCAAAATTTTTTCAAATATATAATTGATTAACAAAGTATTTTAATCAAAACTCTTAAGAGCTTTTCATCCACAAGCACTTAAATAGCTTTTACACTGGATTACACCGATTTTTTCATTAAAAGCTTTCATGCGCTTTAAAGCAACTTAAAAGTAGACAAACATATGCTTAAACTATATTTTTCAATATTCTTCTCAGCTGCAAATGCTTAAACAGCTTTTACACTGAGAATTAAGCTAGATTTTTTTTAAGAAATAATTAAATACAATTTAAAACACAAGCTTTTAAAGAAGTTTAATAAAATTGCGCGCCATACGCTTGATTATAGATGCCGTTTTCTTTGTATTAAATATAATTTGTAACTACAATGCCCTTCTTTCATTCAGTTCACTCTAGTAAAGCTTCACTGTAAGCAAGAAAAAATCAGTTTTATAAGAGTGTATGGCTTTGGATATGGCGCAGGCGCATTGGCAAACATTTTCTGACTAAATGACTGACTGACTGACTGACTGACTGACGACTGGCAACAAGTTTTTGTTGCTGTAGCCATGCTGCGACTTGTGTCAGCTTTGTCCTCCCCATCAATTAACACCACTTTGTCACACACTCTCACACACACACACATACTCACACACGCACGCACACATGTGACACAAACACACAAATAAATTAAGCAAATAGAAAAAAATATACATACAAGCGGACAGGCCAGACAACAAGTCAGATTTTATATATGCACTAATCAAACGAGATGCGTATTATCAACAACACCCACACCAAGATATATGTATGTAATAATTATAAACCAATTAGCAGCATGGCAATAAATTTACAATTTTACACACATTTTATTACGCATAGCAAACGTCTGTTAAATTGTTATCAATTAAGATCTGTTCTATTCATATCATATGAATATCGATTTGTTGCCTGTGCCTACAAAGGCTAACTTTGTTTATTAATTAAGCATTAATCGAGTCAGTCTTGATCGAACTAGAGAATAAAGCAGACGTTGATGGATAAATCTAGTATGTGTTTCAATTATTTTATCGATCACAAACTTCAGAAGTTTAGTTTAATTGCAACACATTTCTCTCGTTCGATCCAGACTGACTCGGACTCAACGAGCCGCTAGATGCCTCGATTCCCGCCAGAGCGAGACCATGCTAGTATATGTCTATACTTATTCTAGGGAGTTAAAGTGAGATAGCTAATATGTGCAAATAAACCGATGCAGATAATTAGATATGGGCATATGAATAATGTTAATGTTAGCGATGGAATATCGGCAAAGCTATCGGCCTGCAGCAAATGTTAGTTGAATTTATTCGCAATTATTGTAAACTAGCTAATCAGAAAGAATATAAGGAATGTATTCGAATTTTGCTAGCTCTACAAAATATATACATATAGTAACGTAGTTATAGAACTAGATACATGTACAACCACAAACATAACTAAACAAACAGAATCACAGCCAGATTCGATTCATAACATAAACACTTCTCAGGAAGCTCCAATTCAAAATATAACAATTAAGAAACAGAACGGTTCACAGGCAGATCACATAAGCCAAATGTAAACATAAAATATCTTGATAAGAGCCGCAGCCGCCGATTCAACTTATAAACAAATAATTTGCATCGACAGCATAATTTCTCCAACATATGCGCCTCGCGACAATGGTCACGTAGGCCGCAGCTGAAAATCAATTGTAAACATAACTTTTGAGGTTTCTTTATACATTACGATCGAAGATCGAGTTAGTCTTAATTTATTCTTAAGCTCATACAGAACAACTGAATAAAAACTTATCTACACTTAAAACGTGTTCGTGTTTTTTGTTCTAAATAAATCGATCTCGGTACTTAGCGAATACAAGTGCCAAGTAAGTGGCGCAGCCGGTAGGATAGAAAATATTTATTGACGAATACGATAAAGTTTCTATCCGCAAAAGAACTACATTTCCTAATCCGCGTTAATTACAACATTCGGTTAGTGAAAACCTAAAGCAATCAAAGCTCGAACGAAGCTTTTTGTGAAAAATAATAAAAAAAAAAAAAAAAAACCCCAAATTTCCAAAACCACGTTAATTACAAAATTCGGTTAGTGAAAACCTAAAGCAATCAAAGCTCGAACGAAGCTTTTTGTGAAAATCAGTGAAACAGTGAATAAAAATGTCACTAGATTCAACCCAACTCAACAGCGCTGGCGTTGAGCTTAGCGTGGAACAAATGGGAATGTGTCTAAAATATATCAACAGCCTACGAAAATTTGATGGCAATCCAACGCATCTATGTTTGTTCGCGAAAAGCATCGACTCAGCATTTTCGTTGTTTTACACTACAAAGTCTATCCAGATGACACTCCAGCTGAATGCAGTGAAGGGGCTTCTAGTCGGCGACGCTATGCGGGTGCTGATGAAGGCGAACTACGAGACATGGTCCACCTTGAGGGGAGCCCTATTACAACACTTTGAAGACCGAGCACCATTACATCAACTGATAGCAAGCATCAGGACTATTAAATTTAAAGGAGATCTTAGTAAGTTTATAAACGATCTTGAATTCACATCAAATCGGGTCCTCAACAGATTAAATTTAAGCGGGACCCCTAGTGAAAAATTAATGTACTCGTCATCCCTTGATGACTTTTTAAGCGATTGTATCTATGAAGAATTACCAGAAAGAATTTTGTTTAGGCTAAGCAGATTTGATATAAGTTCACCTATGAAGTTAAGACAAATAGCTATGGAAAAAGGCTTTTTAAACAATTGTCCGCAAACAAGTAACGAATATAATAAAAATGACCAAGCGAATAAAATTAAATACAACCAAACAAATTTTAGACCAAACTATACTTTTCAACCAATCCCACAAAACCCCGTTCCACTGTACACACCAAGGTATAGCTTCAATCCCAATTATCTACCGCGACCATATTTTGTCCAAAATCAACCACTGGTTCAAAATCAACACACTTTACCCAGAATAACCCAATATCAACCAAGACCACAGTTTCACCCAACGCAAAATATTCAAACTCAGCAACAGCCAGAGTTTAAAGTCCCATTAAAAAGACAAAGAGAAAGTACGCAACAAAGACGCATAGAACCAATGGAAATTGTAGAAAATTTTCGGCTACAAGCCTCGGACAATCAGCAGGAATATGCAGAACAGGAACAATCACAGAACCAGACGGGACAGGAAGAATACCAACAGGAACAAGAGTGTTCACCAATGTTCAATCAAATAGGTCAGGAGATATATCAAGAGGATCAGGAATTTGTAGCCCAGGAGCAGAACTATATAACTCCGGAGGAGTACGACCAATACCAGCCAAATTTACAACAGCAACAATAGAATTGATTATCGAAAGGCAGCGTTGCAAATGTTTAATTGATACAGGATCAAATATTAGTTTTTGTACCCCAAATATTTGGAAACACGTAGTAGCCATTATATTAACGAATCCATTGAAAGTCACAACGTTGGCAGGAACAATTAATATACCACACATGAAATATGTCAAGTTACCAAGTATACTGAACACAACAGCGAAAATGTATGTTCATCACTTTTCTGATAACCACGACGTATTGATAGGCAGAGACTTACTAGAGCAATTGCACGCAAGCATAGATTTTATAAAAGGATCAGTAACTCTCAATAACACAGAATTTGCATTCCTAAGCCCAAACCCAGAACCAACACCTGAAGCTAATGAAGAATACGAACTCACACACCCACACGAATGGTTAGGTAATATCGTAGAAGTAAAAGAAAATAAAACAATAAACGAACTAAATACAGAAGAACAAAACGTACTACAGAAAATTCTTAGTGATTATAGGGACATTCAATATAGCGACGGCGACGTATTAACCTTCACAAATAGCGTTAAGCACGAAATTAAAACAAAAACAGAAGAGCCAATTTATAGAAAATCATACCCATATGCACAAATTCACGAAAATGAAGTAAACGAACAAATTAATGACATGTTAAAACAGGGAATAATCAGACATTCGAACTCACCATATAACAGCCCTCTACTAGTGGTAGGAAAAAAAGACGGTAAATTTCGTTTAGTAATAGACTATAGAAAGTTAAACGAAGTTACTGTAGATGACAGATTTCCAATCCCAAATATCGACGAGATACTAGACAAACTCGGCAGATGCCAATATTTCACCACACTTGACCTGGCAAAAGGGTTTCACCAAATCCAAATGCATTCAAATTCCATTAAAAAGACAGCTTTCTCAACAAAACATGGACATTACGAGTACACTCGTATGCCATTTGGCTTAAAAAATGCACCCGCAACATTTCAACGTTGCATGAACCATGTTTTAAATGGTATTATTGGAAAACATTGTCTTGTTTATCTTGATGATATCATCATCTTTTCAACTTCACTTCAAGAACATGAGATTTCAATAAGAAAAGTGTTAGATTGTTTAAAAGAACACAATCTTAAACTACAATTAAGTAAATGCACATTTATGCAAAGAGAGACATCATTTCTAGGACATATCGTGACTCCCGACGGCATCAAGCCAGAACCACAAAAAGTAGAAACAATCCAACGTTATCCGATCCCAAAGAATCCAAAAGAAATAAAATCATTCCTAGGTTTGGCAGGATATTACCGAAAATTCATAAAAGACTTCGCAAAAATAGCAAAACCAATGACAAATTATCTAAAAAAAGAACAAACCATTGACGTAAACAATGAAGGATATAAAAATGCGTTTAATAAATTAAAAATCTTAATAGCCAGCGATCCCATTTTGATACGACCAAATTTTAATAAAAAATTCACCCTCACTACTGATGCAAGTAATTATGCATTAGGTGCAGTTTTGGCACAAGAAAATAAACCAATATGTTTTGCCAGTCGAACGCTAAATGAACATGAAACCAGATATTCAGCAATTGAAAAAGAGCTATTAGCGATAGTATGGGCAACTAAATACTTTCGACCTTATTTATATGGACGCCGATTTACAGTACAGACAGATCACAAACCTTTAGTTTGGTTGGAATCTCTTAAAGAACCCAACATGAAACTTCAAAGGTGGAAAATAAAGCTCAACGAATATGACTTTGAAATAATACACATACAAGGAAAAGAAAATCATGTAGCAGATGCTTTGTCCAGAATAAAAATCAATGAAACATTTATAGGAGACGCGCATAGCGAAGACAACGATAGTCAGGCTGACACGACCCTAGCAACAATACACAGTGCATCAGAGGATGGCAGTCAGTATATTCAGATAACAGAAAGACCAATAAATCATTACAATAGGCAAATAATAATGATTAAAGGAACTGAGTATAAAGTGAGAACAGAAAAATATTTCAATAAAAACATAACGGAAATAGAATATTTATCACCAATCAATGAAACCGAAGTGAAAGACATACTAGAAAATGTCGTAGGAACCAAAAATACAACAATTTACTGTACTGACGATCAGGACTTCGCTCTGATACAAAGAACATACATGACCTTTTTAAATCCCAGAATTAGAGGAAAAATGACAAAATCCACAGAACTAAAGGAAAATATACAAAATTATGCAGATTTCAAGGAAATGATTTTAAAATTACATGAAGACAAATTACATCAAGGTATAGAAAAAGTTGTAAACGAATTTAAGGCATCAAATTTTTACTTCCCCGACTACCATAATTTAATACAGAACATAATTAATAAATGCGAAATTTGCAAACTTGTTAAAGCAGAACACAGATTTACCAAATTACCTATGGAAATTACACCAAAACTAAATAAAATTAGAGAAAAGTACATGATAGATTATTACATAAATAATAGACGAAACTATCTGACTTGTATTGACGTATATTCTAAATTCATGATGGCCGTAGAAACAGAATCAAGAACATGGCTCGATGTAAAAGGGGCTTTACTTACAATATTCAACACAATGGGGAAACCAAAATTAATTAAATCAGATAGAGATACAGGAATGAACAGCTTAAGCCTTCGAAACTGGTTAGAAAGTGAAAACGTATCCATAGAATACAATACAAATAAAACTGGAGTTGCAGACATTGAAAGAATTCATAAAACTATTAATGAAAAAATGAGAGTTATATTGACTACCAAGAATATTGAACAAACAGGTACAGAAATGCAGGAAATAGCTTACACTTATAATCATAAAATAATACACGGAACTACCGGTAGAACACCCGCTGATATATTTTTGTACAATAAACAACCAATAAAAAATGTGCAGGACAATAAGAAATATAAAATCGATAAAATAAATGAAAACAGGAAAGAACATGAGATTGATCCAGAAATTTCAAAGAATTTACAAAAGACACAGAAATCACACAACCCATTTAGAAAAAATACTAACGTTGTACAAATAGACAGCAAACGGTACGAAATACAAAACCGAAGACATAAGACAGTACACTACAAGACAGCTTTTCAGAAAAAAAAGAAAATTAACAAATCTAAATATTCCAGGGAACCCGACGAAAATATTCCAGAACATGTTGCAGATGACAATAATCCTGTTAATAATACGATCAATCGGGAGCCAGACAATACAGAAAACGGAAATAAAAACTAATAACGGATTTATCTTACTTGAAGTGGATAAAATTAAATTACCATATAACTATTCGTACCACTTTATTCGTATTAATAAGACATCTATTTTGGAAACCTATAGCAACATAATCACGTTGATCAATAAAACAAAAATAAAAGATTTAGATTGGGAGCTACATAAACTAGATTTACAAGTAAAACTTATTACCAACACAGGAAGACACAAAAGAGGATTAATGAATTTTATGGGCAAAACTTTCAAATATTTGTATGGGACTTTAGATGCAGATGATTTAGAAGACTTAAATGAAAACATTAACGATATTCGGAAAAATTTAGTCAGTAATGACCAAATTAATGAAGTTATCGACCAAATAAATATGGCTCTAAAAAAAATTCACGCAACTAAAAAAGATGCAAACACAGTAAATTTGGCCCGCCAGCAAATAGAGAGACTGTTAGAGTATATTGATGACATTCAAATGGGCTTGCAATTGGCAAGGCACGGCCTACTAGATCCAAAACTTTTAAACCACGAAACAGCAATTCATTTAAACCAGGACCAACTCCTACATATTGAAACATCAGTTTGGGTATCGGTAGATAATAACTTATACATAATTTTACAAATTCCATTAAAATCTGTTGAAATCCCAGTGTATACAGTGGTACCTTATCCGAATAATAATGAAAACCTTATTGAACACACATTAATAACAAATATTGTATCAGCCTACTTATATAAAGACAATGTCATAGATTTTAAAACTAAAACATTAATAACCGATGAATGTATAATATCTATTATTAAGAAATCAAAACTACAATGTAAAACAAAACAAGGACAAGTACCTTTGATCCAATATGTATATCCCAATATTTTAATTACTTACAAATTAAATCCAACACCATTATTTACAGATTGCAAATCAGCACCATATTCGGTTACAGGGAATCAGTTAATTCAAGTAAATCAATGCGGCATTCAAATTAATGATGTTACAATAAAAGTAGAAGAAATTCACCCGTACAAAACGGAAATAATATTAAGTGAAACGACTAACTTTGAACCAATAGAACACATAAGCAAAGAAATGAAATACTATGTAAAAAAATCGAATCGGCAAGAAATAATTTTATACATTATCATTATTGTTATCATCTCCATTGCCATTTTATACGTATATTTGCGAATTCGAGGACGCAATTCGAACAAGGAAAGGGGGAGTAACGTAGTTATAGAACTAGATACATGTACAACCACAAACATAACTAAACAAACAGAATCACAGCCAGATTCGATTCATAACATAAACACTTCTCAGGAAGCTCCAATTCAAAATATAACAATTAAGAAACAGAACGGTTCACAGGCAGATCACATAAGCCAAATGTAAACATAAAATATCTTGATAAGAGCCGCAGCCGCCGATTCAACTTATAAACAAATAATTTGCATCGACAGCATAATTTCTCCAACATATGCGCCTCGCGACAATGGTCACGTAGGCCGCAGCTGAAAATCAATTGTAAACATAACTTTTGAGGTTTCTTTATACATTACGATCGAAGATCGAGTTAGTCTTAATTTATTCTTAAGCTCATACAGAACAACTGAATAAAAACTTATCTACACTTAAAACGTGTTCGTGTTTTTTGTTCTAAATAAATCGATCTCGGTACTTAGCGAATACAAGTGCCAAGTAAGTATATATGATTCATCAAGTTACTTTAAAACTCAATAAACGAATCGTTAAATCTTAAAATTACACTTTTGTTAAATAATTTGTATACAAATTCAAGTTTGTAATCAATTTGAAATGTAAATATAAAGGAAACACTATTGATACAATAATTGTATTAGCTATAGTTTAATCATAAAATCACAAATAAATTAAATAAATAAAATATATATTTTATAATAATTTAATGCAGATTAGCTTCAATCGATCTATCTTAAGTATTTATCTTTAGCAATTTTGAGCATATTACTCATACGCACTGTTAATGCCTTTAAACGCATAGCACATAAATCAATATAAAAATCTCTAATTTATCGTCAGTCATATTTATACAACAATATTTTAGTACATTTTAACTCATCAGCTCAGCAAAAATGTATGAGTCAAAAATTTGCCAATGTTTTCATAAATAGTCCGATTTTTTTTTTGTTTATATTTTCGTCGACTTTTAATAGTCTATGTTTATTTAGCGATTCGTTTGGGTCAATAAAATTTCTTTTTATTGCAATGACTGGAAAATATTGTTTTTGTTTTTGTTTTTTTTTTTAAGAAGAGTGCATTATAATACAAATTTTGAAATAGCGTGAAAAGTGTGTGTACAATTTTCATATCACATCGTCAATTCTCTTTTTGATATTTTAAGCAAATTTTTGTTTTGTTTATTTTTAATTTATTTATTTGTCCTCAACGGAATATATTTTTATATACGTCCATGTGAACAAAAATAAACATTAGATACAAATTCGTTAGCTATTTTGAGAGCATTATGCATATTTAGGTGGATTTGAATGGATATAGTCTATATTTTAAAGATGTTTACAATTTATGCTATTAGTTTGGGGAATTTAGAAGTATAAGGCAAGGGAATCATGGCTAAATTCAAATGAAGTAGTTAGTGGAAATATGTCGATAGTAAAATCAATAGATAGTTGACTTTGCAGTAGAGTAAAAATAAGTTATCCATTTAAAGATAGTCTTATTAATTCTTAATATTATAAGTATGTTTTATTCTGAGTATACATTTGATTACTGTTTAACTCAATCGCATTGATTATACACAAAATCGTACTCACTTTTTTAAGTCATTTAATTACAGTTACTCATTTGATGTTGTCCATTAATGATTGTGAACTTTCTTTTGTTGTTTCTGTCAGTTTGTACGTGCTTCCTTGGCTTCATTTGACTTCTCCGATCCGATTGTCTTTATCTAATTAACAGGCAGACTGTCTCATATCTTTTTTCCACTTGCCGAAAGTTGAGATCATTTAAATAATTGCACAAATTAAAATGCACAATACACAGCTGAAGTGTGTGAAGTCCGTAAAAACAGGTCGCAAAATAATCGTTAAATATACATATTGTTTTTTTTTAACGGATGCAGCAGGCAACAACTCTCATCCAATGCACTGCCACGCCCATTGCGGTATGGAGGCGGAGGCGGTTGCGGCATTTTGTATGTGCAACCATTTGGAAAATGAAATCAGAAATCACTTTAGCAATCAGCCAACCGACCAAACTGCCAACCAACCAGTCAACCAGTCTCAAAACCCAGTCTGGCTGACTCAGCTATACTGACTGAAAAGGGGGGGCGGGAGGTAACGCCCAGTTCGGTATGGGCCATGCACTCTTTTTGGCCCACTCTCTGGGCAGCTGTTGGCGCTGCATCACGCAAAATGAAATGAAAATGAGCATTGACAGCTTTTGGCGGCGGAAAATACAAACAACAACAACGACAACGAGAACGGCAAAAATAAAGTAAATCAGAAGAGAGAGTGGGAAGAGCAATTTATTTTTTGTTTATCAATTGCGATGTTAACAATAGCATGTTAATAATTCAGTTAAATTCAGCTGGCTATTTATAGAACATTTGTTGGTAGCCTGTAATGTTATTAAAATGCGGGTAATGAGGGTATAAGAGGGTAAACATTAAGCAAATAATCAGGCAATGATCAAGCACAACATCTGCTTGTTTAGTTTTTAAGAATAAGCTAAATTAAAAGAGTTAAAATTACATAGATATTATAGACATTGAAAGTCTACAAATGTTTGTAGATATATAACCTTTTATCAGGGCATGATTTGGGGCTCCGAATTCAAGAAGTATCAAAATTAGCCAACTGACTAAGAATTGGAATTCCAATAACTTCTGATATCTGCTTTCGTCACTAGCGTGGACTGGCGTCCATAGTTATTTATAAACACTTTTTAGCTGCTATAAATTTACTTATGAAATCCTTTAACGATCTCTTTAACTGCTGATAAATTAGACTATTATATATTTTAGTTTATTTCAGTGTAGTTTATCTCCACAAGGAGTTATAGATACATGTGTTTGTTACGGTCTCTACTAGTTATAGAGTATTTTCCAGTCGATAAATTATAACTTCAACATTTTAACATATTTTATATATTTTATTCGGTATAGTTGTTGTTGTTTTTTCTATCGAGTTACGTAATGGCGTGTAGTTAAACTCAGCGATATCAACTAAGATAAAAATGACAGTGCAAATTCCACAATAATTGTTTGCTTAATTTGTGGCATGTGTGAGTTACAAATACGTACTCACATGATTGCATAATAAATTATATAATAGTAATATTTAACACATATAGAACTTAAATCAGTGAAGTGTTAAGTATTCAATAATGATTATTTAAATTATTATTTATATATTTTTCTTATTTAGTTTTTAATTACTTTAAAATCTCTATCAGCTTGAATTTTATACAATTGACATGTAAATTAACTACCATCTGAGAAAACGAGTCACAATTATCTGCCCAGCTTTTAGCTTATCTTAAATATTTACACAGTTGTCTGCAGTGCACAAAAATAGACAAAATATAATGAAAAAAATTCGGAAATAAACCAAACAAATTAATTTTTATATTTATAATCATTTCATCTTATTTTCCTGCAAACGAAATGTCTTTTAAATGTGGCATATAAATAATTACTAATGCATAAAATTTACCAAATATTTTCCTTTCGTAGAAATATTTCGAAAATAAATTATGCGGAAAATTATAAATATTCATAGAGTAGACGAGAAATGCTTTTGGTTATTTCTGCAAATATTTGCAGTTGTGGGCTATGCTGACACTGACGTCAGCATATAACCAAAATATGTACGATAATACCCTGTGACAAAGGCTAACAAAGTGTTATAGTAACTGCAAGAAAGGCCAATAAGTAAAGTCTGTATTTTGTTTAACAAATTTCTGGGTATTATGCAGTCGAGTAGACTCCTTATTAGCGCATATTCTGCTCGTTGTTTATGTTTTCGCTATACATTCTACATAATTCTTATGGTCTCCTATGGATTAGTTATAAGTTGTGGTAGTTTTTTGAGACTGACCATCCAACAACAATTCGACCATCTGCTGTATGAATTTTATGATCATTTATACTTATGTCTGTCTGATTGTTGCCTATTTAATATGGTCAATAAATAAACTTTATGTGTTTTACGCAGTCTGAGCTAATAATAGATACAGAAACATAAAAAATTATTAAACAATGAATTCGTTAAAGAAGTAGTTTTGTGATTTTGCTGATTTACTCAATATATTCTTTAGAATATACTATACTAGTAAGTAACTACTCAGTATTATATAGAAGTGATCTGTCACTAAGTAACTTCTAAGTATTACTTAGAAGAATCTGTCACTAAGTAACTTCTGAGTATTACATAGAAGAATCTGTCACTAAGTAACTTCTAAGTATATTACTTAGAAGAATCTGTCACTAAGTAACTTCTGAGTATTACTTAGAAGAATCTGTCACTAAGTAACTTCTAAGTATATTACTTAGAAGAATCTGTCACTTAGTAACTTCTTAGTATTACATAGAAGTGATCTGTCACTAAGTAACTACTAAGTATTACTTAGAAGATTCTGTCACTAAGTAACTACTCAGTATTATATAGAAGTGATCTGTCACTAAGTAACTTCTAAGTATTACTTAGAAGAATCTGTCACTAAGTAACTTCTAAGTATTACATAGAAGTGATCTGTCACTAAGTAACTTATGAGTATTACATAGAAGAATCTGTCACTAAGTAACTTCTAAGTATTACTTAGAAGAATCTGTCACTAAGTAACTTCTAAGTATATTACTTAGAAGAATCTGTCACTAAGTAACTTCTGAGTATTACATAGAAGTGATCTGTCACTAAGTAACTACTAAGTATTACATCGAAGAATCTGTCACAAAGTAACTTTTAAGTATTACTTAGAAGAATCTGTCACTAAGTAACTTCCAAGAGAAGAATCTGCTACTAAGTAACTACTAAGTATTACATAGAAGTGATCTGTCACTAAGTAACTTCTTAGTATTAAATAGAAGAATCTGTCACTAAGTAACTTCTGAGTATTACATAGAAGAATCTGTTACTAAGTTACTTCTAAGTATTACTTAGAAGAATCTGTCACTAAGTAACTAATAAGTATTACATAGAAGAATCTGTCACTAAGTAACTTCTTAGAATTACTTAGAAGCTTCTGTCATTGAATAATTTTTGGCTATAATATATATGGTAATTTCACCACAATTATACGCGTATTTGGGCCACTCCCTGTCCTTTACAAAGACAAGAAACTGCTGACAACAATTTCGCACGCATATAAATTTTCCAGAACAATATGTGGGTTGGGTTTTTGTGTCTGGGTCCGTTCAACTAATTGGCGATGGATGGCAACGCATACAAACGTATAATAAAATGTGTTATTTCCTTTATGTTGCGACATTTTTGCGGGCCAAGTCAGAAATAACTACAAAACACACACAAAGCCAACTACTTGGGGGTTGTGTTCCGGCATTAGTCTAACAAGAAGGCCGCTTATTTTACAATTGTCTGCGAATCAGGGACAGTACTTAGTATATATTTGTAAAGAAACTAAAGCTATGTTTTCAAATCAGTACGAAAGTTGCCTACCCAGTGTCCAGTGTATAGTACAAATGCCTTTAGTCCTGTCATTGCTTTAGGTATGTACTATGTAGTATGTTGGCTGGGGATTGGGAAGGTAAATCATTAAGCTGCTTAGCTGTTGTCCTGTCCTGCCTGTCCTGTATGTCCTGGCCAAGTTGGCAGCAAAAATGGCAGCCAAGCAAACGAGGCAAAATAATATTAATACTCTCGTATACATATATGCCCGAAAAACAGTGTGTTGCTATAAATAACCTTACGACATGCTCTTAGTACTTGGAAAACGACCCACAGGCCTCTACCTAACCTCACATGCTGTCATATAAGTATGTATGCAAATACATATACATATACTTATAAGTATAGGTCTTTGTGTATCTGTGTGTGTGTGTTTGTTAAGTTTCTGCATGTGTCGTGTATACACGCCAACTTTTGTAACTTTTTTGTCTGCAACTAAAATCAAGGAAACAAAGTAAAAACCGCTTTTCGTTTTTCTCTCTTTTTCGTTGTAAAAAGTAAAACAAACCCAACGGCAAGTGTGTCAAAGAGTGTGTGTGTGTGTGTGTGTGTGTGTGTGTGGAAAAAGCCACAAAAAATTATGCAAAAGTTTGGCAGTCTCTATATATGTGGAAAATGGTTGTGCGTTCAGTTCTTGTGGGTTGTCCGGTTTCGTAAGTTTTCTTAGTAGTTTCTATTTTGTTGGGGTAGCTTCAGAACTTCAACTAACGTTTGAGCTCTGTTGCAAGACTTTAAGTATTTATACATATATTGAAAAGTTGCATAAAGAAAAGATTTCGATTACAGCAATTTTGTTTTTGATTACACACAATAATGACACGATAATTTAAACGTCTGTAACTCAAATTGTTTCAGCTGTACGAAGCGCTATATTTGAATAATAATATCCGGTAATATTATCATATTTGACTTGTGAGTAGAGTCTTTAATATTAGTTAACTTTGTAGCGTTTAAATAATATAAATAAGTATATACATACATAAAATGCTAGGAAAGGGAAAAATGTACTTAGCTTTGTTGTAGACGTAAGTGGAACATTTATTATTATTTGTTTAATAATCTAAGTAATTTAATGAATTAAAGTATTTCATAATAAAATAAATCAAATCAAAAACAAATAAAGATTTAATTAATTGCTGAGGATTTTGACACAAATAAATAAGAAAACACATTGCTTTAATTTGTGAGCAAGCACAGTATTTATGTTAAATTATTTACAAGTACACTGATGATCAAAAGAATTGTTTCAATATTTCTAATAAGTATCTACAACCAATTTGCCGCTTTTAATTTAAGAAAAAATGATTGTTTTAGAATAATTAATTGTGAATCAAACTGGAAAGTTTCTTACAAATGTATGCATAATTTTTATAGCTGTGTATATTGTCTTAAAAAAACGCAAATGTTCAAATATCAAACTCTTCTTTTAATAATATTCATAAATTTCATTAAATATTAATCAGCCGAAGGCCCAAGTAGCCAGCGCCATTATAATCTTGTTAATTTTAGCTTTATAAGCTTAATTCTCAATATTAGCTAAATTTGTAAACAAATATAATTATAATAATCAGCTTCATATGCAAATATTCCATTTTTAATAACAATTCTTTTTTACTCTTTTTATTATACTCTGTGGGGGAATATTAAGTTTGTAAAAAGTATGTAACATGCAAAAGGAAACGTGGTCGACACCATAGAGTATATATATATTCCTAATCAGCATCAACAGCCGAGTCGATATAGCTATATCCGTCTGCCCGTCGCTCTGTCTGTCCGTCCGTCCGTCTCTATGAACAAATAAATCTCAGAGATGGTAAGAGCTAGAAGCTTAAACTTGGTCTCCCAGCACTGCCAATATTTTCAGGCAGATCAGGAACAAATGCTCATAACAATAGCAGTTTTGTAGCTAGAGACTTGGGATTTGTCAAACATGATGAGCAGTTTGGGGTCGCTGAATCTAGCAAATTTCATCACGATGACACGCTCCATTCGCACACATATTTAAAAAAAAAACGAATTCCATTGGGAGTGAATTTGAGCGGGGCCTTGTAAGGCCACAGAGTATATAACGGTCGGAATCCCGACTGTTCGGCTTGTTTTTCTTATATTAGTTCTTATTTATAAACAAAGCAATGATAAATTACAGAAAATCCCAACACAAGTATAAAGATTTCAGCTACTCACCATATTAAACTGAAATCGTAGTTTATAAAGATTGATAAGGTCTATAAGTAATGTAGAAAACAGTTAGACTTCGTACTTATACTTACATCTTGCCCGCTAATATTACTGACAGACTGCTTTCAATAATTCAATTAAGTAGCAACTGTCTTGTGATATAAATACTTCGATTATATATTGTAATAATTGACGCAAGCGGAGAGTATTACCCAACCGTCTGCGATTGATATGTAAAGAAAATCAGCTTTTCAATAAGAATAGGCTTATATAAGAAATTATGCGGTAACCTAGTGTGTACAAACTTCTGTACACAGAGAGACACCCTTAAGTGGATATGAGTACGATTTGTGCCAAGTATAGAGACAGCAGGTGTTTCTAGTTGCCACTTTTGGCACAACACATTTTGTGTTTAGTTTGTCTATGTACAAATACTTATATACATATTTTGCTAACAGCTCCTTTGCGTGTAGTTTGCATATGTGTTGGCCTTTATTCTTATTTCGTTTGTTATATACTCCATACATACTTACTACCTTGACAACACCTTGAAGACGTTACAAAAAGCCTGAAATGAAGTTTTTGTGTCTAAGTAATTAAATTATGTTGGATAGGATAGAATGCGTTGGATGTTCTCGTGCTTAGGAGGTTGCTTTTCATGAAAACTGCATCAAGTATGAATATAATAATATCTGAAGAAAGTTTTCACCTCGGGGACAGGTTGTTAGCACGCCACAACAGTTGTTAAATTAGCATATGTATATGGCAAGTTTTGCCAAAGTTTTTAATGAATCGAACTTACTATGGGAATCCATTTAGCCATTTCCCCACTTACCCGTTTTCCCAACTCCCCCAGCCCCAAATGACAACGCATATTTCATTCTCATATATATTTTTTTAAGGATTTCAAATTCATTTTATTGGTTTTTTTTTTGTTTGTTTGTTTGTTTTGTTTTTTGCTTATCTTTTCCTTTGTGTTTCTTGTTTCTTCTTCCTCTTATTTCTTTTCCATCATTACTTATAATTGGTTTACTTGCTTGCAAATTAGTTTTTCTTTTTTTTTTTTAGTATTATTGTATGCTTGGATTTTGTTTTTTAAGACATTTCATCTTTGCTTGTTGTTGTTTTGTTTTGTTTTGTTGAAATATATTTATATATATACGCACTTGCTATATAAACTTAAATGTATAAACTAAATTAAATAATTTGAATTTTCTTTTTGTGTTCCATTTTTTTTGTCGGTTTTTTTTTTGTTTCTTTCATATTTATATATATGTATATATATTTATAAATATATATATGTACCTCGAATTTAACGCACGCACACACATTGAAACAACAACAAAAGTTTATTATTCATTTTTGAATATTTTGACAAAAAATGATTTTTTGCTACTGCCGAAATTACAAACTATATAGAATTATATAGATTTGCAATTTAGCAGGTTTATTTCTTGTTTGTTAGCTTAAAACGATTCTCTCTCTTGGAAGTTATACAAAATGATATACATACATATATAGTATATATAGTATATATATATATATATAGGTATATAATATTATAGTGTATATTCTTCACTTTATACATATACGTAAAGCAAGTATTAAAGCTCAGTTATATGATTTGTAGAGCATTGCTAAATAAATTACATTAAAAGTTAACTAATAAAAACAAAATTGCACAAAGAATCGACAAACAAAAATAGAAAAAAAAAAGAAGGGAATCCAAGTTCGTTATTTTTTTATGTTTCGACTGAAATACATACACATATATCATCAGCATACATCATATAGTACATCATGTATGTATATGGTATGTATATATATATCTATATATTTTTATTTCAATTACATTTATTTATATATTTTTTATTTTTGTTGTTTATTAAATTGTTTGCTCAGACTACTATAGACTATGTATTTATATGTATGTATGTATGTATATTTCTCTCAATTATTTATTAATGCGCCTATTTTGTTTGTCGCTGGTGTGTGTGTGTGTGTGTGTGTGTGTGTGTGTGTTATGTTAAATAAAAAGTTCTTTAAACATGTAGAAACAATGTGATGTGTGCTTCCATTTATTATTAATTAATTGTTTAATATTTATGACTTTTTGACGCAACTGAATAGAGTTCATTTAGTTTAAAACATACGTTGTTATAAATAATTTTATTTTTTTTTATTTTTCTTTTTTCTTTTTCACAACATAATTTGAAAGGCTTGGCGTTTAAAAATAAATTAACAAAGAGTACAGCAAAATAAAATAATAATAATTAAATGATTGTTACTTGTTGCTTTAGCCTATCATTTAAAAAAAAAAAAACGAAAAGGCTTCGCTGCTTCACATAGTAAACCCTTAAGATCTTTTTAACTTTTAGAGAAAGTTGTTGATGTTGTTAAACAATAAATATAAAATGGATCTTTACTCGAATATATATGTATATAACGTTCTTTTCTTTTCTTTTGTATTTAAATTATTAAACTTAATTGGCGCTTCTCTTTCTCGTTCTCTTCTCATTCCTCTCTCTCTCTCTTTTGCACATTTTCTTGGTATCTTCTTCCTTTTTTTGATGTAAGTGTATAATATTAAATATTTTTTATTTGTTGTTGTTTAATTAATGCTACGATTTTACGCTTTTTTACACACAAATTTCAGTTGGTTTTTTTTTAGTTTTTTGTTTGCGACTTATAAATGTAAACATTTAGATTTTATATTTGTTGCTGTGTTTTTTTTTATGTTCTTCATATTTATATTATTTATTTATTTTAGAATTTGAGTAGTTCATGTGGTTCTTTCTGGCGCTTTTTTTTTTTGGCCCTAGATCCTGCGAGTGATACGTGAATTCACGCATGACTTTCTAATATGTATCGTATGTACGTATGTATGTTCGGTGAGTGCGCTTACTTTTAGGTGCCACTGTTAATGATGAGCGTATGTGTGTGTCTATTGTATGTTGATTAACTTTCGGCTGCTTTTCTCATTTTCTTGTTATGTGTTATCTTTTTAATATGTATGTTGTTGTTTTTTTGTTTTTGTTTTATTGTTGCACGTCGTCGCTGATTGTACAACATTTATAGTACATAATATGTATCCGTATGTCTAGAACGCCTAAAACATCGAGAGCTAAACGTAAGCTCAGTAAGTAGCAGAGGGGGCGGGGCGGGGCGGGGCGTGGTTTACATGGTTTAAAGAGCACATAAGAATTTCAGCGTGTTTACTCTTTTTGGCGGCTTTTGCAACACTAAATTGTATTCTTTTTTTTTGTTTTACTATGCAAACATTTGACAACACTTGTGAAAGTTGCTACGGTGTTGTTAACCAACACTGAAATCGTTTAAACTAACGCCTGAATCTTAACTCTTTTACGATTGAGAACTTTGCCGAGAGAGAACGTTAATTATCTCTTTTTTTTAATTATATTTGTTATACTTTCTTCATCTTTTATTGTTGCTGTTGTTGTTTTTTTGTCAAGCGCACTAAGTGCGCCATAATTTTATTTTTATTTAATTTATAAATTAATAAAGCGTTTCATACTTTCACAAATATTCTTGTTGTTGTTGGGGGTGTTGCCTGCTGTTGTTGTTGACTTAAAAACAAATTCTTCATCTTCTTTATTTTTGTTGCCCAGTTTTCGCTTTTTCGCTTTTTCGCTTTTTGTTTTTCTCTTTTTTTTGTTTGTTAAACTAAACTATGTACTTTACAACTAAATATCTGTAGTCTCGTGGTTATACTATACGCTATATGTTATGAATGATTATTTATGTGTGTGTGTGTGTGTTTTTTTTTACCATAAATTGTTGTTACTTATTACTTTGTTTGTTATTGTTGTTTTGTTTGTTTTTGTTGTTTGTTAGAGTTGGTTGCTTCTCTCCTTCTCCTTCTGCTTCGCGTTCTCTTTGCTCTGCTCTCTTCCACTCGCTTTTCATGAAAAATTGTAACTTTAATCGAAGCTCATTCAAAGGCTTCATCAGTTTTTTTGGAAGTTCCTGGGCGCTGCAAAATATGTAAATAAAAAAAAACCATATTCATTAGTTAGTTATCAAAGTTTTAAGACAACAACAACTCTATCTAGTAATATGCAAAATTCATTAACTATCTTATAACTAAAGAGGAGATAAAACCGCTTTATAAAATAAAAAAAAACACAAGTTTTTGATGTCTTTTTTTTTTATTTTTACGCTGTCGATCAACTTTTTGCCCCAGCCTTGAGAGAGCGGCCAAGTTTATGCTCGAGGCACTTCCTATTTGAGTTTTTTAACCTCAGTCTTAGCCATAACTCAAACGCGCTCACCATTTGACCAATAAACTTGCCAAAATAAAAATCTGTAGCCAAAATGTTTGATGATGAGTTCCGATTTCGAATAAACTAACAAACTGTTGTCATAGTTTCCCCTCGCATTTGATGCTAATTACTGAGCTAGGTCAAGGTCATTTGTCTATTTTTAGTTATTTGATTTAATCAATTTTAAATTCCGGTAAACAAATTGAAGTAGCGAATATTAAAATGACTTTGACACATACAAATAATTTTAAATATAATAGTTAGGCTTATATTAAACTCATTTTTGCTTGTTAAAAGTATGTAACAGGCGGAAGGCAGCTTAGTTGACCCCATAGTGTATATATTATCTTGATATAGACATGTCCGCCTGTACATCCGCGTAAACGAAAGTATCTCATAGATGTTAAGAGCTAGAAGCTTAAACTTGGTCTCCGAGCACTGGTAATTTTTCCGGCGAGAACAAGTTTATCATTAAGTTTGGATGCCACGCCTCCTTGGCCCACAAATCCGAAAAAAGCTTATAATAAAAGCAGTTTGGCAGCTAGAGACTTAAGATTTGGCACACATGATGAGTACTTTGGAGTACGATGTGTTCAGTAACGAATTACCAGAGAATTACATTGGGAGTGCATTTGAGCGGGTCCCTGTAGAACTACAGGGTATATTACAGTCGGGATTCCGACTGTTCGACTTGTTTTATTCATTACTTTTCTGTTTAATATGCCTGTTACTTATAAGTAAAGTATTTAAACCACTTTATTAAAACTCAAGCAGCTATTTAAACGTGTTTATAAATATATTAATAATATTTTACATATATAATAATAAATACACTCGTTATGTTTTCCCATTTCCCGCTGTTTAACTGGCATGTAAAAACTTTTATAGATTTTGCGCCTTATCAGTTACACACACACACACACACACACACTCACACGTCAAACACACCAAACAGTCTGCCGCTGCGATGTCGACGTCGACGTCGACGTCAATGTCGCTGGCCGCGCTGCCGGTGGGCGCCTATGACGTAAGCAACGTTAGCAGCGTGTTGTATCAAATCTTTTTTTCACAAAATCATATAACAACAAAGAGAAGAGTGAAAAACAACAATAACATAAGATAAAGAAGCCGAACAGTCGGTACATCGACAGTAAGATACCCAGTGGAAGTACAGGGCCCTGCTTAAATTCGATACCTATGTAATTCTCTTGTAGAAGGGGGCGTGGCATCGTGCTGAAATTTTCTGGACACAGCGACACCGAAGTACTCATCATGTGTGCCAAATCTCAAGTCTCTAGCTATAAAATTGCTCTTCTTATGAGCTTTTCTTGATTTTTGGGCGAAGGGGGCGTGGCATCCATAAAATAAGATAAACTTGATCTGCCTTCAAATATTACCAGCGCTGGGAGACCAAGTTCAAGCTTCTAGCTCTTACCATCTCTGAGATTCTTTCTTTCATACGAACGGACGGACGGACAGACAGAGCGATGGGCAGACGGACGGACGGACAAGACCATATCGACTCGGCAGTTGATGCTGATCAGGAATATATATGCTTTATGGGGTCGGCCAAGCCTACTTCGGCCTGTTACATACATTTAAGAAACTTTATATACCCCCACAGGGTATAAAGATACGGCAGCAAAAGTTTTATTTTTTTGCTTTTGTATTTTTAGGCGGCGTTTTATCGCTGGGAACAAAAGTCAGGGGGGAAAGAGACGGCAACAAAACTGCACCCACGCTAAAATAACAATAACAACACAAATATCAATACATAAACAGATATATATGCATATGAAACTGAAGAAGATAGAAGATACATAATACGATACCACAATTCACATCTATATCTCACACAAGTACAACAAGAGAGAGATCTATTAGCTTCTTTGATTTATAACTGCGTCAGGTGTACAACAACTATTGTATAACTATGCCAAAAACATGGCTTTCACTTGCCAAATGCCTTAACTGGCCTTGAATTGCCCAAAATGCCATAAAAAAATAAGAAAAATAAAAAGCAAACCATAAGTAATAACATCGGTATGTGCAAGAAATGAAAGGCAATTTAGATAGTTTAAACTGAACAAATACAAGGAAATGTTTAACCAAAGTATTACTCATAGAAAGTGTAGCTAATGAAATTATTTTGTATAAGTATATAGTAAATAAAATATGAATATCCACGCCGCAACATAACTGACCTCACTTAACCCCAAGAAAAGTGCAACCTTATCACCTTATCTAAGCCTAAAGGCTTTTCCCTTTACTTATCAATTTTGACAGATTTATACGAGTCAATTATATACATATATGATAGGCTCAATTGTTATTTAATAATATAAATAAATAAGTTGTTATTAAATACATTAATACATTAAAAGTGCAAGGTTCTTGATAGAGTCAAGGTTTTATTTATAAGTTTAAAATGCAAATTTTATAGTGTAGAAAACTTTATATAAAGAAACACGGCTACAAAGAACTGTCAGAACCTGACTTGGAATAAATTTTCTATATATCTTATGTATTCAAGAAGACAAATAACTTTTTTTCTCCATTTGAATAATAGAATTACCTGAATAAAAATGAATCTTTTTATATAATCTTAGTAGGAAAACTATTTATACACATATATTCTAATGAGGAATAACTTTTCTGTACGTTATGAAAAGAGAAAAAGCTTGAAATGAATTCTATGAATTCATCATTAAACTTCAAGTTCATAATCAAACATTATCAGATATTTTACTGCTAAAATTTGTATCTTTAACACTGGATGACTGCAAACACTAAAATAAAAATGAGTTAGACACCGAAATTTCCCCTTGATGAGTAGTTTTCTTTATCTAAACCCAATGAGACACAGCTTTATCACAATTTGATGTGCGTTAGCTCAAGTTGAAACAGTTTGTGTTTGTTTCTTATCAGAAATGCTCATATCTAATAACTAACTAACTAGCTGGACATACATTTGTTAAACTTAAGTAAGGTAAGTATCCAACAAGTTATAAAAAGCTATTTACCAAACTTTATATTCTCTTTACTTAGTTTGGATTTGATGTGCTTGTGTTTTCCTTTATTTGTTGCCGTAGTTTTTTTGGCTTTTGTGCTAGTATTTCAGGTGTGTTAGCACTCTGCTCTAAGTATCCCCCGTTTCAGCTCTATTCCCTCCTTCATAACGCATCTGTTGTGCTTTCAGTCTGTGCATATTTCATGAAGCTCACAGAAAGAGACTCACATATGAAATGCATTCAACAAAAATGTGTAATTGCCATCTGGGGAACTTCAACAAGCTGGACAAACTTTATAGCACTGCTGGAAACCTTGCCTTATATATATATGTACATAGTAGTAGTCACATATGTACATGCTCACATGCATAGTATAAAGATAACGCGATATTTACTTGGGTTTGTTGGGGGAATTGACGGCGCTTGGTTTACAATACATATGTAGTAGATACCTCAATATGCCGATCGTGTGTGTCAGGCGTTCATATAAACAATTAGACAACAGACAAACAACACCCTCTAATAGTTTGTTATCCGTAGGGTATATTATTGCAGAGTTTATGCTTTACATAGTATTTTAATGCAAAACTATCGATAGTTTTCTTAGTAAAGTAGTGGGTTAATACTGCTATCGATTACTTTAGTTAGTCAGCAATACTATCGATAGCAATACTGATCCACATTCACTATTAATCGCTGACTAACGATACTTTCGGTGGCATCCATCAGGTAGTAGTGTTGGAAAGTAAAGAAACAAGTGAGGTTAGTTTGTAGTGCTAGTAATTTGTGCATCACTTGCAACTACATTAGAAATTGTTTATACACAGGAACAGAACATGATATGATAATAACCATATTTATTTCCCTTGTAATATTATCTCTGTTTGTGATAGTTTTTTTGGGGGGGATTTGGAGTACGTCAAAAAGCACTAAATAGAGCAATGACTTGTGTTTCTGATTCACTGCTAGACTCTACATAATTAAAATGATTTTACTCCTCAACTTGTTAACTTAAGAGCACACTCGACCCAACGTTTGCTGTGCTTTGTTATTGTTTATGGTTATTCCATTGAAATACAAACAGAATTGATATTATTAGGGATGGGCGACAGATGGTGACAGAAGACAGAAGACAGACGACGAACAGACCAAACCCTGAGAGATATGTCAGAGAAAGAGATAGATAAACATTCTTGGTCGTATCGAAAATAGTTTGCGAATTTGCCAACAACAACTGGTCTTGACAACAAAATGTGTTCATTTCATTCTCATAATATTTGCGTCTATATCTTGGGTAAATATGTATTTAGAATGTTTTGGCTTCTAGTTGGACATAGTACATACAATATGTATACTACATACATACATACATACATATATAACGTGCTTGTCTCCACTCGCCCAGTCCGTTGATTTATTAAAATGTTTTTCATTGCGTGCTGCAGAGAGGGGAGGATAGAGGGGAGGGATTGTATTTGCTTTTATAAATTTCTAGTAAATTGTGTATGCCTAATTCTTTTTGCTGACCAAGGAGCATTGCTTATATAATTTAATTTATATTCATATGATGGGCGATTATATATATATATAAATATATATATTCTATTTTTTTTTAATATACCATGCTCAAAAATTTTTATTTATTAAAACGGCAACATTTTTGTCATTGTCTGTAGGTCAAATATGTTGCAAAACAGTTAGCGATATTTTAGTTAAATATACGTGTATATATTCTTTTATTTTTATCAAAAAAAAGCTTATCAAGTTTTTAGCTTGCCAGATAAAAGTCGAAAGGCATTTAAATTGAGCTATAATATAAATGTTTCAGAATGTTCAGCACCTAACAAAGAGTATTACTTTTATTCAGATTTATTTAAATAAGTCTTCTGAGAAGCGTGTCTAAGCAGCTTTAAGAAAAACTATCCTCTGGCATATGTACTAAGACTGCTTCTGGGAAACTTTCTGGTTATTCTCCATTTGCACAATGTGCCTCGATTTAGTGGGAGGAATTCTAAGAAGTTTGAAGAAGTTATCATTCGGCCAAGTCTGTAAGCTCTTCATTAATTGAATACGCAGAAATGTCTTGAATATATTCTATATTTAAACGTAAATACATAAATATATATATACGTTGGCGTATACAATATAAAAATTCAATATAAATATTCCCAGATACGTTTGATTCTACAATTGACTGTCGAGAAAATTCGAACTCTTACAATATCTAACTATCTATCAACAATTCGACTGACAAATTGTGTTGTATTAACTGTAATTTAACAAATTTTACTTTATTTATTATTATTAATATTATTCATAATATATTATATTATATATTTTCATTCCTTTCAAGTTCTCTTATTTCTGATTTGTTCATACAAAGTGAAACTGAAAGTTTCTTCACCTATTAATTGGCATTCATGAAAATTTGCATTTGTCAGACTGAGTGCTGATGATGATGAACGCGCTTTTGGCCTTCTCATCTGTTTTGTCTCATTGACTGTCAAGGGGCAGAGCCTTTTTGAGCTTATTGGGTCCATTTAAGAGTTCAATGTGGTCTCTCAATAAATGGCATCAGGGGAGTCGGGGAGTTTTGAGTTCAACAGACGCCAAAAAATCTGCAAATTTATATTATTCACTTTTGCTTTTCTTTTGTTGTTCGAATCCATCAACGTCTCTGTTTATTCTCACACTCATAAGTAATGAACAATATACTTTGAACTCTCAACTTTTTTAATAAGAGAACAAAATGCGAATAACTGCGTTGATGATGACAATTATCAATTCGACAATTCACAGGGTGGAAATCTTTGAGAGCAAAGCAAAAGAAAAAGTGGAAAAATTTGGTCGATGGTTTGGCCTTCGTATCTAATGTCAATAAACTTGTTGGCTTTGAAATCCAAATCAATTTTCGGCGAAACAAAGCAGACTGTATTTTTCTTTTCCAACAATTTTCCATGGAACTATAGGAAAATGTCAAATAAATATGTATATATATATATATATATATATATATATAGAGATAGACAGTGTCAGGCTGGAAATGAACAGGAAACGGAAACGGTGCATGGCCTGAAGAGCTGTATACAGACCTGGAATAAATTTGTCCCCAATTCAGCAGCGTGAATTAAAAGCAAATTTCAATTTTGCAATGACATTGAATATTGTCGTTTGTCGTTGTCGTTGTTGTTGTTGTCGCTTTTGTTGTAACAAAATTAACTACGAAACTAATTAAAGACCAAGGGCAGGCCGGGGCAAGGTAGAATAACTTGAGCCCGCAGGCTCTGCCACTCCCTACCTACCTCCCTCTCTCCCTACCCGTTTCTCACGACCTCTCTGTGTAAAGGAAGTGTGGCCTGAGAGGTCACAAAACTCAACTTGCGCGCGCACGGAGGCAATTAACGCAGCACACACAGACGAGGGTTGATCGAGCAGGTAAATTAACTTATTAGCAGCTTATTAACAACTTATTAGCAAATACTTGTTCAATTAAATATAAATTTTGGCATTATAAGAGCTTTAATATACTTTCAAAGCTTTACTTAAAGCTTTCATTTACTTCTGAAGTTATGTTTACATATGTTATCTACCACACAAGCTCAATTTACAATTTTAATGTGCTTTAAAAGCTGTATTGCCGCTTTCATTTATTTATAAAGCTCTCTTTATTGTTTTAACGTACTTTGGTAGCTTAAATGTATTTGCAATAACCTGTCAGCAATATTTTGAGCTTTACTGCTCTTTTAAAGCTCTATTTAAAGCTTCA
Source organism: Drosophila histrio (assembly GCA_958299025.2). Lineage (NCBI taxonomy): Eukaryota > Metazoa > Arthropoda > Insecta > Diptera > Drosophilidae > Drosophila > Drosophila histrio. The sequence continues at coordinate 14,320,539 of OY282580.2, forward strand.
ATTCACGTTTAAGCAGTTTTAATGTACTTCGCATACTTTTTCATGATTTAATGTACTTTTAAAGATACTTTTAAGCATACTAACTTATAAAGTTATGTTTAGAGCTTTACTGCAATTTTAAGATCTTTGAAAGTTTCATAGCATGTTTAAAACACTCCTTTTATCAACATCACCTCACTTTTAAAGTTAATTTATTAAGTTTTAATGCACTTTTTAAGCTCTATTTACAGTACACTACTTTAATTTATATATTAATTCCCTTTTTAATGCTTTTATGTGCTTGTAAAGCTTTTATTATTGCTATTATGTACTTTTAAAGCTGTCTTTTAAGTTATTTTTAAAAGTTTAATGCTAAAACGCAACTGTTTTCTTGCACTTGTCTGTATGTACATCTTTGCTTTAAATTATCTACCTCATTAAGTTTATATTATGCCTTAGTTTAATTGTTGTGTAAGCAATTCTCAGTTTATTTTTGTTAATAAACATTAGCTTTTATTCAATGGTAGCCTATTTTAAAAGTTAGCTGTGTAAATTACTTAAGTCCTGTTAGCTCGAGTACTTGTAGAGCAACCCTCGCTCAGGCTGAGGCCGAAGCTTACACGCAACAACGCCGTTGGCGCACAATTTGTGCGCTGCAATAAAATAAAATTAAAATTTGAAACAACGACGACAGCAACAACAACAACTGACAGGCAAAAGGAAGCTGTTGCTTTCCCGCTTCCACTCCCACTCCCACTCGCTGCTTCCCTGCTTCCCTTTCTCTTTATCCCACTCCTTACACTTCGCGGATCATAGAGTGCACTTGTATATGTGTGTGTGTGGGCAACACAGCTGAGCTCATTCGCAAGCATCGTCATTCATCGTCATCATTTCAGTCTCTCACTCTCCTCCTCCTCCTCCTTCTCCTCATCTTCTTTTGCTGTAGTAATACTTCTCTTTTTTTCTCTCTGTTGTTGTTTTTTGTTTGCTCTCATTTGACTGGTAATTATGATAAGACAGTAATTACTTTTATCTGTTGCTGGCAGCTAAATAAAAAACTCAACAATGCTGAAGAGCGCGTGGGACGCGCATAACGCTACGTATGCTTAATATATATACATATACATATATGTATACGCCTCGTGTCCAAGGTAAACTCACTGAATTTTGCTAAAACTATACACAAATGACCTTCGTTTTGCACTACACTAAATTACATACTAAGTATATATTCTCTATATACATTTCTATCACAATGAAGCTTATCTATCTATCTTCAGCACTTACACGGAATTTCAGTCCGTGCGTAGTTTGTATATTTATAGAGAAAAAAGATCGTTTACAACAATCAATCATATGGTAGTCGGCCACCATCGGTACTTTCTGACATTTCAATACGTATACGTAATACGCAAATGTAATTAAACAGGCCAACAACAACAACAACAACAACAATACAAACAGCACAAAAAGATGCATAGAACGTAGAGTAAAATTGATAGCTAATGAGTTACACTGTAGAACATGAGTTCGATTTGTGTATTCAGTCATCACAATTCCAGTCAAATATGCGCTTAAGTGTGTATTTAAATAATCAAGTAGATTAATATTAAATATGTGCATATTTTATTTATAAAAATATTACATTTCCATCATTAAATATTTATATTACTTATATCACTCATACGCTACGTTGTCCCTGCTATACTGATATTTTAAGCAAACATTTAATCACTAAATCTCTTGGTTGACCGGTGTACAAAATAAAAACAGCGAGCCAGAGAATAACAAATAATTAATCAATAATTACGCCTTGCGTGTATCATTTGACTGTGCAAGAGATGAACTGTGGGGCGGGAGGGGTGTAGAGAGGGGGCAGCAATTAACAAATAACAACAACAACAACAAAAAAAGTTCAATTAATTTGCTGGCAAGCACCTGCTCTGGCATTTGGTTGCATGCTTGCCCCTCTACACCTGCTCCCTCCCCCATTTGGCCCACCCATTGACTAATGTCAACGCAACAACAAATTATTATTGATTACATGTCATTTGTATTGAATTGTTTTTGGTAGTTGGGGCTTGGGGAGGGGGGAGAGAGGGAGAGAGGGAGCACAGAGTGTAGCTTCTAACAAATTCAATTAGGCACACGACTACTAAATATAACTGTAATTGTGTGTGAGAGAGAGAGAAACAAATATCAATAAAAATTTGTGTCGTTTCGCTCTTTCTTTTAACAGGCCAAAAAATGAATGCATTATGTAATGCTTAGAAAAACGTAAGAAAAACAAATCCAGTGCTCGGTTTTCTTGGGGTGCATACTCTTAACCCATTTCGCAGACAAAACAAAAACAGACAGAGCGAACAACAATGGAAACGAAAGAATGAGAATGAGAATAATAATGAGAATGACGATGACGATGACGATGATGACCCGCATTATTTCCTAGACTGCATAATTAATGCAATAAATGTCTTCGTTTCTTGCCAGTTCTTAATAAGAATCGTTCAGTTCAGTTCTTGTTATTATTATTTAGTTTTATTTGTTTTTCTTTTTTGCTAGTTTCAAGCACATTTTATGATTCTATTGATAAGCCTCAACTGCCAACACTTGTTGGTTATTTGGCTTTCAATTTGTTTCTAAATACGATGAGTATTTGTTATCAATGTGTAAGTTGCACAACAACAACAACAAAACGCAGCCTGAAACAGCTGATGTGTGTGTGAGAGAGAGAGAGAGAGATGGAGTTACTAACATACGATATTCACACAGCTTTCTACAGGATGACAACTGCTTACAATTGAGTTACATAGCTGGCAGCTACACCCACACAACACGTGCACACACGTAACAGGCAAAAAAGAAACAAATTTTCAATTTTCATTGTATTCGAGTTTTCCATGCTCAAATTCTATTTCATTTGCCCATCAATTCTGAATGAAAATTGCATGGCACTGAAAAATGTATAAGCCAAAGCGACAGGCGGCAGGCGGCAGAGCGACAGAGATAGAAAGCGACAACGCAGTCAGACACAGAGGTAGATTTGGGCACTGCCAGTGGTCGCCAGTGGTGTGAGCGGTAGAGAACGAGTGCGGGAGAGGTGGTGCAAAGCAAACGGACAGAAGGCAATGCAAAACGAGCAAAAAGTACGCGTTTTATCTCTCGGATACACACACACACACCGATACACACACAAGCAAAACAAATAGCGGCTACAATTTGAAAGCAAAAACGACAACAGCAACAAAAATAATTGCAAAAACGAACAGAAAACAAAAAATAAAAAAATAAAAACGGGCGCAACATGGCGACGACGACGTGTGCGTTGTTTAAATGATGATTTTGTTGCTGTTTGTTGTTATTATTGTTGTTGTTGTTGTTGTCTCAATTTAAATGCTTTTTTATAGCCTGCATTCGCTGAGGCTCCTAACAAAACTCGTTTTCATACCTCAAGCCAACAGATCTTTTGCAAAAAAGCAACAAATAACAAAATACAGATATATATATATATATATATATATATATATATATATATATATACTGGTAGCAGAAGCAAAAATCATTTAATTTATTCTTGTTGCGTATGAAAACGAAACGAAACGAAACGCAAGTAACTAACATTTGTTCAGCTTTTCATTCACTGCATTGCTCATACGTCACGTTGACACAGCGCGTTAAGAATTAATTATGAATGCGAATACCCTTGACAGGAAAAAGAAAAACAATCAGAAAAAACAGAAGAAAACGAAAGAGACAGCAACTGCGACAGCAACAGCAACAGAGTACGTGTAACTATGAATCTTCTATCATCTATGAATCTTCAGCAAAGTTGCTAATTAGCGTTAGACAAGTCGACATTAAATTGAACTTATTCTTGATAATTTACAGCTCAAAACGTTTTTAAATTTGTCGTAACAATTGCGAAGATTAATAGCAACAATTTAATTTGTTACCACATTTCTAATTATACACATATATATAAATAATGCAAGATGTGACTCGCATTAACATAATTAATTTACTGTTAACACAACTGACGTGAGAGTCGTACAAAAGGAATCGCAAAATGTTAAGAGTTGAATTGTTAACATGAGGTTAACATCATATTGACTTTACAATGTATGCATTATTTATACAATTAATTTGTTACTTAGAATTTAAACTGGCTTAACAATTTAATGCCTGCAAATTAAATTAAACGAAAACAATCCTAATAATTACTAACTTTATAATTGTTGCCTTTAAATGCCTGTAAAATGTATATCTCATTAGCTTAATAATGTAAAAGAATCACTAAATGTTACAAGTTTAACAGCAGCATTTTAATGTACAAGAATCGCTAAATGTTACAAGCTTAACAGTAACACTTCAATGTAAAAGAATCGAAAAATGTTACAAGCTAACAGTAGCAATTTAATGTAAAAGAATCGCTAAATGTTACAAGTTTAACAGTAGCACTTTCAGAGTAAACGAAAAACTTAACATAACGTATGAACGTGTCTATGCTTAACATAATTATGTTAATATAAAATATTCTTTGAATTACTTAGTATTTATGCATTTATATTTTATAAATACTATACTTAACAAGGTCAATATCATTACAAAATGTATCTCTCATTATCTTAATAATGTAAAAGAATCGCTAAATGTTACAAGCTTAACAGTAACAGTTTCAGAGTAAACTGTAAACTTAACATTATAAATGCGTCTCTGTTTAACATAAATATATTTTAGATTACTAAGTTCAAAAATACAATTCTTAATAGGGTCACATTAGTACTCAATTCTAAAACAATAATAAACGATAATTCAATTTTCTTGCAATTAAATTACTTTAATTATTTAAATTGCTTCCTTTTGTTTCTGTTTAGTAAGAACCGATTATAATTAAATGATATTGTTTTTTACTTTGTAAAATTTCTTTAAATACGTTTTTCTCTAATAAATTGTCTATGCAATTATAAATTATTTTCCCGAGGTGTGTGACGAATTTAACAATTAACATTAACAGTTTAAACTGTTAGCAACTTAACATTATTTGAAGATCGTTTGTACTATATAAAAACGTTATTTATAATAATTAATCAGGCAAAATAATAATATTATTTCAGTCAAATTCTTAGAGTAAACTAAAAGTAAGTTTAAATGTTCTAATGATTATGTTATTTTCCCTCTAAAATATACATAAAAGTAGCTCAGAGCTTAGTTAGAGCATAGAAGCGTCGTTTAACTCTTTTTTTGATATTATTATTTATAATTTTTATGCAAACAAACTGTACGCCTGCATTTGTTGCTAATAATTGTGCGCATTATTTTTTTTTTCTTTGCTGTTACTGTCATTATTTTAGCTGTGTATCTGCTGTTGTTGTTGTTGCTGTTGTTGTTGTTGCAGCGCGTGCGTGTTTGCAAGTTGATTTGAGGGCACTGTTACAAGGCTGCCCGGCCAACTCGGTCTCAGTCTGTCTGTCTGCCTGCCTGCCTGTCTGTCTGTCAGACCGTCTGTCTGTCTGCCTGTCTTACTGTCAGGCAGCCCCCCAGTTGGCCAGACAGCGTCTCAGCGCGTTGGCAATTGCATTTCTGCTTTAGATTTATGTGGCGCGTTTGTTCGTTCGCTGGTTGCATCTAAACTTGGTCTAGGTGTTTATTGGAGCGACACAAATGTGAGCAACGAATTTCGTGCAAGTTCTAAACAAGTTTCCGTTGCGACTGTTAGATTATTATTGTTGACAACCCGCAGCGATTTGAACTTTGGCCAACCAACGAAGCATGTGCAGAGAGATCTACCCAAAAGTCGACCTCATTTGTGCCACTAACTAATCAGACAGTTCCGCCCACTTTAGGTTTGTCGAAAAATGTCACAAAGCATTATAGAAGTTGCATAAATTATAGCTACAATTGTTTACAAAATTAATAAAACGTAAAAGTTGCATTTAGAAGAAATGAAGAAAGACAAACAGTTTAAATCAGCAAAATAACTAGTGCAATATTTGAAAAATTACTGTCAGTAAGTTGATTTAAATTAAGAGCAAGTATTATTTAATAATATAGTCAGAAAGTTAATTTATGCTACATAATAATTAAAATTACTATAATAAACTATTCCCAATGCAAATAGTATGAAACTAAGACTCCATTCTTTAGTATTTCACAGAGAAGTAAATATAATTTAAACACTCTAACATTAGATAAGCTTGAAAAATAAAAAGAACTAGTTAAAATTGAAATACCACGGCTCTATTACTGCTTTTTTCAATACTTTTGACACGAAATCGCATTTAAGAACACAATTTATGCAATGATATAGCAAAATTTATAAGATTTATTGCAATATTAATACAGTTAAAGCCCAAAAGCCCCATATCTTAGTCATATCGACAAGAAACTAGAAGCAATCCCCTTCAGTGCGCCGATAAACGATCGAATATTCATTGAGCACTTTGTGGGGCTATGTAAATAATTTAAGTAAGTGCTTAAGTGCTACTAGTACCCAAGACTATCATTATAATTGCCCCAGTCTACAAAAAAAATGATTGATGGCTTCTTTTCTGTTTACTGTTCTGTTTGTCTTCTTTTTCTTTTTATTTTTTTGCATTCATTTTGGCTAGCCAAATTGAAGACGAACATTAATTAGTGCCAATAAAGAGACTGTGCAAGAAAAGTGTCACAAGACAATTTGACAAAAACCATCATAAAAATGTTTGGACGAAAAGGTCAGACAAGGTCACGGTCAGAGATTACGGAATGCAACAAAACATTTTTGAATTTTTTTTTCTCTCGCAGCTTTTTCATTCTTTATGTGGAAGGTCAGCATAGAAACCCGTCTACAGAGAATTGTGTGGCGTCTATAATAACGGCCCACGCTTCAAACTTGTACATTTTTATAATTATTAATTTTTTTTTATATGATATTCTTTTGTTGTTGTTGCTGTTGCCGTTTTTGTTTTAGGCTTTATGCCCCGTTTACACGCAGCGCGAACGCTTATAATTTATTTTAATATTAATTATTATGAAAAGCGTCTTGGCTTTGATAAAAATAAAGAAAAGAACAAAAAAAATACTTTTGCTAATGTTCTAAACACACGCAAAGGCAACTCAAATAAGTTAGAAGGCATTAGTGCTTACAACTCGACTGAAAGATACCCTGTAGAAGATTTAACAGACAATTAATTATAGTTTATTTTAGTATTCTAATTAATTTATATAATATAATGTTTACATTCGGAAATATGTATATTCTTAAGCTCATTTTAAAGAATTAACAGAGTAAATAGACATTGAAGCAAGTATATTGATTTTATATAAGTAAGTAATGTTGATTTTCTTATATAATATATATTTATAAACATAGACAAATATAAAGAAATATATAAAATATATTCTAAAGTTTGCGAGAGCAATTATAGATTAAAAATTAAGTCTAGCCAACGATCTGAACAATCCCAGCTTCTTCTCCATGTTGTGCTGCTAGAACCAGTTGAGAATTCTAAAGAAGCAACACATAAAACTTTAACTCGGCCTAGCTCATTTCTATTCTCTTTTCTGACTTTAATATACCCTACGCGTCATTTTATAAAATATTCTTTAACTGCACAGTCAACGTATAAAATTATATATATATTATATACATTTATTTATATATTTTTGCGTTTTCTTTTAAATAGTTTCTTAGGCTTAACATTTTTTATGCTTAAAAGAGTTTCACACACACCTACACAGACGTGGCGTTCAAGGCAACCAAATGGGTCAAGTGTAAATATATATGCATATCTATGTATATATTGAAACCTATTGGCCACTGAGTTGATTTGGTTAAACGCAAAGTTCAATGCGAAATGTGGGCGGTTATTTTTGGGGTTTTCGAAATGGAAGAAGGGGGGGGGGGCGAACATTTCAACTTGCTGGGGAAATTCCGAGCACGCAATGCGCAAAATTTTAATAAAGAAAAAAAGAAAAAGCTCAAAGAAGAGATATTTTGTATAGGTAAATACTTGGGAAAATTCCAGTGTCCAATGACAGACTGATAAAATAAAATAAAACAAAAAGAAATAAACAATTTTGGGCTTTCCCATGAAACTAAATAAAAAGTTTATTTAAAAAGCTATTTTCACTTAAGAGTCAAGTTAGATTAATTAAGTTTAATATAGCGAAAGTCTCATTTGCTAGTTAAAAGCACGAATTGCAACTTAAATTAAGACTGTGTTGACTTAAAAATCAGCTAAAGATAAAGAGTATAGAAATATCAAGACATTATATTTGATTAGTTTAAACTTTTATTTGAATTCAAAATTGAAATACAAAAGTGAAGTTCAGATTAGATTTAATTCAAATATTGTATTCTGGGAAGATGATTTAGTATTATATGATCTGTTATCAATAGAGTAGCAACTTCTAGTACTTTTATTAACATTTGTCACGTTCTGTTCAGGTTCTTAACTTTCTATAGACCCACTGTATAGATATTTTTATCAGTAATCATTGTTAGCTACACATTTATATGTCTCTACCTGACTTGTGACATCAATTTCTTATCATAGGACTCTCTGTTTTAGTCGTTTTTTCATTTTGTACAAGTTGTCTGGAATCTAAGTCCCTTGTTCTGACAGTTACGAGTATTATCTCGAATGGTGTTCCCCAGCAACAGTTAATGATTCAGTAAGTCAGTTGAATTTGAAATAAGACTAGAGTAAGAGCACGTACTAGGAATTATTTCAATAGAAAAATAACATATGCTCCACATGTGGGGCCAACAAGCAGGTTGCCAAAGTTTTCAGACCCTCCCTCGACATACCAGAAGACCTCGGCGAATTCTGAGAAATTCGAGTCATTCGCCGACAGCTGCAACGAGTCAAACTAATTAAAAGAATGACCGGCACGCGTAGAATGAGATAGAAAGGGAGAGAGAGAGAGAGAGAGACAGAGACAGAGAAAGATGAAGCTGTCTAAAGCACACAGTAAGAACTGTTTCTCTTGATGAACTGACTTGTAGACGGGGAAGGGCATTCAATGTGCTGTCAAGGGGTTGCTTTGTTTAATCAACTCCAATGCGTTGTCCAAACAAATAACAATCAATCTTCAAATCTAATGGAAAAGTATGCTGATCAAGCAAATTGCAAACAAAGCAAAACTATTATATCATTTTGGTATTTTTTTTTTTGGCATTAATTGAATATCATCATGAAAAGAAAGTATGTGTGCGAAACAGAGAAAATAATTTGTGAAAACGCTAGAAAGATGAGACTACAAATCAGTTAATAAAAGATGTAAGCTGTTATTTAGGGAAAATATAAAAAGTGCCAAAACTATGACCGTTTGTTGGCCATAGAGTTAATACGACTAACGCTAATACTATCAATAGTTTGTATTTGAATTGGATTATATCGCAATATCAATATCGATCATAGTAAAAATCTATCGACGTCACTATCGAAATAGTGCAGGTAAACTAGAGATGCCAAGTTACAAGACACTATCGATACTATTGCAGTTGTACGCTAATGATGACAGTCTGTTTTTCGATAGTTTCAGATGTTTGTTTGCTATCGATACATATGCTGCGATTTGCTAAATTCAAAATTATCCCCTGATTATACGACACACAAGGAATAAATAAAGTAAATCGTTTATACGCAAACTTTTGACAGCTTTTCATTTAATTGATAATTTGATATATATATAATAAAATATCTATTTCTCTTTTAATACTTACAGTTGTGTAATTTGTTGTTTTGGTGTATGAAAAATCCAATTTGGTATCTAGATGATGACGTGTTTATATGGTAAGTATATGCCCAGCTAGACGCAAGTAGATGTAATAGTTTCAGTTGTAGTTGTAGTTGTAGTTGTAGTACTAGTAGTAAGTAGTAGACATATAGACGAGACGACAACAACGACGATGGTAACGAAGGTGACGAGAATGCGACAAATTTGTGCATCTTCTAGAATTCAGCAAACTCCTTGGCGCACTTTTCGGTGCTGGAAATTCGCAGGGCCTCCTCTTCATAATCATCGAAATTGCTTGTATCTCCGGGACCTTTACACCGCGGTATAAACGGCGCTTCGATCTTCTTTTGAAAGATCGCAATCCAGTCCGTGGAGGCGAACCATTTTTGATTCTTAATATCATTGACGCCCGCTTTCAGATTGCCATAGCGTTTGGTCAGATCCACTTGCAGCAGATTGCGCAACAGATCCTTCAGATCGGAGCCAAAGTGCGAGGGGAAACGCACCTTGCCAGAGACGATCTTCTCATAAATTTGAATCGGTTGATCCGCAAAGAATGGCGGATATCCGGCTGCCATTTCATAGACCAAAACACCCAACGCCCACCAATCGACGGCCTTATTATAACCTTTGGACAAGATAATTTCAGGTGCCAAATATTCGGGTGTACCGCAAAGCGTCCAGGTGCGTCCCTTCACCCTTTTGGCAAAACCAAAATCGGTTACCTTTAAATAGCCCTGCGAGTCAATCAACAGATTCTCTGGCTTCAGATCACGATAAATGAGATCCAGATAATGCAGATACTCAAAGGCCAGCACTATTTGTGCCGCATAGAAACGTGAATGGGGCTCCGAGAAGCGTCCAACTTTACGTAGATGCGAAAACATCTCACCGCCCGGCACATACTCAAGGACCATATACAAATTGGAGTTATCCTTGAAATGATAGCGCAGCGAGACAAGAAATGGAAACTGTATGGCCTGCAGGATGCGCTTCTCATTCAGCGTATGCTCCACCTGCTTCAGCTTAACAACCTTCTGCTTGTCCAGTATCTTCATGGCATAATAGTCTTTTGTTGGCTTGTGCTGAACGATCATGACACGGCCAAAGGAACCGGTGCCCAGAGTTTTAATACGCTCGAAATCGTCAAGGGCAGCGGTATTGGTTGGATTGCGACGCCATTTATCCTCAAACTCCTCCTTGGCCTGTTCAAGGAATTCCTTAACAGTTTCGGCGGCATCCACCTTCTTATTGGATGTTGTTGCGTTATTGCCCATTTTTGAGATGGTGCCCGTTAGCGATGACAAACGAAACGTTGCGCTGGCAGAGACTTGAGCTTGTAGTGAGTTGTTGCTATTACTGTTGCTGTTTCCCGCTTGCTCTTCGCTGCTGCCCCCCGCTGCTGTCTCTGCTGTTGCTTTATCTGTAACTGTTGTTGCTGCTGCTGCTGTTGTTGCTCCTGATGATGTTGTTGTTGTTGTTGTGGTCGGCGGCGTTATTTTGTGGCTAGCGGCGGCTGCTTGCTGCTGTCCTCCCCCTGCACCACCGCCTTCCTCCTCGTTGCTGTGCTGCTGCTGTAACTTGCCCTCTGTTCCGCTGCCGCTGCCGCTGCCCGTACCTGAACTATGATGGGATTTTTTCTTTTTTAGAAATTGCAAAATGGATTTAGCTATTTTGCCGAGTTTATAGACAGCGGTGTAAAGAAAATTTTAGCAATTGCTTTTGCAGCAAAGCGCAACTTTATCACTTCTTCTTGTTGTTGTTGTTGCTTTTCTTTTGTTAATTTAGTATAAGCTGCTGTTTTTTGTTGTTATTATTGCAGTTTTAATTTAACTTTTATTTTTTATATTTCTTCTTTTTTTTTAACTAGTTTTACACTTTAAGCTTAAACTAACATTTGGTTTAACACTTTTTAATATTTTGTATTTTTTCCGCTTTTAATTTACTTTTATTTTTTATTTTATTTTTTTTGCTGCAAAGACAAAATTAGAAAGAAAAGAAAATAACAGAAATTAGCATAAGATTTGTGACATTTTTCTATTTTTAATATTAGCACAACATTTAATTTAATTCGCACAGTGTTGCCATACAGTTTTTTTATCATTTATTTATTTTCTTCTTATTCCATTTTTTTATGTTTGTTTACTTTTTGTGTCTTTGCGATGTGCTGGCATTTTGTGTTATTGCTTTTTGACTTTGTCTGTGTGTTTGCCAGTGGTGTGTCTTTGCGTCAATTAAAGCCAAACTATGCACAAAAACAATTTAACTCAATAAATAAAGCAATTTGCATTAATTAACGCGACGCAAAAATCAAAGCACAATTCGTTTAGGCAAAAAAACAAAATCAAAATCAAAAAAAAATAAATACCAAGTGCAAAGGCAAAAAAAAAACTAGCGACGATCGTGTCAAGTGTCAAAACAGCTGATGGCCGTTGTGGTATGCTGCGTTCTCGCTCGCACTCACTCATCGTCAGCTGCCAGCGCGATGAGAACCTTTTTTTTTCAGCCCTAAATTCGAGCTAAAAAGCATTAAATTAATTATTAAATCTTTTGCTGTGCGTTTGCGTTTTGCTTTTGCACACACACACACACTGCGTTTTGCTTTTGTCTTATTTGTTTTTTGCTTTGCACTTGTTTTTTTCGCAATTGCTTTTGCACTCATTTCCCAGCAAACATTTTCAATCATATTAGAGTCTTAAAAGAGTCTTTTTACTGATTAAAATGATCATATATGAGCTCTTTTTTGAGTCATATATGATCGTTTTGTCGGGAGAAAATGGTACCCTAGCAATGAGTCCTTTGGAAGAGTCATTTATGACTCTCTTTTTTGAACAGTTTAGAGTCAGTTTTGAGTCTCATTTCTGAGTAAATTTTATCAATTTAGATTCATTTGGGAATCATTTACGAGTCTCATTTGAGCCTAAATGGCGAGTCTTATTCGAGTCTCATTTGAGAGTCATTTGCGAGTCATAATCTTCAATCGTTTACTTTTCAAAAAATAAGAATTAAATTATTTTGTATTTCTATTCAATTTATTATATTTATTGCAAATATGCTATATATACAAAATATTACAAAATACAAAATAGCATGTATAAAATGTTTCTGCAGTGCAGCATTTATGTCTTTATCCGCTGAGCTAAATTTTAGATTGCACACATCTAAGAAAAGAAAAGTTACTGATTAAATTGACTGAAGAATAAATAAAATTATATGTACATACGTACTTTTAATGGTCGTAACCACGAAAGAATTTTCAGCGCTTGGTTTTGTTCTGGTTCTCTTCCAACTCGTTAGAGAAAACCTTTCAAAGGGCTGCTCTTATGAAATACGCCGCTCCGACTCCACCTATCTTTCCAATGACCGCAAGACAACTACTAAACTGACAACTTATAAGCAAAGACATAAAATTTGACGAAATGCAAAAAAATTGAAGAGATTAAACAGTTACATTTGCAAACAGCAGCACAAAATTGTATTTGCATCGTCAAAGTTCGAAAAATTGCGGTAAAATCTCAACGAAAAGACCGATAAACCTTTCTACATCATCAAACTGTTCGAAATATGAGTCCATAAAGAAAATCAAAATAATCTCATTTCGGTCAGTTAAATGATTAATTTGTGATTGCTGTATATTTTGTTATTGTTAATCTCATTTTAAGCATACGCAGGAGTCATTTTTGAGTCTTTTTTAAATCACACAGGACCCAAATCTTTTTTTAATCATTAAAAAGAGTCAAAAAAGACTCTTCAAAATGATTACGCTCATCAACAATCTTTCAAATGCTTGCTGGGTTACTACATGTACGCGCGTGTATACATGTGTGCATGTGGCTCTGTGTGAGTGTGTTGTGTGCCTGTGTGTATCTGGCGTTGTGTGCGTTTCTGGTTGAACTTTTTTTTACTCTCTGCTTTTGGTATACACTTCTCTACATTTTGCTGTCTGCTTTGCTTTGTCGTTTGTGTTTTCAGCTGCTCAGAGTGTGTTTTATTTTAGATTTGTTATAACTTTAATTAGATAAATTGCAATTTAACGTAACATTTTGCGTATATTGTTTTATAGCCCCCGTATCTTTTGTGCATAAAAAACGTTAAAGCAAACACACATACACATGCATACGCATACATACACACGCACACACAGATTGAATAATCGATTTTACTACACACACACACACACACACTAAATTAATTTGAATTTGAGGTAATTTACCTTTTTTTTCAACTAATTCTATGTTTCTAGTAATTGTAAACACATCTAGAAATTTTTGCAATTTTTTTCATGAATTTTTTCCGATATTTGCACTTTAGATTTGTTGCTTAGATTTAAAATACCCGCATTAACCGCCGAAAAACCCGACCACACGCGTCAACAGCAAGATATACAATAACAGTTTTGAGTAACAGCTGTTAACGTAAACGAATGATGTTAACAAGTGCTGTTCTCAACTATTCAATAGGTAACATATGTAAAAACACGAAGCAAAGAGAGTGAAACAGAGTGAGAGCCACAGCTTAGCAACATGCTGCACTGTTAAACTACCATTCGATTTTCGTGTTATCGATAAGCTTGCCACTTGACCGATTATGATAAATAACTAAATTTATAAAAACCAAAGAATAACTTTGAATAGAGCTTTTCATTTTCAACTAAAATTTTAGATTTGTTAGTCTAGTAAATACGATATTCGGAGACTTTACAGATTAATATTTATTTTCAATCCTGGCATTAAAATTATTTAAAGACAATAACAACTTCTGCTTAATATTAACATTGGGAAAATTCTGTTAGGTACATATTTTACATTACAGTATCTTCATAATAGCACTAAAATTGACTGAATTTTTTTTAGGAGACTTATTCAGTATTTTTAGCAGCTAAATTAAAGTATTAAGTATTAAATCGACTTAGGGCTCACGGTACACTTGGAAATCAAAGAAGCAAACGTAAACAAAATTAATATTGTTAATTTACTCTATAAATATTTGAAATAACATGGAAAATGTTTGTCGCATCTGTACAAGATCCGATTTTAGTCTTATTATTGATTGATTTCAATCCTGAAACTGATTTAGAGGAATATTTAAAGACAATTTCAGATTTTAACAAGGCGCTAGTTTATTACGCCAATTCAAGAGATGTGAAACTAATAAAAAATTGTCTGAACTATCGATACTGATACAGAAAATGAAAATATTCGATAGTGCTATCGATAGTTTGTCAGCTATAATTCACTCATGAGCAACACAATACTAATTGCAGCCCTGCAGTCTTGTAGTAAAAATACAAATTGTAGAACGAAAACATAAACAATAGAATCTAAATATCATTAACTGATGTAACATGGAACATTTTTGTCGTGTCTGTGCATGCACCGATTATGGCCTTGTGGATATATTCACCAAACTAGACCAGGACGGACTCCGACTTGCAGACATGCTAATGGAATGTGTCGACTGCAATGTGAAGCTGGATAGTCCATTGCCTCGGAAAATATGCTCATCTTGCGTTGTTGACACACAAAATGTATTTAAATTCAAGCGCAAATATGAACAGAGCCAACAGAAATTTTTGCAGCTGTTGAATAAAAAGAATAATCATAATAATAAGTGCGCAAAGCAAATGGCATTGCAAGACAATGTGGAAGCCATGGAGAATAAAGTTGCTGAGAATGAAACAATGGAAACAATAAAAGAGGAGACCGATGTGGAACATTATCAAATTAATTCGATAAGCAGTGACGAGATTATAAAGGAAGAAACGTTATTTATAAACTGTAATGTCGAAGAAATTACAGACTTAGATGACGATATAATTATTAATAATATAAATGCTGGCAGCGACAAAATACATTTATGTGATACTTGCGGCAAGGGATTCTCCAACAATGCAAAGTTAATGCTGCATTCTCTGGATCATTTCAACATTGAACAAAACAAGTGTCCATACTGTGATAAGATCTTTGATTATCGCTCAAAACTCAATCGTCATGTGGTCGTTCACTCCAAAGAACGCCCCTACAAATGTCCCCACTGTCCGAAGGGCTTTCTATGCGAAGTTAGCCTAATTGCGCATATCCGTACCCATACAGGGGACAGACCGTTTAAATGCAATCATTGCGAAAAGGCTTTCGTTCGGAAAGCCGCACTAATATTTCATCAGCGCACTCATGTCGACAAACAACACCTGCAATGCAACTGTTGCACGAAATCATTTAAGACGAAAGGTCTTCTACAAAGACACTACCGTATACACAAAAGTGAAAAACCGCTCAAGTGTCCCCATTGCCCGTTTCGTTTTGATCAGGAAAAAGCTCTCAAAATTCACATTGTCACTCATGGAGTGCAACCGCCGTTCAAGTGCAGAGATTGCAACAAAACATTTACCACCTCTGATGGTTTACAAATTCATAGACGCTTTCGTTGTTATCTAGCTAAAATAGCCGAGAGTGCTATTTAGATGGCCTTGTTCTTATTCAGGCGAAACTAAATTTAAAATTAAAAGTAACATTTTGTCTAGTTTTAATTAAGTTACAAATGAGCTAATATTTTGTAATGCACAATAAATTTTTTAGAAAAGAAAGAGATATTAATTGATTTATTGCTTTTATTAACAGATTTCTTTAGTGTAATGGTGGTTCTGTATAAACAAAATAATGATTATTGATATTTTAAAAGTCTCGTGTTAAAAATTTAAAGCATAAATATCAGAGGCATTCCTAAGACTGATTTAAATCTGTTTTACGTTTTAGGAATACCTCTGCTAGTATTTTTCAGACATGCAGTATTTTTTTAGCGATATCAACTCTGGATTTTATTGAAAGTCCAGTGCGTTTTACAATACAAATCGAAAACGCAAATAAAGTAAACAAAAAATTAGCTATTAAAACATGGAAGCTGTTTGTCGCGTCTGTGCAAGGTCGAATATTAACCTTATGGATATCTTCTCCAAGCTAGAACCTGATGACCCCTGCCCGGCAGACATGATTATCGAGTGTGTCGACAGTAATTTGCACCTAGACGATCCATTTCCAAAGAAAATATGCTTATTATGTGTTGTTGCCATACGGAAATCATTTAAAATAAAGCGCAAATACGAACAGAGTCATAAACACTTTTCTCAGCAATTGAATTTAAATAATAGATGTACCGACTTAACACATCCAGAACGTGAAGTTCAAGACAATGTGAATGCAGAAGACAATGAATATGTGATTGCTGAGGATCAATATGAAAATGGAGTTGTTGCTGATGAGGAATTTAATGTTGGAAGCCTTAAATGTGAAGTCATGGAAAGCGAAGTGCAGGAAACAGAAGTGGAAAATTGTGAAAATAATGAGTGCATTAATGACGAGTTAATAAAAAATGAAACGACTCATAGGGAATCTGATGTCAACACCACCAAGCGCTCTGCACAATTCTGTGATACTTGCGGCGAGGCATTTCCCAACAAAACAAAGCTAATCGTACATTCTCTTGGTCACTTTCATCTTAATCAAAACCAGTGTCCGTATTGTCCTAGAGTTTACAAATCACGCTCACAACTCAATCGTCATGTTGTTGTTCACTCTGGCGAACGTCCCTTTAAATGTCTTCAATGTCCGAAGGCATTCTTTCATAAGGGAAATCTGAAATGTCATCTGCATGTCCATACGGTTAATCGATTGTTGAAGTGTCCACATTGCGAGGAGACTTTTCAGGACCGCGCACATCTCCAAGAGCACTATCGCATTCAACATTCCGTCCCGTGTCGCTTTAAGTGCACTTACTGCCCAAGGGCATTTAAGACGAACGGTATGCTAAGAAGACACTCTGCCGTACATTCCACCGCTCGGCCGCTCCAGTGTCCCCATTGCCCGTATCGTTTCGTACTGGACGTGCATCTTCAAAAACACATCATTACTCATACGAGCGAGCGTCAATATAAATGTCACGACTGCCCAAAAACATTTCGCGCCATTGGTGATTTAAACCGTCACAACAGCTTTAAGTGTACAATACCTAAGAGTAACAAGAAAGAAAAATCACATTCGATACGCACAAGATTTGATACACGTGCGGTTTCGAATTAGTTTTAATAATGTGCAACATTAAGTTACTTTAAGTGTTTATTAAAACTATTTAAAATATATATATATTATCATGAAAAATGTTTATTAAAATTAATTTAAATATATTGCAAAACAAAGAAGTTTTTTTATATACATATGTATATTTATGTGAAATGTTTTTGGTTATATATTATTATATTTCATCTTCTCGAATAAATTATAATTAATTGATTTTTGACTTTTATTGAATAAATATAAATCTGTTTCAAGAGTAACTAGTATTTTCAGTATAATTTTATTAACTTTCAGAAAACGATAACCATGTCTATCAATACTAAATTTGATACGATATGTACAATCGTTTGCCTTGTTTATCCGATTGCTTTTCGCCGCTTTAAATATTTTTAAGCCGATTGTATAAACAAATTTCATGCACCTCAGCACGAAAAGTGATTTCGTTAAAACTAGCTTTTGAAACTGTCGTTTTAATATACATATAAACACATATAATTGTATAATACAAAACAATTTGAATTGATTCTTAAATTCTACCGCTGGCATTCTTATATATCGATAAGAAAAACAGGCAACCCTGTTAAATATCTCTGATCTATCGATGAACATATTTTGGTACAAGTTGGCAGCCGCTTCCGCCATTGACAGCGCTGTCTGACAGTCGCGTAAAACGGTCACACTGCAAAAAAGAATATAAAACGCAGGCACGGCGTTTCATTTCTTCTTGGTAAATTTATTAAATACATTGTTAATACACACCGTGATTATTGAAAATGACTTGAATAACTTTGTGACTACATAACAATCTTTTTTTTTTTTTTTTGTATTTTTTTTGGCACGTGAAAAGTATTTTTAAGTATTTAGCAGCTAAGTGAAACAAGTGCAAGAATAAAAAGAGGAGCAAACGCCTGGCATAATTATTTGCAGACCGGTCAAAAAGGTACAGCATGTGTTGCTAACGCGATTAACAACGAGTTGCTGGGCAATTCTAAGAGCAGGCGACTTAACGGCAGTTTGGCCAGCGGAGTCGCTGCGGTTGGGGAAGGAAGATTGTAAACAAACCAAACATTTGTACAGTCACACACACACACACACACACACATACATATATATATAAATAATGGACGCGCAAATAGTTTATATAAAAGTTTGGCGACTATCGCTAAAATCAGCCACAAATATGTCCAGGCGTCGCATCCAAGAATTAAATGCAGGCATTGGTGAATTGCGCCAACTGCTGTCGTGTGTTGTGTGCCGCGAATTGCTAAAGGATCCGTTTCAGCCGGTGAGACGTAACTGCGGTCACCATGTGTGTCGACTGTGTGTGCGCGGACGCAAACGTCTGAAACCGAGCTGTGAGCAATGCAACGACTGCTACGACTTCAAGACATACAAGGAGAACAAGGCAATGGCATGGCAAGTGCTCTGTTATCGTTCACTCTGTCGGCATTTACAGAATTCATTGCTTTATTCCCAACTCGCCGGTCTGCGGTTGAACAATGATAAAAACTTGAATGGCGAATCGACACCGCGTATTGATTTGCCGGACGAAGAAACGCAATGGTTCATTTACGAGGGCGCCAACTATATAGATATGTGTGATATATTTCTATCACAGCCCGATATGCCGTCCCTTAAGGATATATCGTCGCTGCCAGCGGAAACGCCACCGACAACAGCAGCCACAACACCGGAGCTGACATACGAACCGAATATGCCGGAGCAATTGTCGATAACAGATATTGAACTGGAAGCAGCTGCTACCGGTGATCAGGCGCAGTTCACCCATCCCTTGCCGCTGATGTCGTCGAGTGCACGCATGTTGAATCACAGTCACATTGTTCCACAGCCACAAATCGTTATACCAGCAGCACAGCCCATAATGACGGCTGGTTATCTCGAATCCAGCTGGACTGATCACGTCGATTTATCAGCTGCCTTTACAATGCCCGCGTTCGGCAATAGTGCAACTAATTATACTACATATGTGATGCCCACAGTGGGTCAAGTGGTGCAATTGTCACCGGAACCATTACAGACTGCAAGTACTTCGATGGCAGCCGGCATTAAGCGTCGACATGCTGAATTGTTGGCCGAGGATGAGCTACAAGACGGTGACATTGTGGCAACAGCAGCTGGCGATGCTGCCACAACACCCATAAGTTTGCATCATCAGAAACCAACAATTATATCATCGGTGCAGGTTAAACCTCCCACTGTAATAGCAGCAACATCTTCAGTAGCAGCAGCAGCAGCTGCAGCAGTTCCTCTTCCTAAATCCGCAACGTCTTCAGTATCATCAGTAGCAACCGCAGCAGCTGCTCCGCTTCCTAAACCCGCAGCGACTCCTAAACCCGCAGCGACTTCCAAACCAGTTGCAACTGTTAAAACCGCAGCAACTGCCAAAGTTACAGCAACAGCTGCTGAAACGACCGCCGCCAAAACCGTTAAGACGCCCGCTCGCAGCGCCTTTCAAAAAGTGAATTCAAAGGAGAAACATCCGTGCCGCTGTGGCACCTCCTCTGCTCCGGGTCTAATGACATGCCGCAATGGCCGTTGTGCCTGTTATTCTTCGGGATACAAGTGTGTGGACTGCAAGTGCAATGGCTGCAAGAATCCACATCAATATGCCGGTGGCGAGACCAGCGATGAAGAAGAGTTTGACGAGAAATTGGAAGAAACGGAAACAGTTACGCCGCCGTCGACTGGACAGACGCCGGACTATACGCTGGTGCCTCTTGAAAATCTAAAGCAATCCCAGCATCCGTTGGTTCTCATTCTAAATGAAAGTGGTCAATATCAGGGTAAGTTATCAGCTGGGAAACTATCGTTGCTTCTATCGAGTTATCGAAATTTCACTTTTTATTCTACGCGAATATCGAGTTATCGAATTATCAGTTTTTATGCTGCGTTTATATATCGAGGTATCCAAGTTTTACTTCTTTCTGCATCGCTATAAATATATCTTGAGCTATCGAATAGGGCAACTATTTAGTGTTTCTCAGCCGTAATATAATACATAGCTCAGAGCAAATCAATCCCATATAAGTGACCAATGTTTTCTAAATAGATATATAAATATGAATCTTCAAATTATTTAAACTGATCGACTTTACTTAATCCTTCAATAGAACTACGATAAACGACGCTTATCTTTAATTGTTTATTAAAGTGACCGATGTTTTACACAAAAATCGGTGCAGCTATAAACATCGGCAGAAAAAACCATCGAGGAATCAATAAAACAGCCTAGTAAAAATATTTATTACATTATTATAAATTTAAGATATATATTTTTAAAATATAAACACGAGTAACATCGAAACACTGTATTAAAAAAACATTGAGTAGACATACATCATTTAAAAATATCGAGTATCAGCGTGACATCGCTGTCCGATATATCGATGTTTTTAATACATCCCTAGCTAACATATTAACTGACCGACTTTCAAACGTTGCAGCTTTCAACATCTTCAATGGAAGCGAGCCCATCGATCCCGCTCAAGCTGGATTTCAGCGCGTACAGATGCGAAGGAATGATGGCAACAGTTCCATACCTGAATATGCATATGTGCCACCGCCACCAACTGGACAAACAGCAGCAGTGCCATTAGAACATTCAACATCACCGCTTCCACCGCCGCCGCCGCCAGTTGAGCAGCCATTAAAGAAATTCAAAACCTCGGATTCAGCGTTTCCAACGGTTTTACGTATCAAGTCGGTGGATGAGTTGCTCGGCAGCAGCTCAAAGAGCAAAGCATCCGCTGGCGATGGAATGGCCACTGATAAAGCGCATACATTGTTTGAGGATATTATGTCTGGATCGGATGATTTGTAAGCTGCAACTGCCTCGATGTTTTGCGTGCGTCCTTGTCTTGTATCAAGTTGTATCTAGTTAATTGCCATGTTTAGTTGCTCTGTAGCTTGTTTCGTTTTCATAGGTAGAACTTTATTATTTTGGTTTTAACTGCCCTGTACCTGAGTTTCATATTTATGCCTCGACTAATCTATCTGTCCGTTTTGTCCCTCTGATTACCTAAACACAATTAAGGTACAGGACATATTCCAGTCGGTCAATATCGACTTAAACCCCTATATTTTACACATTGACATTGTATTTTTCAGATTATTTCATTGTGAGCTCATCATCAGTTCATACACACATGATTTTTTGTTTCGAAAACATATTTAACCAGTCCATAGAGCATTGACAGTTCTAGAAACATTCTACAGAAAGAGTTCTCAAATTATATATAATATATTTATATGTTCATAGCAGAGCTGTAAAAATTGCAATCAAAAATATTTACATGAATGTAAAGCAAATAATTGATATCTCTATTTAAAATTGATTGCAATCGATAACACAGCTCTGATATATATATATGTAGTTATATCGACATTTTATCATATGTTGCTAGTCCAGTTTATCGCTTGAATCTTGAATCTCTTAGAGCCTGTTCCTTACCGCGCTATTTAGAACTGGTTCAAGTTCAAGTGATTCACTGAAGCATACGATAAATGTTATCGATATATTTACTGGAATATTGAAATTACCTTTGATGCATCCTCTAACTTGTTAAGTGATAAATAAAGTACATTCAAAATTGTACTGCAAAGTCAAGCG
This sequence comes from Drosophila histrio, assembly GCA_958299025.2. Lineage (NCBI taxonomy): Eukaryota > Metazoa > Arthropoda > Insecta > Diptera > Drosophilidae > Drosophila > Drosophila histrio. The sequence goes on from OY282580.2 coordinate 14,342,937, forward strand.
CCGCAAGTTAACAACTATGTAAGTGAAAGCAAAAGCAATAGTCAAATAATTAATTACAGAATAGAATTGTAATTTGTATTTCTGTCGTTCAACGAAAAAATAGAAGTGTAAAAAAAAACCTATGTAAACTTTCTTCAAATGCGGTCGCTGTAAACCAAAAAAAAAAGAGAATTTTTTTCATATTTATAAGAGAATTTTTTTCATATGTTTAAGGCAATTTTTTTCCTATATCTAAGACAATTTTTTTCATATGCATAAGGTAATTTTTTTCATATATTTAAGCAATTTTTTTTCTAACGCTAAGAACATTTTTTTGTGCATGAAACCACTTTTTTTTGAGCATGAAATCCTTTTTTTTGAGCACGTGAAATCCATTTTTTTTTTCATATTTTAAGACTATTTATATTCTCAAAGCAAATTGCAATAAAGAAATTATTCATTGTATCCAAATAACAAATGGAAACAAATTTTAAATTATTGTTTACTCATTTGCATTGAAGGGGAATTCTTTGGGATATGATATAAGAGTATTTTCTGGAGACAAAATAAAGATATATTTATTTCAATAAATTTAATAAATGTGTGCAAATTTCTGTAATACTTTTAATGCATTAACTGTTTAATAAGATGTTGCAAGAATATTTCTTGAGAATTAAATATAAATTGTATAAATGTTGTGAGTAAAATATTTAATATTACAAATTTCTGTAGATTTTTGCATTGGAAAGAAAGACAACGAAATGACGATGTTCCTAAAATATCACATATATAATAATTAGCTCACAAAAATATAGGATGACATACATTTTATAAATTTCCACACAATTATTTATAATTGCTATGTTTAAAACAATAAATAAATTAATTTTAAAACGTTTTTTGTCAGTCTAAAAATTAATTGAATTTATTGCAATAAATTAAAAATATTAGTAAATCTTTCAACAACTATTTTGACATTTGCGAGCAACCAAAATTGTTTTTAGGAACACAGACAATTGCTTGTGGGTTATTAGAGATTTGTTGACAAAGAGAAATTCCCCAGAGTCAGCTGAATACAGTAGTAGCTCAAACTTCACTCAGTTTGCAGACAAAACACACTCACTCAACTCTGAGTTTAATCAAAATACATCGTCCGGGCTTAACTCAAATGAGATCAATTCGACTCGGACAACAGAGCAGCTGTGCCCTTAGATAAGCGACGGCTATGTAGTGCTCATCTCATCATTATCTCTTGATTAACTCGTGCCGTCAGTCGTCAGTTGAAATCCGAGTCGAGTGGAGGCAATATTTGCGTATCCGCATCCGTATTGTTGTTGTTGCTGCTGCTCTTCAACTGATAAGCAGAAATATTCAGAAATAAATAATAGTAATAATAATACTAATAGACAGATGAAGCCACAGATAATATTACTCGTGGCACTCTTGTCACTTTGCTGTGGCAGCCAAGCGCAGGATGTGAATGGTGAGCATATTAAATGTAAAGTTAAAAATTCCCTTAAAGATTAGTTGAACCTTGTCACCCTTAGAAATTGACGATGACAATGACGCACATAATATTGAGGCAAGTAAAAATCGCATGGTCGCACAGATTAACGCTGTGCTGGAGCATTATAAGCAAGAGGATCCAGTTGGTATGCCTGGTGCCTCCGTGCCAGATCCCGTCGATGTGCCCAATGTGGATAAAAGTCTGGGCATGGCCAATCTAAATCTGATGAATGCCAAAGCCTATGGTCTGTCCAAATTTCGCATTGCCAGCGTTAATGTTGACTTTAAGGATATGATGGTATGTTACTAATTGTAAATTTCAGCGAGCGGAAGCTATTACACTCAATTTGGTTTTAGGTGGATTCAGGCATACAGCTGGATGAGATGTTGGTAAAGGGCAATTACGTATTGAGTTCCTTCTTCTCGAAGGCCAACGGACCCTTCACCGTCACCCTGAAGAAGGTTTATGTACGTGGGGTGGCCACATTGATGGTGGAAAGTGACGGACATTTGACAACGGATCAAATTAAAATGGATATTACGTTTGGCGACATGGCCATGGATTTCCAGAATCTTGGCTTCTTGGGCAGCGTTTTTCAGGGCGTTATCAATTCGGCACCCAATTTGGTGTTCGATGCTATGAAACCGTTTATGCTGCAGGAGGCAGACAAAGTGCTGCGTACCGAGATCAATGCCAATATTGATAAAATGATGAAAGGTCGCCGGCTGCCCAATTCGATAACACCGCTGGACAGTGGCATTGCCCAGCTCCGTAAAATGATTCGCCAGACGGGCAATGATCCATATCATGTGGCCGATATGAATCGCACCATGGGAGTGTTCAGTGTCCAGCTGTCAAATACCTGGATTCATGGCATCTCTAGCATCTATCGTGTCGGTAATATTACCGCCGCCATGCTTAACAATACCGTCTCGTTGCGTGTCCAGTTGGGCACCCAAGAGATCAACGGTGCTGGCCAATGGGAGGTGGGGTTCGGTATGATGACACGTGTCGGTCATGTACAGTTCACCGTGCAGCATATACGGGCAACCGTTGAGATTAGTCAGGCTCTGGACACTCGCAAGCGTCCGCAGTTCAACGACTTGCAATTGGATCTGGGCAACATTCAGGTGCGATGCGATGGCGCCGGCACCTTGGACTATATCATGGAGTTTGCCGTGAATGTGCTGCCAAATCTATTACGCTATCAGATCATGGATGCCATCGAGAATCCCATTAAGCAGCGTATCCAGGAGAACTTCAACACCATCGATGTTGAGGTGACTCTCAAGCAGATGATCGAAAAATACGAAAAAGAAGGCAGCAATTTTACTCTCGATTTTAAGCTATAACTTTGACAGAAGTTATGCATTCAATTAAACATTTAGTTTCAATAATTAAATACTTTTAATCATTGACAATTACTTCAGCAATAAATTAAAGTGTAGAAAGGAAAGACTTTCATTTTCATAGGCTTGGCCCAAGAATTACATTTATCAGTTTAGATACTGAAGTAATTTAAGCAAACTATATAACTATGACAATGAATAATGATACATATTTGATAACTAAATACTTTTAATCATTGACAATTACTTCAGCAATAAAAAGTCTTGAATTTACACAAATTACATTTATCATTTTAAATAGCGAAGTAATTGTAATCATTATTATAAATGTAGGCTTCTTGGTGTGGTTAAATATTACGCGAGTACTTCTAAATATTGCGGGAATGTCACTAAGGATCCTTGACCGAAAAGCAGAGCAACTGCAGCCGCATATTCCGCTTCACACGTTCCAGTATGTCATCTGCTTTGCGCTTCTGTTCTCCGTTGAGCGGTGGACTAATGGCCTCCAGTGCCTCCATAAAATAGTTTCTGCAAGAGAAGATATAGTTAGATTCAATTGGAACAAGTAAAAAGAGATCTAGATCTTCATACAGACAGACGGACATGACTATATTAAGTTGGCTGATCAAGAAGAACTATACTTTATAAGAACTCTTACGTCTACCGCTCTTTTCTACACATATTACAAGGCCTACAATATACCCTTTAATTCCGGAACGCGTATAAACTCATACAAAGTGTGTTCACTACTCACTTGGCCGTCTCGTTCGTATAGTTCTCGAGTGCATCGCGTAGCAGTCGAATATCCACATGCGCCTGAATCGCACCCGTATGGCTGAAACGTTGAACGCAGCTCATGAGACGTGCTAGCTCCTCGGATATGGTCTGCACAATGGACTCGAGTATGGGACGCAGTAGCGTTGGGGAAATACTGTAGATTTCCGAGTAAACGCCGACCAAATTATCGCAGCATTCGTGCGCATAGGGACGCAGCTGTCCCAGTCCGATTTCCATCTCGTGATCCCATTGAAAACGACCGAGATACATGGATGGTTCAATGGTGCCCACCAGTGGATCACCCTTGTGCTCAACATATTCCTCCAGCAGATTGGTAAACAATTGATTCACATTGTAACGCGCCGATTCAATGGCCAGTGTCGGTAGCGGATAACCATAGCGTACGAAGACGGCTCCAATGTGATGGAAGAAGCTCTTGTTGCAATACGCATAGTTGGCCAAGCAGCAGAGCATACGCTGTTCCCAATTAACTGCGGTGCTACCGGCGCCAGACACCGACTCCGGCTGTTGGGCATTGGGAAAGCCCAGTAGCTGCGACACATTGTGTGTGGGCGTCTCCTCGTCGTGGGAGGCAAATGCTAGCTCCGCAATGACGCCGCTAAACGCAGACAGCAGCTCCTGCAAACGCTGTGTCACCTCACGCTGTCCGTCCGATTGTGGCTCGAGTAGATTGCCCTCACGTACCTCTGGCTGCATGCAAACCGTCTGCACCTCATCGAGTGTTTCCACCAGCAGCGACTCCAAGGCCGCGGGCAGCATTGTGGCACCCGGATATTCCTCCACACCCATTTCCCAGGTCTCCTGTGCGACCAGTTTCTTGCAACGATCTGTGGCACGCTTGAATATGATGGAAAAGCAAAACAGACGCACTTCATCAATTAGCTTCTGTATAATGTCAAGTGCTTCGGACGGCAGATCAAGTCCAATTAACGTGGCGTATGCAATTCTCGTGTAGCGCAAACATTGCGGCACCCAGGGCAGAAAATGATGCGTGGCCGATGAGGAACCAATGGGCCAGGCCAAGCCGCTTGTTTGACGCAATGCCCGCTGATCGGCGGCTATGAGAATGGCCAGACGCAGATATATACAGAACTTCTCGATGGCATTCAATACCATGCGCTTGAAGTCTCCCGGTTTGGGATCATGCGGTCCACGCAGGTCGCCAGTGAAATACAACTGACCGAGACGCCACAAATCGGGCAACTGGGAAGCGGCAATATCGCAGAGTTCCTCACAGAAATTGACACGACTTGGCGGCTGGCTGGGATCGCGACTCTTGGACTTCTCCTGCGGAGCAGCATCTTTGTTGGCATGCTGTTCAAATGTTTGTCGAAATGTTGCCTCCAGATACTTTGTCCGCGCCTCAATGGCATCCCAGGCGGGATCTGTATTGCGTAGGCGATCGCCAATGGTCGTGCCGCTCTGTTGCAGCTCCAGGCTGGTCAGTGCCTTGATCAGCTTCTTCTGTTGCTCCACACTCTGCGGCATCTTCACCACTTTCTCGTGCAGCTGGCGACGTATCAGTAAAATGCGCTGATCCACCTCTTCCAGCACCTTTCGAAATATTGGCAGCTCCGTTTTGCCAAACAAATTCTTGGCTCTGGAGTAATCGTTTACAACGATGTCATATTCGGCAGCCTTGGCACGTCGGTCCACAGAATTGGGCAGACAGAAAAGAAACTTGTGACGGGATAGCGCAAAGAGTACCGAACGCGTGGAGTCCGCTTTTTCCTTACGCACCAACACATCCGTAAAGATCTTCTGCGATTCACTAATGGAGTCTGCAAAAGGATAAAGTTAGTTTAATTGGAGATACAATAAATCAAAGGCAACTCACTCTCAATTGACTGCTCGAGTATATTTAGAGGTTCGCTACCATGTAGCTTGACATCTTCTTGCAGCTTATCCCTGATGTTCATCAACGTATCTAACTGATCAATCACTGATCCGGCGTTTGATTTGAGAAATGATAGTTGTCCTTCCTTTTGACTCTCCACTTTACGTTTTAGGTAAGCCAAACCTGCCTTTAGGTCCTCAAACGAAGTGGCCAAATGATTCTCTAGCATAAACCATGCTGGTGAAAAGTTCTCTTGCGACAAATCACCGCTGGCATCGGGAAATAAGTCGCGCAAATCTTCAGGGATTTTCTGTTCATTGCCTTCTATAGACAAGCCCAAGGGATCCTCTTGCGTTAAACCCGATTGCGTCAGCGTTCGTCGTCCCCAGGCAAAGTTCTGTGACGGTGACTCCTCAATCCAAACCGCCGATTCCTTGAGGGGTCCAATTGTTTCATGGTATGCACGAAACTGCACCGTGGAAGTGCCAACGCCCCCACTATTTGTTGTCACTATGATATCGCCCTTACCTTTGGCTGGACCGGTTCGTGCTATAATTTTGTTAGGTGATTTCCACTCCGCAGATAGCAGGCAATCGGAACCGCAGATTTTAAGACCTGAAAATCGTATAAATTATGGGTTGGTTAAAAGGGGGACGATGACGACGACGAACGTTTCTTATACCGATAAGATCCTGCACACGGGTGCCCAAGAACTCGCCACGTATGATCACTCGCGTGCCGGGAGGACCCTCCTTGGGCGACAGACCCGTTACCACCGGCTGTGGGGCCATCACGATCTGGAAAAAGCAATTTAACAAAAAGAAATAACGCCTAACGAAAGTGCAACAGCGGAATCTTAGTTTCGATTATTGGCCAATGTATACAAATGGAACCTTGAGAAATTTCTATCGACAGTGTGTACATACGCGCAGCTGATTAATAGAGCCAGCCGAACAGCTGTTATGCAGGCCAGTGCCGCCATTTTAGCTATTAAATAGCTAGACTTTGTTATTTTGTAATAGGAAGAAGAGTTCAAGCTTTAATATAGGAAAATTGAGGAAATAACAAAAGGATACGGATGCAGCAAAATTTTGTGTTTATGCTAAAAATAATTATATACTTTAGCATCCATGATAAGGTTTTAGCTATTTCTAGCTGCTTTCTACAAATATTATTGCCCTTTTAAGCCTCTGAAATTCTGGCAGCTTTGATTTCCTTAGCAGGCAAACGCCGATAGCCAAACGATCGACGTCGCCAGTGCATACAAATGTAACCATAAGTAAAATCTATCGACAGTGTGTACACTCGCGCAGCTGATCAATAAACGAGCCGAACAGCTGTTCTGGTTCGGCGTTGCTTCAGCAGGAAAATGGATGACGTCGCCAGCGCGCAAAGTGAAAATGAAAATTTGCGTAAAATTCGTAATCGTTTGATGCAATGGGAGGCAAAAACAGATCCACTGACAGCACTAAGTGCCTCGCAGGAGGAACATTTGGATGTGCTGTCGAATTTGTGGCAGGACGACGTAACAACGGCAAGTTAACGTTACCATTTGAATTAAATGGACACGCAGTCCCAAACAAATCATTGATTGTGCCTCATTTGTTTATAGACAGCAACGGTGGCCACTCCGACGAAAGTAGCCAAAGAAACGGAGAGTAGCAATGAGGGTGACATTCAATTACCTGCGGGTGGACTGCAAAATACAAACGACTTTCTGTTGTGGTTCGTCAACGTCAATACGGAGATAGAACAACGTGGCGATGCCAACTATCACAAGTATCTGCAGCAGTTGGAGCAACGCAAGGCGGAATGTGCTCATATGCTCACCCAAATCTCTGTGGCCATGGAGCGTCTGGGCGCGTTAAGCGATGAATACGAGTTTGTTTCCCAGAAAACCAGTGCGCTCAACACAGCGAGTGAACAGCTTATCGATGAGCAACAGAAACTCCAAGAGCTCAACAATGAAATCCAACGGCGTCTGCACTACTTCAGTCAAGTGGAGCTGCTGAATCAACGGCTGCAGAGTCCCACGTTGTCTGTGGCCAGCGAAGCATTCCGCGAGTGCTTAAATAAAATTGACGAATGCTTAAACTATTTGGCAGATCATGTAAGTTTCCCGCTGCCTTTTTAAAAACAACAATCAATTAATAATTTCTTGCTTCCCTAGCCGAACTTTAAAGATGCAGCCGCCTACAATGTCAAGTATAAACAGTGTCTGGCCAAAGCCACTGGCTTGGTGCGCAACTACATCATCAATGTCATTAATCATGCCACTGAGGCGACACTGCATCCACGAAATTCCAACAACGATGCCTCCCTGCAAGCACCTGATGCCGCTTTTGCCCTTTACTATGGCAAATATCAAACGTCTGCCGCCAAAGTAAAGCGTGTGGCACAGTTAATCGAATCACGTTTGGAGAATAGTAGCAGCAGCGAATATGGTCAGCTAATGACGGATCTGCAACAACATTATTTGGCTCAGCGAGCAAGCGTCATGTCTCCAGCCGTCAATCAGTCTATACAGAATGTTAAGAACGCTCACAAGGGTGATCACTGCTCTCTGACACGCAGTGCATGCGCATTTCTGGTGCACGTCTGCCAGGATGAGCAGCGTCTCTACTATCAGTTCTTTGGATCGGGAGCACCACATTTGACGTGAGTTAATATATGTCTATTATGTTGATTTTTTGACTTTTACTCTCTTTTTGTAGTGTTTATTTAGAGGGTCTATGCACGATTCTGTATGACACCATGCGTCCATATATAATACACATCAATCACTTGGAAACGCTAGCCGAGATCTGTTCCATACTGCGCATTGAAATGCTGGAGGAGCACGTGCAACAGAATCGTATGTCATTACTTATTTATGTATAACTCGACATCTAATTGACTGTACTCTCTTTTATAGCTACTGGATTGGAGGCATTTGCGACAATTGCACACCAGTTGCTGCAAGATGTTCAGGAGCGTTTGGTATTTCGTGCACATTTGTATCTGCAGTCCGATATCCAAAACTACAATCCTTCAACGGGTGATTTGGCATATCCGGAGAAGCTGGAAATGATGGAGGTGAGTGGAATAACATTTAAACTTGCAGAATCTTGAATAACCATTCGTTTCATACAGAGCATTGCCCTGTCGCTGCAAGAACCTTCTCAATTGCGCCGCTCGGACTCGCGTGCCTCAATGATGTCCACCGAGGCGGAGAGCGTGGATACAGCTTACAGAGTAAAACAGATGAGTAGGTTTGATTAGAACAAACAAACTGAACCATTAACTAATCACAATCATAATTTATTCGTCTAGATTCCCCCGCTGATTTGCATGGCATGTGGTATCCAACGGTGCGACGTACATTGGTCTGTCTGTCACGCCTATATCGTTGCGTGGATCGTCCCATTTTCCAGGGATTGTCTCAGGAGGCGTTGAAGGCTTGCATACAGAGTGTTTCACAGGCGGCAGTTAAAATTTCGGCTACTAAAACGCCCATTGATGGCGAACTATTTGAAATCAAACACTTGCTCATACTCCGCGAGCAAATTGCACCATTTCGTGTTGATTTTACGGTAAGGGAGACTTCGCTGGACTTCAGCAAAGTGAAGACGGCCGCATTTGGACTCCTGCAGAAGCGTAAACAACTCTTCTCAATGGGTAGCAACAATGCTATATTGGAATTTCTGCTCGAAGGCACGCCACAAATAAAAGAACATTTGCTCGACTCACGCAAAGAAGTGGATCGTCAGTTGAAGACTGTGTGTGAACAGTATATTAAGGATGCGGCTCACATGTTGGTTGGTCCGCTCATAACATTCCTCGACAAGGCACAAGCACTATTGGCAAACGATACGGCGAAAACAGCGGCTGTCACAACGAGCCAGGAGCCAACAACGGCCAAAGTCAACTATGTGCTTAGGCAAAGCACCTGGGCGAGTCCACAGCAAATAAGCAGCATTATCCAAGAAACTCAACGTCTGATCAAAGCGAAGCTGGCGGTACTTCAGCGTTCAATGCAGCTCTATCTGAGCAATCGTGATACAGAGTTCATAATATTTCGGCCTATACGCGTAAGTTAATCATTTCAAGATATTGCAATTCATTTCACCATTTCCTCTCTTTACAGAACAACATTATTCAATCGTTTGTCAAGTTGGAGCAATTACTGACCACAAATGGCTACTCACCGGATGATATGATCATCACGAGCTGCCCATCTGCGGAACAGGTCTCCATATTACTTTCAAGTGCCAGCATATTAGCCGCCGAAGGTGTGGCAAGTTTTGCAGCAGCAGCAGCCCGGAAAATCAGTAGCTCTTCATCCGTGGATGGATCAACGGCTGGCAGAAAATTGAGCACAATATCCAATAAGGAACAACAACAACAGCAACAGGCGGTAGTTGTAGAGGAGTCACAAGAAAGTGAACAGACGATCCCAGACGTCAGTCAACCCTGAATAGCTTGCAATATGTAGTCCCTATGTTAATCCCACTGTATGTATTTATAAAGCTAAGCAATTCAATATGTATATTACAGTTTATTCTTTCCAAAGTAGAGCTAATAAGCGAGCCTGTTTTTGTTGTCCGTGTTTTAATGAATACGGACAGAGGAACAGGCTCGAATAAATTATTTTTGCTAAGCCGAGAATGTGACGAAGTCCAAGTAAATTATCAACATTAAATTACTATTACAACAAAATGACAATTAGTTTAATTAACAACCTTAATGTAGAAGGCAGTAGACATTCTGCCGCTGGTCAAGTGATTAGATATGTTCACGTATTTTTTTTATTTATTTATTTGAACTAGGAAAGCGAGCATTTATCCTTTCCATTTGCTTGCTGGGAGTCGCGTCCTCCAACGGTCGTCAAGCGCTGCGAATTATTAGCTGTGGACGTTGTAGTACGCCGACTGCTGTCTGTTGTTTCATCCTGCTCCATGATGGACAGCGCTAAGGCATGTGCCAACGCCTCGTCCTCTGTCTAAAGAAACAGACAATAAATAAAAGATTTTCGATGAGAATTATGGTACAAAAGGGAAAGCTTCTGCATTTCGGTTATTGAATTAACAGACTTACCATATTTCCCTGTATACTTTGAACTTGAACAGGCGTTGGGCGCTGCGCAACAGCTACTGGAGCAGCCATTTGTCTGGCTTTGGGATTTGTCTGCTGTTTGTTTTGCAAGCGATTCTCGGCCGCCTTAGCTGCCATTGTACGTGTATCCGAGAAGATTTTAAATATACCCTGTGATGTGCCAGCAGATGACGCGGTAGCACTAGCAGTAGCAGTAGCAGGTTTGCAATCGTGATCACTGCTGTGGCGATGACGTAGGCAAAAATTCAATTTGCACTGCGAACACTGCACTGGAATCAGCTCTTTCCGTTTGCATCCCTTGGCATGGCAGCGATTTGTGTAGATCTTTTTACTGTCCGACTTGCACTGCTTGTCAATGTGCTGGCCAACAGTTAGATCGGGTTCAACGCCTGGCGCCGTTGGCACAGGCTCTCCGCACAGCGGACATATGGGAACTTGAAAGTTCTTTTTGTGAGCTCCTGGGCAATTGTGACGGTCATAGTTGTAGTGTGTGGCGCAAAACACCTTGTCGCATGAGTCACACTTCACTGGCAGGAAATCTATACAAATGTGGTTTAGTAAACATTTTAATGAAATACTTCCTGTGTGAAAAATGCGTTGTTATTGTTTTGTGAAGGTCATAACTTACCCAATCGGTTGCATGTTGCTTCGTTGCAATGCTGGCCCAAATGTGGAAACTCCATACTGAACTTGTGCCTTCGTAGTTTGTGACGAATTAAATACGTACAATGATGTAGACTCTGTTTTTATAAAGCTAAAATTGACTTAAATTTCTAGAAAGCGCTAACGCCAATCACACAATGACTAAACACTATTCACTTTATTGTTTGACATTCAGCACGAAGAACTGTAAGCTGCCATTCACCCGTACACCAAAAACGATAGTTGCCAATCGTTATCGGAATCGTTAAAACTCAAATTTAATGTTGTAAGCTCGTGAACTAGTCTTTTTTTTTTATCAATTTGTTAACAATTATATTTGTTGTCATTTAACAATTTACAGTTTCTTTTTGTTGCTGCCCACATTACCTGCTTTCCCCTTATTGTTAAGTGGTACACTTTCTATACATACATATTTACAAATTTATTTGTTGAAATGTTATGTTGTTTGTCTGATACAAAAGGTTTTAATTATGAATATAGTACATAAATATATATACCAACAACAATCAAGAAAGGTTATTTCCCAATTCAATCACTTTAATTTACATTAGAATTTTCTTCATGAATTTTCATTTAATAACTGGCTTCATTGAAGTTCTCCATAGATAATACCGAATATAGAATGAGAATAAATTCGCGCTCAGCGACATGTAGACTACACCAAAAAGTCTATAATAAACATTGTGTTTTTGTATACATTTACAAAAATAAAAGCAACATTTGCAATAATTATAATAATTACTGTGTAAGAATAAAAATATTATATATATGCTTGTGTGTGTACGGTAATAAAAGTTTAACTTTTTATGCAAGCATAATTGTACCTCACGGTAGCAACTATTGAGAGGAATTTAAAGCGTTTGGAAAATGCTGAACAGCAGCGACAGTGGCGCAACTTGTAGCACAATTTCAAGATCAGCGCCTCGTGACGACAAATTGGTCCCGCTAAATTAACACACGCACATTATGTAGAATATATATTCGTAGCACTGCGACGCTCTGCTGTTAGTTAAACATTTTGGAAATGCAACTGGTGATTTAAAATAAAGTTAAACGATTTCTCGGGCAAATGGTGCAAAAGCCTCCCAGTAACTGATTATCTGTGTGGAACAAAGAAAGAAGTATAATAAATAACACGTTATTTAGGTCTATATATCATGCATACCTGTTGCTGATGCGCCATTTGAACTTCAATGTATTTGATAATGTTGGCCTTAAAGTCTTTCACTCTGCTTAACTCGAAGCGTTCCATTTCGCGTTTTATTTCCGCCGATATGTCATCAAATTGTTGCTGACAACGCTGCACCTTGCCTTGCCACTAAAAAAATGACAATAAAACATTTGCAATATAAACTTAGAGTATATTATTGTATAGACCAAACCTCTTCAACCTCCTGTTGCGCCTGGTCCAGCTTGTCGGCACGATTGGCCAGCTCGAAACGTCCACGATTCTCACGCCGTTTCGAGAGCTGCATTTGGGCGTATTGCCAATTTTGGAATGCTTTAACACGTTCGTGGAAAATGCATTTGATAGCACCAAATAGCCCCAAATAGTCTTTTATAAACTCGGCAAGTATAAAAAAGTCCGAGTTTGCTTGCTCGGAGCGTAGCAACTCAATCTTTTCCTCGACATCAGCCAGATTAGAGAGTGCACGCGACAATCCAGTGTGTTCCTCACACGTGCTAAGCATGGCCGCTGATTTGGCCACCAGACCCGTAAGTGTAGACAGTTCCCTGCGAGCGGACACCAAAGATTTGAGAGCTGTTGAAAGTTTTTGCAGATTTCCATCCAGATTTTCCACCTCGGTTATTTTGTCATCAAACCACGGATCATTCTCATCCATTTTGTACGTTATCTTGTTAACAGTCTCGCCAACTTTGTTAAATAGTCGAATTACTCCAGCACCGCTTAGAGCCGACGTATTGACGGCACGTGGCAGCTCTTGGTCACTTTCTAAGAAATTCACAAAATCCATATCCACACGCAAATGTGGATGTTGAGCTGTGCGATGCACAAAACGCTCTAGGGCTGCACGACGTATTTCGATCCATTCCTGGTTAATCGGTGTACCAGGTTCACTCTGCTGTGGACTCATTTTCACCTTGGTGCTGCCAATAATATTCTTGGAGGGCGCTGGCGGTATAATGCGGCCCATTCGCATATATTTGGTAACCAAAAGATCATGAATGCCCAGAAAATCGCTAAAGCGTCGTAGAGTGCTAAACTCAGTGCGCTTAAATTTGGGAATGTTTGTTTTCGTTGTCACTCTATTGGAAAAGCATAATAATCGTAATTTAGCATTGTCAGTAATAAAAGAATTAGCGATAAGAAATTAATGACTCACTTGTATGCCAAATACGAACTCATGCCATCGCCAACCTTTTGCGGGTCAGACACAACTATTTGAATGAAATAATCGCCATCATCGGTCAGTACCTCCTCCAGATTGCTAGCAGAAATGCGACGCTGAAACAAAATTGGAAATTATGTTGAAAAACAAGTTCGAATTAACACAGTGATAAGTCCTATTACGCCTAATCGACACAAATTCAAATGTCTGAGCGAGGGGCGGAAGCGGTGATTACTTGTGACGTAGACACATCAAACAAAGCAACAGCGCAGCGGCAGTTTGGCAAAAAAAAAAAAAGAATGAAGATAAACCAAGCGACGCCGCCCCATTTGCGCAGTCAAATTAAAGATAATTTAATCAAAGCATCGACTGTTTGATGAAGTTGTATGGAACTTACATGCACTTCGCTTGGGGTCATTGCTGACACGAACAAATCGTGTTCTGGCTCCAACGTTACACTGCCCGGTGCTGGTACCTCTTCCTCGTCCGATGCACCGGACGCTGAGCCATTGTTGATGTCCACATCGGCAAACTCTCTGTTCTGTTCGTGTGTCGGTGTCTCAACTTCCATTGTGGCACGGTCAATACTAATTAACTAAATTGCGTTCCGCTACGCGTGTTTTAATTATAAAAAAAATTATTGGAATTCTTTTCTTTTTGTCGCCCTACTCGATAGGTGCAAGACAATATCGCTAAAAACACTATATCGATATGACGAGTGCACTTTTAAGTGTGACCAGCGTTGACAAACGCGCCTTCAAAAAGTTTAAACTTTAAAGATACTGCAATGACTTAAAATAATACTAAACTTATATTTTGCATGTATTTATTTTTATAAAACAAAAAAATTAAAGTTATTAAATTGGTAGCGCTGTAAAAATATGATGACTTAATAAATCGAGAGCTAGCAAATTAATATAAATAATTTATTCATATATGCTTTATATGCTTAGTTAAAATATCTTAAACATTATATTTTAACTAAGCATATAAAGCAAGGAAATTAATATTTGTTTTAAAAGTTTATAGTATAGTGATTTTAGCATCGATGTTTAAGAAGTTAAGCAAATTAAAAAAAAGGAAGTAATGCAAGGAAATTTATTTGTTTTAAAAAGTACATACTTGTTTTTTTATATTTATAATCAAAACTTTTCATCATCATCGATCATAGCACAGCTGTTTAATTATCGATAGTATCGATGTTAGCATCGATAGTTATGCCGCCCTACACCTTTTGATTGGCCGCAATCCAGGATATAAACGAGGAAACTTGAACGTAGACCGACGGTGAGTTTGTCTGGCCACATGGCAGCTTGCCCCACGATACTATGCCAATCAAGACGTTGCCCTGGACCAGTGGACCACCAGAATCCGAAGTACAGATGCCCACTTTTCCAGTCAGGGGCCCGGTGCAGACGTTAGTGGAATGCACATCGGCACCCTTCTGACCCAACGCAGTTTCGCAGGAACTCAGACTTATGATGGGTAAATTGGCAGCCACTTGCAGTGTGCTTGGATAAGAGGCTGTATTCGTAGTCGATGTGCTTCCCCAGCCATACAAGTTAGCAGTTCCCGTGGGAACCACACCGGCCTTGGGCAAATTCACAGCAGCCACGGCAGCAGACCAAGTGAACGCCGTTGGAGTGTAGATCAATCCAATGTCATAGGGCACGGTTCCACCTGTGTAGAGGTCATTGACTACAAAGTGAGTAATGCTTCGCTTCTGTACCGTTGACGCTGTTCCCGCAACTGGATTGCTGCCAGCCACAAGAGTACTTCCCAGGACTTGGGCACGATTAGTCAAACAATGAGCTGCGGTAACCAGCCAATGGGCATTTAGAATGCTTGCGGCACAGTAATGCGTCGATTTGTACTGCATGGACACCGCATAGGGTGCAGCATTAACGGATGCAGAAACTCCACCCACGACACGTCCATCGGGTGCAATTTGATCTTCTGACGCTCTCACAACTGCCGCGGACACCTCGCAGGAGCCGAAGAAGAGACAGCATGCGATCAAGCAGATGCTTGACTTACTTTGACTTTTCAGAGTCATGGTTTTCGTAGAACTGTTTACATTTCCCTTTATCGACTGCTCTTTAAATTAAACAGAGATACGCACGCTTGCGACTTTCAAATGATAAGGAATTTCAATTTGCCATTAATACTCTAAAGATAAGCTTTCGTTTTAATAGGAAGGGAAGGCTAATTAATTATTCCCCCAACAACGAGACACCTATGAAAATCATAGTGGCCAGTGTTAATTCTAGGAAGTTTCGTATTTTGTGAGATGTTAAAGATTATTTAATGCAGCAACAATTTAATGGATTTCTTCTAATATGTTTCTGGTCAGCGCAAATGTAGTATACACATTTTCCCCCCATATTTTCAATGGGCACAGGGTATAATAATAATTTGTATTTGTATTGGAAATTGTTTTTCGAGTATAAAATGCACGGGGCACTTGTATCTTTTTATACCCGGCACTCGAAGAGTACCAAGGTATATTGTAATTGTTGCTATTACTGCATATTTGATACTAAAACTGATATTTATTTAAAGAAAACTATATTAATTTAAAATTCTGAAATCATTACGGAAATGTGTCTTGTTTTATAAAATTCAAATTGATTAAATCCATCAAATAAAAATACTTCGCAGCTATATTTGACAAATTAATCAAAACAAATATTTAAAAAAGGTAAACAAAAATTCGTTAAATACTAAGTTACTGTCTTGTTATACTTTGTAAGATAATGCTATCATTTATATTGATATGTATTGTAAAATGACTGATAACTCCAATACTATGATGGCAATAAGGCAGTTTTTATTGCTTTATTGCTTGTAACCCGGTTAAAATTCTATAGAATTTTTAAAAAGAGCTTGATTGCTATATACAGTAAGATATGTATCAATAAATATAATACATCGTTTTAAAATATAATGAAACACGAACCATTTAAATACAACGTTAAATGAAAAGCTTTTTAAGTAAATAAAGTGCTACGTGCAGTATTTAATGCTTACATTTTAAATATACTTTTAAATGTTGGTATTTTTGCGTTTTTGCGCATTTTTGCGCAACTATCTCTAACTGCAATTATCGATATAGTAATTGCTATCGATATTTATAGCCATCCATACAACTGACTCAGATCGACTTGGTGGCTGACTTTTTTCAACGAAAATTTTTGTTGAAACTACGACTATAATTCGACCTAACGCATTGCAAATACACTGTGCAATCAGTGTATGTAACTGAATATTACACATATATATAATAAACAAAGTGCAACGTGTGCAGTGGAAGCCGCAAAAGTATCACGCCCCATAAGCACAACAATAGGTGGAGAGAGTGCGCAAGAGTGAGAGAGGAGAGGTCAGCAAACCCGCAATTAAGAAAAAGTCGACACGTACAAGAGTTTAACAGCGGCAGCAGCAGCGGCGGCAACAGAGGAATTAGAAAAAAGATAATAGTAAACATGTCATCCGGCGACTTTGGCAATCCGCTACGGAAATTCAAATTGGTGTTCCTGGGCGAGCAGAGTGTGGGGAAAACGTCACTGATTACACGCTTCATGTATGACAGCTTTGACAACACCTACCAGGCGACAATTGGTATTGATTTTCTATCCAAAACGATGTACCTGGAGGATCGGACGGTGCGATTGCAATTATGGGATACGGCGGGTCAGGAACGCTTCCGTTCGCTGATACCATCGTATATACGCGACTCCACAGTCGCTGTCGTTGTCTACGATATTACGAACACAAACTCGTTCCATCAAACATCCAAGTGGATCGATGACGTGCGCACGGAGAGAGGCAGTGATGTCATTATAATGCTGGTTGGCAATAAAACGGATCTATCCGATAAACGACAGGTGTCCACCGAGGAGGGTGAGCGTAAGGCGAAAGAGCTGAATGTGATGTTCATTGAGACGAGCGCCAAGGCCGGTTACAATGTTAAGCAATTGTTTAGACGTGTGGCGGCGGCGTTGCCGGGCATGGATTCTACAGAGAACAAACAGTCCGAGGATATGCAAGAGGTTGTGCTAAAGGACTCGCCCAATGAGACAAAGGATCCCGAAGGCGGATGTGCTTGCTAGAACTGGGCAACCAGTATCCTTCCCTCACAACCTCCGCTACGACCTCGACAACATTCACACATTGACACACGCTGGCGACGGGTGTACACCAGGTGTATGTGGGCAGCAGCGGGCTAAATAATGGATATATATATGCAAAAACAACAGCAGCAACAACAACAACAATATAACAAGAGATGCACACATACACACAATTTTATGTTTAAGTTTATTTATAACAAAGAAAAAAAAAACAGAAAAACAAAAAAGTATAAAACGAAATGATAGCAAAACATAAATAGACTAAAAACTAATTTAACGCAAACGGCTAAAATATGTACGTTAAATGAATGCAATGCAAATAAGTATGCGCCTAATTCTAAATGCTAACATCCAAGAAAAACAAGAAGTTAAGCTCAGTGTACACGTTCCAGATATCTGGCATAATGTTAATGCGCAGCAGCTATTGATAGAAAAAACATTTTAAAGCGTTATATAAGCAAGAAAACAAGCAAATATCTGGAACGTGTGAACTCTGCTTTAACTCCCAACTCTCTTACAACTTGTACTTACAAACAATGAGACATTTTGAACACACGCAACACAAAAGAACAACATTCCAATTCGTGTGCTGGTTAAATTTCCCCCCAACAATTCAAGATACCACAAAAGCCAGCTTGTGTTCTCGCCCGGAGAGTCCCCCCTATAGATTATAATCGCTGGATTATTAACGTTATCAAGCGATTATTGCGAATTCGTTTCATATTTATTTATTAAGCCCCGTTTTGTTTGCGGCTTTAATCGGTTTTTGTGTTTTGTTTTTTGTTTTATAGGCACAGCAACAGCAGCTGGTTGGCGCAGAACTTGGCATCTTATGAGTATATATATATATATATTTAAATAAAATATATATATAAATATATATGATATGTATTTTTATGAAACACAGGCAGAGTAAACAATTAACATTAAACAATATTAACAATTTTTGCTTCGATTAGCGAGAGAACTTTGTGCATTTTTTACGCAACAAGCAAAAGCTTACAAAATTGAATACGAAACGCAATTTTTAATAAATCAAATTATAAAACTAAACATAATAAGTATTAGCAATAAATTAAAAAGAAAAACAAAAAAAAACAACGAAATAATGCTTGTCTTTTTTAGACTAAGAAAAATGATTCATTGGTCCGTTCTTATCTTATCAATATTCCATTAAAAATCAAAGATAAGTTTTTGACTAAGATATAAAAGTGTGTGATCAACGAACCGGGAACAGTTTAATCAACTGGGAACACTTCCAGAGTTTCCCCTTCCCGTAATATATATCGAAAGTCTCTTAATTGTCGACCCTCTATGGGGCTTAATTTATTTGAGGAATTTCATTAATGTAAAAGCGTAAATACAACTGAAAAAAATGCCGGTCATTTGCTTTGCAAAGCGAACTCTTGGATATATGCAGTATAAATAGAGTACATATTTAGGGGAAGGCTTTTAGAAGCTATCCTCATTGGTGATAAACTCATCGCGAATCTTTTGCAGCTTGGTAATCAATTCCGCCACGGACACCTCGCCATGCACCTTGTTATCACGGGTGCGCACATTCACTGTGGTCGAGGAACGTTCCTTATCGCCGACGACCAGAATAAAGTTGAATTGTGCCAATTGAGCGTTGCGTATCTTCTTGTTCATCGTATCTCCGGCATCGCAGTCGGCTTCACTCATAAAGCCGGCGGCATGCAGCTGATCTCGCACCGACTTGGCATACTCATCGTAGGCTGGGCCAACGGGCACGACCATCACTTGACGTGGCGACAGCCAGAATGGCCATTTGCCGGCATAGTTCTCCGTGAGAATGGCAATCATGCGTTCCACGGAGCCAAGAATGGCTCGATGGATAATAACTGGACGCTTCTTTTCACCATCGTCGGCAATATAGTTGAGATTGAAGCGAATTGGCAGCTGGAAGTCTAGCTGAATGGTTGCGCATTGGAATGGACGCTTCAGGGCATCCATAATGGTAATATCAATCTTTGGTCCGTAGAAAGCACCATCACCGGGATTCTCTTTCCATGGCATGCCAAACTCATCGAGTGATTCAGCCAGCGCCTTCTCAGCAGCATTCCACTGCTCCAGCTCACCCAGATACTTCTCTGGCCGCGTGGACAGCACCAGCTGGAAGGAGAAGCCAAAGATGGTGTACACGTGACGCAAGAAGTCCAAGCATCCCTTCATTTCACCCTTTATCTGCTCAGGCGCACAGAAGATGTGTGCATCGTCCTGCTGGAAACGTCGTACGCGTGTCAAGCCCGTCAATGCGCCGGACAATTCGTTGCGATGCAACACACCAAAGTCGGCCATACGCAACGGCAGCTCGCGCCACGAACGATTGCGATTGTCAAAGATGAGACAGTGACCGGGACAATTCATTGGCTTGAGCGCAAACTTCTCTTTTTCCGCCTCAAAGGTGAACATATTATCGGCATAGTGATCCCAGTGGCCGGATGTCATCCACAGTTTGGCGTTGTAGATATTTGGAGAGATGACCTCCTGAAAGCCGCGCTTTCTGTACTCATCCCTTATCAGGGTCATTAACGTGTTGTAGATATGTGCACCGCGTGGCTGAAAGAAGCAAGAACCGGGAGACAGTTCGTGGAAGAAGAACAGTTCCTGTTCACGTCCAATCTTGCGATGATCACGCTTGGCAGCCTCCTCCTGCAGTTTCTCCCATTCCTTTAGTTGTTTTGGCTCAGGAAATGAGATGCCATAGACACGCTGTAGAGTCTCTGCATCAGCCTTGCCCTCCCAGTAGGTCGAAGAGTTCTTGGTGACTTTTAAAGCCTTCACCTTGCCCGTGTGACGTACATGGGGACCACGGCATAAATCAATCAATGAGCCACACTTATAGACTGTGGTGCGATCCGTGGTCACTTTCTCGTTGAGAATACGCAACTTGAACTCATTGTATTTAAACATCTCCAGCAGATCAGATTTCTTCATCTCCAGACGCTCAAAGTTCTGTTTTTCCTTGACAATCTGTTTAACCAATGTCTCCACAGTGCCGTATTCAGTCGAAGAGATCTAAATGGACAAAGCTGATTATTGATTAAATTCTTTACAGCGAAATTAAATCACTTACGCCATCGCCCTCCAAATGCATGTCGTAGTAGAAACCACTTTCAATTGGCGGTCCATAGCACAAGTGGCCGCCATAGATGCGCTCCATGGCCTCGCCCATAATGTGGGCAGAACTGTGCCAGAATACGGCCTGAGCCTCTGGATCATCAAACTTGAGCAATTGCAGACTGCAGTCACCCTCCAGCACACGATCCAGATCCCAAACCTCGCCATTCACCTTGGAAATGATCGTGTTGTCAGCCAGGCCTTGACTAATGCCACGAGCCACATCGTATGGTGTAGTTTCCCATGAGGTGGCATCCACCTCCTTGCCATCCGGCAACGTCACTTTGATGGCAGCACGCGGCTTGGCTGCCAACTCGGCTAAATATTCCGCCTTACACTTCTCCCAGAGCACGTTACGCTCCTCGATGTATGCCGGCCAGGGATTAAGCTCTGCAAATAGAAAAAAACAGCTCAGTTTAATGATGTCATAATTTTAGAGAATTGCAACATTTCAAAAGGGCTATCAATACAATCAAGTAATTGTTTTGACAAAATATAAAATTCACATATTATACTATTGTAAAATATCAATTTATTTTACTATTATTTATATTTTACTATAGTCGCTTATAGTTCTTAAAACCAGTTAACAACTCTTCTCTTTTTGTATAATAAGAAACAAATATGTGCATTTATTATTTTGGCTAATTGATTAATTAATTACCTTTGCGAGAGTCTCCGCCGCCTGCGGCTGGTTTTTCCTTTTTCTCCTTCTTCATTTTAGCAGCCTGCAATGAACAACGAAAGGAAAATCAATAATACTCAGATTGCAGCGTGCAGAATTATTATTATACAGTCAAAAGTAGCAACCGTACCAA
This sequence comes from Drosophila histrio, assembly GCA_958299025.2. Lineage (NCBI taxonomy): Eukaryota > Metazoa > Arthropoda > Insecta > Diptera > Drosophilidae > Drosophila > Drosophila histrio. The sequence goes on from OY282580.2 coordinate 14,364,607, forward strand.
ATCTTAGCTACGCAGTTAAAAAGTAATTTGTTTTAATGATTTTTTGGTGTTTTAGTTTCGTGTTGTTGACGTTTGCACAGTTGTCACTCTAAGCAAATGATAAAAACACAAACTTTTCGACTCTATATGTACGTCTTTTTATCTCGTTTTGCCCGAATCTGATGCAATAATACGGTAGTTTTAGTCAGTGTATATGTTCAAAGAGGGGGAGTGGGTAAAAATTTCAGTTGTAGTTAGTGACGTCACATTATTAAGCGGCTCTGATTCATTCTTGCATTTGTTATACACATGACAATAGTACACATACACACACATATACATCTATACACAGGTGAATATGATGTGGCAATAATAACAATTAAAATAAGATAGAAAACACAATCAATTGCTAGCGGAAACACCAACCAAAGTTGCGTAGCACCGACTGCTGCGTATGTATTGTTGTTGCTGTTGTTGTTGTTGTGGCTGCAAGCACTGCAGTCGATTTTTGGCCACCGACAAAGCTCGAATATTGTGCAAGGTTTTTTTGTTACTGCTTCTAAACGCACTAACAAACGGCAACACTTTAAACATAACTTAAGTAAGTTAACTGTTCTGATACACTTGAATGCAATTATAAAGATATTAACATGCCTTCTGCTTATTCAAATCCAAATTACTTAATTCCGGCACCACGCTGTCACCCATATTGTTAAGAAAAGAGAGGAGAACTTAGCGGCTTGCAGCAAAGACATACAAAGCTATCGATACAAAAGACTGCTGAGTTGAAAGAGTTGCCACCAAGTTGCGAGTCGACGTACCGATACACTTCAAAAGTTTTAAGCTATCGAGTGCTATCGAGAAACCGCGATTGGGCGATTTTCGCGATGCAGCTGTTTCTTTTAATTGGCGCCAATTCGATTTCGAATGTCCTACATTCGAAGTTAATATTGATTTTTAACCTGCTGACATAATTGCAGTTCTAGCGTTTATTTTCCTGACTATTCTGTCTGGCTGGCGACTTGTTTAAACCCGAGGTTAAATAAAAAACAACAAAATTGCACACTTACTGGAAAATCCGTTGCACCACCAACCACCGTTATCGGGTGGCACAGCGGATCGTCTTGGCGTAGAATTTGATTTCTACAACGTGGCCTCCAGCAAGGTACACCCCAGTCCGGGGGCAGCGCGCAGTGTTTGGGCGCTGCCCCTGACGGCCTCCTCATCATGCAACATGGAGGAAGATGGTCATGCTCATGGCGATATTGACATTGACATTGATCATCGTCCGCATTCGCCGCCTGGCGCCAATGGTGGCGCCTCCAACGGTGATGGCAATGAGCATGACAGCAATATGCTGCTCTTTGAGGGCTTGGATGGTGCCACGGTCAATCTAGATGATATCTTCGATATTATCAAGAATGGCGAGGTAAGCGAGGTAGAGAATCTGGTGGAGAAGTTTGGCATGGAGTGTTTGTCGGCCAGAGATCGACATGGCTATACGCCTGCCCACTGGATAGCGCTTAATGGCAATGTGCAGCTCATGCGCTATTTAATCGAACGTACAGCGCCCATTGATCTTCCCTGCCTCGGCACGCAGGGACCTCGGCCCATACACTGGGCCTGTCGCAAGGGACACGCTTCTGTGGTGCAGGTGCTGTTGCAGGCGGGCGTGGCAGTCAATGCAGCCGACTTTAAAGGACTCACGCCCCTGCACTTGGCCTGCATGTACGGACGCACTGCAACGGCTGCCTATCTGTTGGGCATGGGAGCGCTTAATAATCTGACGGATATCAATGGGGATACGGCTCTGCACTGGGCGGCATATAAGGGACATGGCGACCTGATGCGTCTGCTTATGTACTCGGGCGTGGAGCTGCAAAAGACGGATAACTTTGGATCCACGCCATTGCATCTGGCCTGTCTGTCAGGCAACATCAATTGCGTTCGTCTGCTCTGCGAGAAGTCGCAATTGGATCTGGAGCCACGTGATAAGAACGGCAAGACGCCAATTATGTTGGCACAGGCGCATCAGCATCAGGATGTGGTACGTTTACTCTATGGGGAAGTGAAGAAGAAATCACGCTGGATGCCATCCGTATCAGAGAGTTGGGGCTGGCTCTTTGGCGGCGCTGGAGACTCGAAGGGACCGCTGTTTCTCTTTCTGTTCTCGGTGTTGCTCTGGGGTTATCCCATGTACATGATACGAGCGATACCCATTACCTGGAATATATTGCGACGATCGCATTATTGCTTCATATACTGGAACGTTGTCATGTGGGTCAGTTGGGCAATTGCCAATCGTCGTGATCCCGGCTATATACCCCTCAGCTCGGATGCCTACTATCGGGCCATCAAGCAGATACCATACTTTGATAAACTGAAGAAACGGAATGTGATGCTGACCAGATTGTGCCACAGCTGCCGTTGTCTACGTCCGCTGAGGGCCAAACATTGTCGTGTGTGCAATCGATGTGTCTCCTACTTCGATCATCACTGTCCCTTCATCTACAACTGCGTGGGATTGCGGAATCGCATGTGGTTCTTCCTCTTTGTACTCTCGGTGGCCGTCAATTGTTCCTTTACCATTTACTTTGCCTGCTATTGTGTCATGATCGAGGGATTCACACTACTCTATGTGCTGGGCCTTATCGAGGCTGTAGTCTTCTGTGGACTGGGTTGGATACTCACCTGCACTTCGGTAAACAAATTCTGTATGCCGTCAGTTTTGATTTTCCCTTAATTATTGCTTTCATTTCTATTTACAGATACTTCATGCCTGCATGAATCTCACCACGAACGAGATGTTCAACTACAAACGTTATCCATATTTGCGGGATAAACGTGGCCGCTATCAGAATCCTTTTTCACGTGGACCAATCCTGAATCTGCTGGAGTTCTTTGTCTGCCTGCCCGATCGAGGCGATGATAACGACCTGCTTTTGGAGGATAACATTTGATTGAGAAACTAGGAGCGCGCTCATGCCCGCCGGCGCAAGGTGCCCGTGCGTGGATAATAGCGTCAGTCCCCGCTCAATGGAGGCGGCTGTGCTTTGAATTTGCTCCAGGCTTAGCGCTTATTTGATAGATCACATCTTGAGCCGACTCTGCGGTCGGTGGGAGCTGGTAAATGCAACATTTTTATCAATCTACAATTGCAATTTATACTAAGTATCCTTGCAGAAAGATTTTGGTTTCTTACTTGATCTCACAGATTGCCTTCGAGAAACTTTAAACTATTGTAGTTAGCGTTAGCAAATCGTTTACTTATTTAGGTAGATCGATAGATGAATAAATTGTAAATGATATATAATTATTATTTGCAGTAGTTATAGTTTCAATATAACGTATAACTTGCATAAGATTTCTGCTGCAAGGATATTTAAGCTTCGGCGCTTCGAAGAATGCTTTTTTTATCATATTATATCTAGCATAACGAATATAAGAATACGCTTCTCTTGTTATTTAATTTTTTTGTACAAAATTGTTATGTATAAAACGTTGTATTTAATGAATCTCTACATATTATATATATATATACTTAATATAATTAATAAAAAATGTATGTAAATGTTTACTAAATGGCTAAGCAGAGGGATCGCGAATTGCGAGTGACCGCTCCATTTGTTCATTCGTTTAGAAATTGCACAGTTAATACTAAAACTCAGATCGGAGAGAAATTATCATTCCAGTTTCTCTATATATGTATGTATGTATAATGGGTACACTTTGGTATGTATCTTGGGCGTGTGGGATGCATGGAAATTTGATTTGGAACGAATGGTTATTGCGTTATTGTATACGTATAAACAATACTGAATTGTTTAGCTTTCGAAACAAAAGTCATAGTTCTCGGGATCTTCTGGTATTGGCGGCGGATCTTTGCTAATGTCTACACCCTCGGTATCAAGCAGTCGCAACTTGATCTCCATGGACAGCAGCGTATCAAAGTCCTCCTTCTTTTGCTTGCTGCACATCTCCTGGCCGAGCAAGGCATTGATGCCATCTGTCCAATAGTTAAAGACACTCTCATCTGGCGCCACAAAGTCCAGTGTTGAGTGATCCATACTCTCGAACGTGATAGAAAATGCTAAATTAACTGTTTGCGATTTACGTGTACGCGTCTCTTTCATATGCGGACACTCCTTGCCCTCCAACAGCTGTTTGATATCAATGATGGGCAACTTCTTGGGCAGCTCCTCCAGCGTGGGTATGTTCTTCTCATCGCAGTCGCCATAATGTATAACCTTGTGATTGGGTGACAAGCGAGCATACCAGAATTTATCCTTAGTACGTGTACCACGCAAATATTTCGAAAATCGTGTGCCTGTCGATGAATCAAGGTATGTTAAGTTACATTATTTATTAGAGAATTTTATCTACACTCACCTTCCACTAAAAACGAGAGACGTTGCTGTTTTATTAACTCCACAATCTGCGGTGATATTTTCTCCTTAAGCTTCACAATGGCCGAGGCCGTCGAATCGCATTCCTCCTTTGAGGTGCGCTCCTGCTGACGTAGAGTCGTTATCTGCTGATACGTTAACAGTGCAATCTTACTGCGAAAATCCTCCAAGTTCTCTGGTCGCAGTTTTAATGTGCGTTGAATTTGTTCGCGCACCACGCTGAACACCTTTTGAAAGTCCTCGGCTGTGGCTCGCATATCCTTCCAGGTGCGATTTAATGTGATCACACAAATGCAAAAGAATTCCTCAAATGGCAAATCGTGAGTAAAGAACATGGGCTGAAAGTCACCAGATTGTTCTGCCGGTGGTTCCCCAATACGTAGAATGTCACAGAGCACTTTCACCAGTTCAATTGAGGTGCGTCCAAAGGGACATTCATGCTCATCCGCACGGCACGAGTTCTCGTGCACGATCTTTGTGTATTGCTGCGTATAAGTACGAGCAAAATAAACCATGCAGTCCAGTGCCAAAATGCCTAAGAATACAAAATTTACATAAGTTTAAGAATAGAGAAATTGGGGAACACAAAACTAGATAAATCTTATTTTAATTACCAGGTGGAGTTTCGATAAAGTCCTGTGCCGGATTGATGTCGCACTTGAAGCCAAGTTTTTTGTAGTATTGCGAAAAGTTGACATTGCCACCGCCGGAGCCGCCACCGCCACTGCCACTACCACCACGTCGGATATGTTCATCGTTGAGGCTCAAAGTGCCTGCATAATCATCAAAGGCAATGCGACGTAACTCCTTGATCTTCTCATGGGCATCCTGATCCTGTGCATTCATTTTCATGCGCATACGTTTCTCCAGCAGTCCTAGCGTCAATGTCTGCAATACGTACAGTTGATGGGTCATCTCGGTGCTCAGTCCGTTGCCAATCAACGCCAGGCGATATTGCTTAGCACTGATTGTGTGGGAAATCGTACGTTTCCGTTGCTCGTCCGCCTTCACGAAGAGCGCATTCAGCAGCGCAATCGCATTCTGACGCATAACTGGCGAATTAACCTCCTGCAGCAGACGCAGCAAATCCTGCAGTTTGATATCTTCGGCCACCAGGACATATTTGCTGCTGCTCTGCACAATATTCTCTAAATTCGAAAGTGCGCTCTCGCCGCATTTGGTGGGATATTTTTGGAAATTTCGCACAATTTCAATGTTGCGGGCGACAAACGAGTTTTCTGGTACCTCCCAGGACACGGTGCCATGTTCCATTAACTCCACAAAGCTAGCCAGACTATATTTGAGGATCTCCTCATCCTTCTGGTTGACATCTTCGATCATTTTGATTAATATATCCAAACCCTTCTCTTTGATAAATTCCAGTGCAAACGTGTGATCCATGCTAAGGGATGTTAATTCCTTTAGACGTTGTGCCTTGTCCTGAGCACTGCCATTAATCAATGTTTCAAGAGCATCGCTGGCCGTCTTAGAGGGTGAATACTGTAGACGTAACACAGAGCCGTTTTTAATCTCATTCCGATTCTTTTCGGTCACATATTTCATATTGTTTGTCTCACAGAACTGCAGGGCATAGTTTTGATGATCGCTTATAGACCAACCATTGCATATTTCCTGAATCTTGCCTGTGAATTGAGATATATTAATAAAATTATAATTAAAGCTCTTTTTTTTAAGTATGAGTCAAGTAAATGCTAAGAAGGAGGCCTTTCTCTAGAAAAAAAACTTTATGGTCAACGACATATCATCAATAACTTCTACTTCCGCTTCCTGTTGATTCCGTGCATATTAATCAGTTCTGCTGACATCACAGAGCGACCGCAATGGGCGTTGGCGCTGCAGTTTTATAGGCATTCCCACCAATGCACAATACACACAAATAGTAAGTTATAGACCTGCCCTCTAGCATAGGGTTTGCCCTTGACACATCGGGAACATTGCCTATTATTTTGTTTAAGGAAATTAAAACACAATTTATACACATACTTGCAAGTGGATGCCTTTGATCAAGATTTATGAGCTGCGCCATATGGTTCTCGCGCTCAACAGCTATTTTTACTATGTGAGCATCTCTCACCGTCATCTTTTTTGGTATCATTTTAATGATAGTAGCTAAATATTAACTTTATTAACTAATTTTGTATTCTTTCGGTTGTCCGACTTTTCTGATTAATTAGCTATTAAAAATATCGATAAATTGTGTATTACTGCGATAGTTAGCTATCGATAGCAAATATATCGATAGCAAGCACGAAAAACTGCAGTTCGAATTGTTTATTTTAATCAAAACAAATCAAAAGTGCACATATTGCGTGGGTGCGACTTCAATAAATGAACAAGCATTATAATGTTATATTATTTAATTAACAAAAATATAATTAATTAATTTTTGAATTTAAAAAGCTTTTACAAATCATATTCAATTAAATTTAAAAGGTCGTCAAAAATTTGAGAAGTTCTCCTACAACACGAACATTAATGCTATTTCCAAGCAGTCGGTACTTTTGTCGATTGGTAGTTTCGGCGGGAAATTCAAAGTCTTCCGGAAAACTCATTAGACGAGCAACTTCTCGGGGCGTAAAATAACGTAATTTTACTTGTCTTAATAGTTCAAGTCGTTGTTGTCGGACTTCACAACTTGTGTTATTAGAATCCATATCGATTTCCTTAACTGCCTCAAATATTCTGTGCGATTCCTCTACAGAAAGTGGAGTAAATGCTGACCCAGTGCCTTCCGTGTAGTGCGTATATCCCTTGGTGAAACACATAGATCTGCTCTGAGTTGGGTGGACAATGTCCATGACGAGAACTCGCTTTGTTAGCACGTCTTCTGGCACAAGTGTTTCGGGCGGAGCATTAGGTTCAATAATGGCGGATATATTGGCCATTGATTGTTGCGTTTCGTTAACAGTTGTGCCTGGCATTTGCTCCCACATTTTGCCAGCCTCAAAGGGAAAGTCCTTTTCTCGCCGCGCAATGCAATAGTATCTATGTCGAGTATTTGGAACATTGAACTGTGTTGGAGTTAAAATTAACTCGCGCCAGTAGAAACCAGACTTTTCAAGAGCTTCAATAAACTGATTGCGTGCCTGGGATCCTTCGAATCCCTTAACATTTTCCATTAGCACATATTGAAGCGTTTCGCACAGCGGTATCAACGAACACAGATGCGATAGAGCACACGATCTCTTGTCCTCCACGTCCCGCTGCAGCCCTTGACGAGTATGCGGTTGACAAGGTGGTGACATGAGTAGCATGTTGGCTTTCAGTTTCGTCACTTCCTTGTCAGTTAAGCTTTGGATATTCCTCGTTTTTACATTAGTTCCTTTATAATTGTGAGCGTAGACTGCATTGGCGACAGTGTTCACATCCAATGCGGCAACAACATCTCCGGATAGCTGTGCATCTGCAAGTTAAATGATTAGTAGGGGCTAACAGTTATAATCCTGATCACTACGTACGCACATTTAAAGGCGTAGTGCATGCCTCCAATGCCACTAAATAGTTCTAATACACGATATTCCATTGCATTAACTTTGTTTACTTCTTAATAAGTGAACAGCATGCTTCATAACAGATGTTTGCCAGTCACAGCGAACACATCATTATTTGTGATGCAAAACATCGATTCTTGCATATATTGTAAAACATGAATAGTTACGATATATTATTTTCAAGGTTAAAAATTGTTCTGAAGAAAATATCCATTTTAAATTACATTAAGCTATCCATGTTAAATGTTTAAAATGAGATTAAAATTTAAGAGCAGAGTGTTGGCATAATATTTAATTTTTTATCAGTATCGGTAAAAACTCAATAGTCGGCACAGCAACAGATCGATATCACCGATTTAACCATCGATGTTTTTCAGTGTGAATGTCATTATTACATAGAAGAAGAACGTCAACACGTGCCGCTTTCTTTGTGTTGTGTTCTACTATTTTTTATTAATTGATTGCCATAATGGGTAAAATTAAAAGAAAACCTCAGCCACCAGTTGAAGAGGATTCAGATAGTGACTCCAGCTTTGCAGAAGAGGAGGTGCCCGAAAAAGATGAGGGCACCCAGGAGCCAGTCACAGACAGCAGTGACGATGACAGTGACGTTGAAATGGACAAAAAACAGCCGAAAAAGAAGGTACAGGAAGGAGAAGAGTCTTCAGGCGAAGATGACGAAGACGACGACGCTGACGATGATGATGACGACGATGATGATGATGAAGAGGACGGTAAAGGGGATGACGATCCCAAAAAAGCGCGCTTGCCCCTTTTAAATCCTCTCAGCTTGATGAGAAATAAGGAACAGCGCATGGCACTTTTCCGCAAAATGAAGAAAGAAAAGCACAAGAAAAAGATGCAGGAACGCCGGGCACGACGTAAGGCGGGCTTACCCGCCAATCCCGGCCACACAATCGAAAGCTTGCGTGAAAAAGATCAGACCGAAGTAAGCAACCTAAACGATTCCGACAATGAGGAACTGCGCAAAGAACTCGAAATCGACGATTTCAGTTCATATTTCGAGCGCATATACGAGCCAAAGGTGCTGATAACATTTGCCGATAATCCCGTGACAAAGACACGCAAATTTGGCCTGGAATTATCGCGTATATTCCCCAACGCTCTGGTGAAGATACGTAATAAAGCCTCGGTAAAGAGAATATGCAAGAGCGCCGAACGTGAACAGTTCACGGATGTGGTCATTATCAACGAGGATAGACGCAAGCCAAATGGTTTACTTGTCATACACTTGCCAAACGGACCGACAGCGCATTTTAAGCTATCCAATGTGAAATTGACAACGGACATTAAGCGTAATCACAAGGAGATAACCAAGCATCGTCCAGAAGTCATATTGACCAACTTTACGACTCGACTGGGTCTCACGGTGGGTCGTATGATGGGTGCACTTTTCCATCATGATCCCGAGTTCCGTGGCCGACGTGCTGTAACCTTTCACAATCAGCGAGATTACATATTCTTTCGCCATCATCGCTACGAGTTCTCCAAGGAGGGAAAACGTGTAAAACTACGCGAGTTGGGGCCACGATTCACCCTCAAGTTGCGTTCGCTGCAGGAGGGAACGTTTGATAGCAAGACTGGGGATTACACTTGGATCATTAGCAACAAGCGACATGCCATGGAGTCCAGACGTCGCTTCTTCCTCTAGATTAAAACGCTACTTTTCATCATTTGAAATGTTAATATATTGTATTTCGTAGAGAATATAAATAAAAAATAAGTGTAATAAAAAAACAAAATGCTCTTCAAGCATATTATCAGAGGAGAATTGCATTGCCAAAAAGTAACCGGTATAAACCACCACATGATGTCAAATATATGAAAATTATTCAAATGCTTATGCTAAATGTGCAACATACAACAGAAAGGGGCACTGTCGGCCATTGGCACTCCATGAGGAACGACACAGCCGGCTGCCCAATTACATTGTGGGACATTGGGGACTGGGAATGCCGCCGCCGGCAGCTGTGGGATCGGGGAACGGCAGATCACCTCCCGTCTCGGCCAGTATCTCTGCCGGCGGTTGTCCGTAATCTTGTAATTTACGCATATCATCGAGCACCACACGGAATTTCTCCCGCTTTACGGTGGGCGTGTCGTCGGGTTTTTCACTCTCCAAATGTCCCTCAATCACCTTGTACAGCTCCAGCTGTTTTTGGAATCTACAAACAAAGAAATTGGATTACAAATAAAAGTCAGAACATAGAATAAACAAAGCATGTGTATGTGTGTGTAATGGGGCGTGGCAAGAAATATGAGTATATATATTGGACACACCTTTCTTTATCTTCGGCAGATAGTTTTGAGTCATTCTCCTCCAGATATTTGGGATATTTCTCCAACAGCTCCTTAATGCTTGGCAGCAGTATTTCAGCAGAGAGTAGACTCTGCATCATGCCCTCCATGAATGGCATGAAGGTATTGCTGCCATCTCCATCGGTGGGCTGCAATTTGTCACACCAATTTCAGTATGTTGTATGTATGTTCTTTAATGTGGAACTTACCACATCCAAATTCAGGGAACTAAACATGCTAGCAAGGTCAGTTTCTGATGCTGGAGCTGCCAGATTGTCAGTGCCTTCTTGCAGGCCCTATTTTTAGATATAATATAATATATATATAGATCGAATTTCAGTTACTATTCGAAATAATTACTCACTTTTAATGCTTGGGAAATGCTATCTGAATACATGGACACTTCTTCGTCATTGGCAGAGTTCTCGCCGCTGAGGGTCATTGCGGCCGCTTCGGCCATTTTCTTGAATCCGGCCATGATCTGATCCGGATTCTGTGGCAGTGGCGGAATATCACCGCTGGGCGTATCTGGGCCACCGAAAAGTGTGCTCATTCGTTCAGCTAAGATTTTAGCATGTTCCCTGTGAAAATTCCAAAGTTCAATTGTCAATTGATTAAGATCACAGATGACGGCAGCAACTAGAGAACTCTTAACGTCGTTTTTCTTTTCACTTACATGTAAAATGCATCGGGATCTTCGTTGCCTTCGCCGTCTTCACCTGCTGCAGCGTCATTTGTAGCCGCAGACTTTTCCGGTTTGTCACCGCTTTTGGTTTTGTCAAAATCCTGCAGTGCGTCTACCAAGTTTATTATTATATAAGGTTGGAATTGAATTAACATTTTAATTATAGCACACTTACTGTCCAGCAAATCGTTCAGATCTTCAGCCTCTCCGTTAGCTTTTTTCTCAGACATTCTGTTTGACTTCTATGAGTTAAATGATTTAATTACTGGAAAAACTATGTAACACCTCCTCTTGTCTTCTATTGAATCAGAGTGTGTGAATTGACTTAGAGCTGGCACTGACTCGATATTCAATCGATTTAAATTGGTAAGCAATCGAATTGATTCGATTGAAAACAAAAACATAGGCGGCGTATTTAGGTTTTCCAAAAACAGCCAAAAGGTGGCTCTACAGTTTTGAAATGTGTGGCAACCTTGCTACTCAGAAGCAAATACAATTCAAAATTTAACCGCGCACTAAAGAATAATATCTGTTTTGGCCATTTGGGAACTTTAAATTTAAATGCTGGGGAAAGTTATTAATGTAAATGTTCCATGCAATATTATGTAGAATTTTTCATTTATTTTTTAATTGATTAATATTGAAGTAGTGCAAATATATTATATTATATATTCTTAACTTTTAAAACTCTGTAAATATTATGCAGAGAATAAATAAATATTGATATTTATTGTGTACAGCTAAGAAGCTCGGAATAGATTTAGAAAATAAGTAAAGATTCCTTAAAAATAACGATTTATATAAAAAATTAATAAAATCGCTAAAATTAGAATGAGTATACAGAATTTTTATCATTTGTTTTCAACTTATACGTTAATTGTATTTTTATTTTATTTTCATTTTCGCCTAAACAGTTTACTTATAAAGTTGCTTTGTACAAAATCGTAGGTGATGAAAACTAAAACAATCCAAGGACATTAGGCAAAGATTATCTAAAATAATCACCCAAAATATTTATGGTTGTTCTGCGAAACACAAACACACTCTAAGGTCATGCACCTTGCTGTGCGAACATGAAGATCGGCGACCAAACTGCGACCAAAACTTAAACCGCACATAGTACTACACAGGACAGAGCGGTGAGGGGCCGAATTGATGCGAGACAAATGCGGAAACCAGAACGATATACACCCAGTACTACTACAGATCGTACACATGGACTACGGTAGGGAGTCTTTGCAAATGCTGGTGTAACTCAAGGTCGAGCTAGAAGAAGGAACCCTGCAATGTCTTTCAAGTCCTCAAAAACGCAATCTCATATGGTTAGTTTGGTTATTTGGCTATTTGGCCATTTGCTTTGCTGATTTCTGTTTCAACCGCACCGTTTACCAAAGAGCAAAACGAATTCGAATTCAAATTCTCGAATACTCATTCGGCACGCCGTTTTTGTGGTAAGTTTGGGGCGTTATCTTTAGGAGTGTTTGTATGTTTCCATGAATATACCATGAGGTCGGAGACTAGCTGGAAATTATGCATCATTTACTGTATTAGCTGTTCTTTAATTTGTTAATGTGTTAGAGATGGCTTTAAAAATGTAGAAAAGTTTCTTTTCGGCAGCTGGAACATTTGAGGAAGATTTTGAAGTCCCTCAGGGATTTAAATCTTAGTTAAATTTTATACAGACTACAAATATTTAGTTGTTTTAATAGAATTCCATTTTCCTTGACTTGTTAAGCTGGAAAAAACCTATAATAAAAGTTGCTGAAGCTTAAAAGACTTTAAATGAAGATTATGGTTTTATTATAACTTTCCTGCTTTTTTTCTGAACTAAGTTGAAATATAAGAACAGTTTTTAAATATGTTTTACATGTAATAAATAAAATTGACGTTTTTTATATATTCCATACCGAATCCCTTTTATTAAGAATGAGTTTCAAGTTCAAGCGGTTGATACATTTTAAAAGTTCGGTTGATAATCCCTTTCGGTTAACCCAAAAAAACCCAAATAAAATACGAATGTAGACTGGGAAAAGGGTTCATCGATGCCTTTTCCATCTAACGACTTATAAAAGCGTTTTCTTTGAACAAGTCAAAGATCAAACCAAACGTTTTTCATGGAACCTAAAAGGAGCAAGTCAAAAAGTCAAAAACAAAAGTCGAAAACGTAAAAACCCTTTTGCTAAACAATGTTTATCTAGAACATAAGTAGAACTCGATCTTTTTTGACACAATTTTTAAATGAACTCAACGCGTTCGAGTCCTTGTCATAAACAGTTAATTTTGATATAATCGAGAGATGGGAATACGAAAATTACCTGGGAGAGAAACGTAGCGCACGCAAATTTTCTTGGTAAGCATAAAAGAGAACGGAACCATGTGCAGGATCTTGTAGTCCCTTATTTTACCGCCATAAAATGCTCGTCCTTACTGGCGTTTCACTTCTTCCTTTCCTGCACGAACATAGTTGCTATTTTGTTGTTGTTTTTGGGAAACTTTGTTGTGTGTCGAACATCCATCCATATACGATATATTATTGGGACGAGAATGCAGCGATTTCACGGTCACTGATCGTTGGAATAACTTTTTCGAAAGGCACTTTTCATGATGATCTTCCAGCGAAGAGAAAAGCGAATTTTTACAACCTTTGCGCTATTGATGATGCCATAATGGAGCGATTGTTCCTCGCGAATGTCAATGATTGTGGTTTTATACTATGCCCACCATTCAGGTCTCTCTGGTCTCAATTGACGCGTGTGCCAAAGCCAAAGAATAGTTCGGCCAGCTCCTTTGATAGGCGGCCGTTGCCAATTGCGATTAACAGCATTTGGCCACATTTCCTGGAAAAATGTGACAGTAGTTTTTCTTTTGAAATCAACCAAATGTTGTCGCTCTTCCCCCCACAAATTGCGCATTTCCCATCTCCTTACTTGGCGGGCAATGAAGCAACGCCTTGTGAGTTTTTCACGCACTTCCCATCAAAGCGCTTAACGCTTAACGCTCAACATCAACATGCAAATGAGGCCTTGTGTCTGTCTCCGACTTTGAGAGGGGTGTAGTTGACGGGGGATGGGACGGGACGGGGCGGTTTTTACCCAGCTCCAGCCAGCATGCATCCCACTGTTAATGTGGGTCGCCTCTGCTGCAATGTTCTGTCTGATTAATCGGAAATTAAGTGTAAGTGTGTGTTTGCGTTATTTGCAGCCTCCCAAATTTGTCACGGTAACTTCTTTTTTAAGTTGTGGCTTGTCATTTGAGTCAGACGATCAATTTAAAGTGCCCATTTTGTTTGTTACAATAGTGGCGAGCTAACAGATTGCCGCCCAGACATTTATTGTAAATTTAATAATAATAATGTTATGGCAATTGGAATAGTGTGTGTTTAACTGGTATACAATGACTAAAGGGTACCAATAGTATATAGAAAATGATTAACAAATAATTTGGTTGCAGAATGTACCAGAAATGAATGAATGAAATGTACCAGAAATTTACCAAAACTGGCAACCATAATTACAACTTGACGTAAGCTCAAACTGGCGACAGGAAGCGATAATTACATATCGATAACATTGAAGCAGTCACGTAAACTGTAACGCAACGCAACTTGACGTAAGCTTAACTACGCAAAGCGTTCATTAAGTATCGATATCATTTGAGCATTCGTAATGCATCTTCAGAACGCAGCCACAGCTTTGATTAATGAAGTTATTGAATAATTTTATTTAAATTCGCATACATCCGATACGAAGCGTTGCTAATGCACAAAACGCCGGCTTGAGATTGAGAGGAGCGCCGTATTCGTTGCTGTGAATGTGAGAAAAACGCCACCTACTTTTAAGAGCTGCTCCTCTTCGACGTGTTTTGTAGCATCGCATCATACATCAATAGATCTGATGATGAATAGTAGTTGTTGATCGGTCGATCAGAGCAATAGCAATTACGAAATCATACAAGAGCCGGGCCAACAGGTTGTTTGTTGTTTGCAGTTAGCTGTTTGCTGGAAGTGGCAGTCAGGAAAACAAATTAATCTTGTTTGCCACTGACAGAAGATCGTTGGTCGCCTCATCACTTTCTTCTTGGACCCCGAAGTGTTTCCATTTGCCTTGCAGCATGTTTGATGATGCTCCCGACCCTGCGGGGTGAAGCGTGAACGACCTGTGACGTTGCCTCCAGATGTTTGATTTCAGCCTGATGCTGACTTTGTTATTGTTGTTGGTGTTGCAGCAACGTGGACCCGTTGCGCCTTCTGTTTAATGATCAATTTGTTGGCCTCTGATCGTACCGACAACGTTTAGCAGTCACCACTCGATTGGGATGTTTGTTGGCTGCAGGTTCGGCTAATGAGTTTTGTAAAAGTGGGTGTTTGTGGCCGCTGCTCCTGCCAGCTTCCTCCTGCTGCTTCCCACTCTTTCCCCACAATATATTAGTATACCCTGCTGAGGGTATATTAAGTTTGTGTGAAGTATGTAAAAGGCAAAAGGAGGCGTGACTGACTTCATCAAGTGTATACTTTATATATTCTTGATCAACATCAGCAGACAAGTTTATATAGCGATCGTTTATCTGTCCGCCCGTCTATGTGTCTGTCTGTCTGTCCGTCTATCTGTTCGTCCGTCTGTCTGTCCGTCCGTCTGTCTGTCCGTCCGTCTGTCTGTCTGTTCGTCCTTCTGCTATTCAAGAAGTAGAATACATTGAAAAACAACAACAAACGAAGTTTGCGGCGCGTACGCTCGTGTATGTATGCCTTTTAATGTGATTTTATTTGTAAATTCGTGTTCGGGGACTGAACCAGGGTATTTCGCAGTCAAACACTCTCAACTAAAGCTTTCGTACTTCTTTTTTTTCCATCAAATGACGAATGTGCAAATGAACAACATTTTGCCAGACAACGAGTCGTCATCTGGTCATCTGTTTGGTTGACTGGGCGTGTCGAAATATGACCATAGTTCCACTAACCGACTCTTTGAGTTTGCGGCCAACCGTTGGATTATGCCTTTGGCTTTGTGTTTTGTGGGCAGACACTTGGATGCACCTTTTGTCCGAGCTTGAATCTTTTTCAATCGAAATATAAAATATGCTAATTTACAGACAATGGACTTCCGAGGAAGTCAGCTCGTGACCCACAAACAACTAATGCCTTCAATTAGCCAAACTAAACACATTGCGACCCGGCTGAACCACCCAATGGCCAACGGCCAACGGCCAATGGCAAGGGTTAAAGGCTAAGGGTTAAGGGCTAATCGCATTCGTTTTGCTGCTGATCGCAACAACGAGAAGATGTCGTACTGGGAGTGGGTTGAGAGTGGGAAGTCGGGAAAGTCCTCGTTGGGCGTTAAGCCGCATCTCAGCTACTGGTTTGCACATCTACCTGGCGACGCCACCCGGTTTAACTCGTTGACGTACCAAAATGCCGAAATGCGGCCATGCCAAATCGTTTACAAATGTTGATCAATAAAACGTTGGACTGTAATGCGATTAACCGCTATAATCGTGCTTCGACGCAGCTCAATCTCTGCAAACTTTTGCCAAATATTTGAAAAAGTCAACTGAAGATCTGCGATCACGGGAATCTTCTTTAAGCTGTAACGATTTTCCCTCTAATCGCGCCGTTTGTATCTATTTGTTTGCATGCTTTAGCGAGGATTTCATTTTACGATCACCCCCTTTAAGTCAGCTCCTGTTGCTTGGAAAAATTCAAACTCTTCCTGCTGCTGTTGGCCGACAACTGCATATTGAGACTTGTATTTACCAAAATTTAACTGCGGATTAGACAAGAAGTCAATCTACGCCCGCTGTTAGTGTAATTTTCTAAACCTTTTTCTTCTCAAAACTTTTTCAAAGTGTACTGCATCTGTTATTTTTATTTTAGAATTAAGCAAGCCTTAGAATGTTGAGTTTTTCAAATGGAAGCTAACAAATTTAGTATTTATAGAATTATGAGAAAGATCTATTGATTCTTTGAGGTTCTTTTAATGTTGTAGCTCAAGTGTTGGTAAATTTCTGTGCTTAACTTCTACATCTACATAACTATAGACTATAAATGATTGTTTTGAAATTTTCCTGATGACGTTGACATGGTTTATATAATAACTATATTAATTTGAAATTTATTTATTCATTTTAATAAAAATATATTTTATATTCGCTTTTATTTCAATTGAGAGGGAACAGACATTTGTTAATAAGTAAACTTGCTCTCTCAATATATTACAAACACATATTCTCTCAGCTAACTTGTCGAATCTCAAACGATTGACATGTGGAACATCTATTTCGTCATGGCTTGTCATCTAGTAGATTGATTCAATATCTAAATTAGATAGTAACATTTAAAAATATTGTGTCTAAATGAAATATTTATACAGAAATTAATAGACAGATATGGAAATATCGATTATGTTAACCAGTTTTAGCATGTATTAAAGTTAGGAGTGTCACTCCTTCATTTATGCTCCTCATATTATAATACTCTCTGCTAATATTACATATTTTTAAAAAAACGTTTTATATGAATACTTTTTTATACCCTGTGGCCATTAAAAATGGTTAAAAAAGTGTATAATGAATTTGTGTAAATGAATGTTAAGAAGCATCTCCGACCGTTTAAAGTAGTATATACATATATTCTTGATCTGTATCAATAGTCGACTCGATTGACAACTGTCCCTCTGTCCGCCCGTCCGTCCATCTGTATGTCCGCGCCGATCTCTGGAACCAGAAGAGCTAGAGACTTTAAATTTGGTATGTAGGTTTCTGAATACCAAACGCAGATCATGTTTATTTTCCATATTCGATATCTCAAAACACGCTTACGCAAATTGGAATTTTCACGTTATTGCTTAAATAAGATATTATGTATAAATAAAGTAAAATAAAATTGTATTATTTATATTTAAACATTTATTAACAAAACTGCTTATAAATTTGGATTATATTGCCTTCCGATTCAAAGATTAACTCATTTAATATGTTAAATATAAATTTTCCTATTAATAACTGGCAATATTTTAATAAAATCCCATTTTATTTATGCCATATATGTTGTTTATCAACATATTCTGCATATGTGCGTATTTCCGTCTCTGTCTTTAAGCCAGCACTACGTCTCTTTCACACCAATTAGTTGCTCCACATGCGGTGCACTTAAAGAGACTCAGCTTGTTGTGGATTTTATGGAAATTTGTTACACGGCAGCAAGATCAGCGTGAAAAACAATAACAAATGTCTACCAACGACTGATAGAGACATTAGTAGGAGCTAAGGGAAGGGGAGCGAGACAATCAAGGTCGTTGCATTGACAGTATGTGTGTGTGTGTGACAAGAGACGACATTACGTTAGCCCAGAGCGAATCAATTGCACGGGTGGGAAAGAGAAAGAAAGGTGGAAAACAATTTAACAATGATTGTGAATGTGTGGAAAGCAAAGCGTGGTGCAACCACAACTAACATGATTAAGGATGGACCATAAACAGGTGTGTGGGTGTTGGGGGGGGATGTATAAGGGGCGTGGTAGCAGGGGAACAGGCAGAATAAACAAGAGACTGAAAACAACAGTTATGGTAAAGAAAATGGTAATTAAATAAATAAATGTTAAGAAAATATGTGAGATATAGACACGATATATACATAGTTACAAATAAAAGATAGATTATATATATATATATATATATATATATATATAGATATATATAGAGATATATATAAGTATATATATATAGATAGACTTAATTATATTTATAATTTATGTATATAATATACAACTATTTTAATTCTTGTTTTAAATTGTTACATAAAAATTGGCAAATAATAAGTAAATTAAAAATCTTATTTTAATTCCTATTTAATATTTACGGAATGGCATTTAATTACAATTTTATTTAGATTAAAATAAACGATATTTGTACTTAAGTTTTATTACACCTTTTATTTTACAAAAATATATAACGGTCTATTAAGTTTGTCAACAAAATATGTGCTTAACAGGTCTAAGGAAGTCTGGCAGACACCATAAAGTGTATATATATTCTTGATCAGCAGCAACAGCCGAATTGATATAGCCATGTCCGTATGTCCATCTGTCCGTCCGTCCGTCCGTCCATCTGTCCGTCCGTCCGTCTGTTCGTCCGTCCGTCCGTCCGTCTGTTCGTCCGTCCGTCTGTTCGTCAGTCCGTCCGTCTGTCTGTTCGTCCGTCCGTCTGTTCGTCCGTCCGTCCGTCCGTCTGTCCGTCCGTCCGCCTGTCCGTCCGTCCGTCCATCCGTCCATCTGTCCGTCAGTCTGTATAAGCGCTTAGATCTCAGCGACTATAAGAGCTAGGGAACCCAAATTTGATATGATGTTTCTTCTATGGGCTAAGCAGAACCAGATTGTGTTAAAATTTTGCCACGAACCCTTCTGCCACCGTAAATGGAAAACATAATTTTTGAAATACCATAAAATGGGAATTATTAAAGATAGTAGCCTAAATTATGGCACACAGGGCAAGCATTAGGTTCCCAATTTACCCTGAAAATTTCATTGCGATCGGATAATAAACATGAAAGTAATTCAAAGAAAATTATATAATAATAATATTATATTTATACAAAAAACAGTGTAACTATTAATTGTTATAAAAAAGTAAGTGTTATTTGCTAGTACTTAAAATAAAATTAAAAGGTTATCATTATTTTTTACAATTTTTAAATGCATATAAAAAATAAGTATTATTTTTAAAGTTATAAAATAGAATTTAGAAAAGATATGTTATATCAAAATTATTATTATTTGAATACCTATTAAACTCCACTCCAATCGATTAAAGGACTATTTGTTTGCGCAGATAGAGGACGCACGCCTTGTCGCTGCGGTGCGGGGAGGTTCGGTTCCGGGGGTATCGGGTGTCTGCGGCAGGTACTACGCCGGCTGGCGAAACTTGCGCTCGGCAGAGATGATATTCATTCATAGCGCCGTAGGTGGTAGGTGGCATCATAAAAAGTCTTTTAGCACTCTCTTTATTCATCCTGGACTGGGCTTTTCGTGGAAATGGAAATGTGACGATGTTTGCTCGTCACGTTTATGGCATCGTATGGCCTCCTACTGTTCTGCAGTCCAT
Organism: Drosophila histrio; assembly: GCA_958299025.2. Classification (NCBI taxonomy): domain Eukaryota; kingdom Metazoa; phylum Arthropoda; class Insecta; order Diptera; family Drosophilidae; genus Drosophila; species Drosophila histrio. The sequence goes on from OY282580.2 coordinate 14,384,600, forward strand.
TTTCTGTTACGACGAGGATCGCCGAGTGAGGATCGTGATGATTTTGATGCCTGCCATTATTTGGCTCGTTGATAGCGCGAAATTAGCGTTATATGAGTTGTCTTTTCATCACGCATTGTTGACGCAAATTGAGAAATCAACGAGCATCGATCGTTGTTGTTGGCTCTGTAGCCGGCTAATTGGATTGTCCAAGATTGATCCAAGTGAAGAATGATGTATGTGATGGTGTACCAAGGATACCAAGGTCAGCAGCATTTCAAGGTCATGTTTGTGTTATCCAGCTAGGCGAAAATGTGTCTCAGTTTGTACTTCCGTTGGGTTTGCTTTACCAAAAACCCAACGGGCAGCCGTACCGAGCAGTAGAAACCCAGTCATTGTTGGATTGCGGCCTCCGTTGTCCTTGTGGACAAATGGCTTTGGGATGCTGCATTTCGTCACGATCTGTTGATCTGGTGATCTCCGACAGCATTACCAGTATTCCAATTTCAATTTCCGCGCTGGCGTTTAACTTCTGCCAGCGACATCATTAATTCCAACTCTCTTGGCGCTCACTTTATCATTGCCGTACTCGACTCAGTGGGTGCTTTCTATTGGCTTTCTACTTAGTTTCTATTTCTTTTCTATTTATTTTCTATTGCGGCTTCGCGCCTCTTTTTTTTTTATTTCTATTCTTAGGTCGAACATTCGTTGCGTGAAATTTGATAATTAATCAAAACTCACACTGCTCACTGACCCGGCAAGCCAACCAAACCGAGACTCCACCAACATGAGACGACCATAATGGTTAACCGTGACAAGGATTATGATATGCTTGGAACGGGATAATGCTGGAATTGTTAATCATTTGGGGCGGTTCATACTACTATAAGCTAAGAGAAGTCGTTTTTTTTTAAATTAATAGAATAAATTCGTAAGAAAGGCTTAAGAAAAATATATTAAGTTCTTTAAATAACATAAATAAAAGCTGATCAAGAAATTTGAAATATTATTTTATTTAATACACCAAATTAGATCTATTATAATTTAATATAATAAACAAAATATGTTAAATTGAGTTATTTTAAATAAATCGAATATATTCTATATAGAAATATATTTAACATTGTTTTTGTATTCTTTAGAAAGTTCTTAAGAGAAGAAATTTAGAAAGAAATACAAAAAATACTTATGAAGTGCTTAAGGAAAATATAAATATAAATATATATTCAAATATCGTAGATATATGTATTATAATATATACAATTGTATTTTATCAAATATTATATTTATCACAATTTTTAAATTAGATACGATATTTTAAAAATATATAAATAATTAAATTGAATATTTCTTGAAGTTACACAGTTTTTTTAATCTTTCTTTCTCTACAAATATTTTCATCTCTGTGCTCAAATCTCTTTATATTAATCACGAAGGTGTTAAGTGCATACATTTTACAATTAATAGAATAAATACCAAGCAAAGACTTAGGAAAATAAAATCAAGTTCTTCATATATCGTAAATATAATAGCTAATACTATAATTATAATTTTTTAAATATTATATATTTACTACAATAATTAAGTTCGATTCATTATAATTTAAAATAATAAACAATTTAAATAATAACGAGTTATTTTAAAGTTAATGTGTTATTTGAAATCTTTAAATGCAACTGAAATATTATATTATTTACTATCCTTTATGTATAATTCAAAAAGTTGTTTGGAGAAGGAATTTAAAAAGAAATATAATAAATACTTAAGAAGAACTTAAGGAAAATATAAAGATCTTCAAATTTCGTAAATATATGTTAATATTGTAATATGTAAAATATTATATATTATCACTATTATTTGTTTAGTTTAAATATACGTAATTTAAAATAATATAGTAAATATTATAAATAATAAATTAATTAAATTAAATAATTTTAAATAAATACACTTGCAGTAATATAATAATATTAATATAATTTTTTCCGTACCTATAATGTATGTATATATATTCTTGATCCGCATCAACAGTCGAGTCGGTATAGCAATGTCCGTCGGTCCGCCTGTTCGTCTGTCTGTATGTCTCTCTGTCTGTCTGTCCGTCTGTCTGTCTGTCCGTCTGTGTGTCCGTCTGTCTTTCCCATTGTCCAACTGTCCGTCTGACTGTCTGTTTCTATGCAAACTTCTCGATAAGTTTTAGAGATATCTGAATGAAACTTGGTACAGATGAGTCTATTTTCTGCAGGCAGTACATATGTCGTAAACGGCCGGATCGGATCACTATATCATATAGTTGACATAGGAACTATCGGTCGAAAAACACACTTTTGTATGACAAACTATTTTGTTTTTCGAGATACCTTAACCAAACTCAAAGATTATGCATTTAATCATTTCTTATACATCCTGACGAAATTTGGTATAAATCTGATCACTATTTCATATAGCTGCCATAGGAATGATCGGTTGAAAAGCTCATCAGGGTTATACAGGGGTATAAAATCTTTGGCGTGCTAAAAATAACAACAAAGTCTGGTTGAAGGCACCCTACTCTCGCTACCGCCCCAAACGGGCTTAATCCTTCCATATTTACCATTATTTTCATCTCAGGAAGGTGTTAAGTTAATACATTTTATAATTAATAGAATATATACTTAAGAAAAGCTTAAGAAAATTATTAAGATCTCATATTGCAATTATATATTCACATAAAATAATTGTAATTTTTGAAATATCATATTTACCACAATTTATTAGTTTAAACTTATAAATCAATTGAATTAAATGAAATAATTTGAAAATTACACTGTCTTTTTTTTCGAATCCTTCACATATCATTGAAATATTCATTTATTTAACATATTTTCTGCCTCTGTCGTTTTGTATTGATCAGGAAGTTGTGTAGAACTGACGATTTATTCTTTCTGACTGATAATTGAGCACTAATGAGGTATCAATAAAGGATATATTACGCTTGTAAACTATTTAATGCATACTCGATTGCATTATGCGTTCCATTCAATGCCTAATTCGATTAACAGGCTGCCCATTGGCAAAGAAACCGGTGCATAGCCAAATGGCAACACCTGAAAATTGGGTCATAAGGACAAGGACTTGCTTGTGGTCTCTAGAGTCAAGGTTATTGGAGCCAAACGCTCCCATTGGCCCACTGATGGCGCTGCCACTGACGCCCCCTAGCGAGAGCTGACGGCAATGCCAAGCGCTAAGACCATGATCAAGCGTAAGTGCGAGCGGGAGGAAAATACTACAAGCGCTGCGATTGGTCCGCGTGTTGTTTACCTGCCGCAATGGCTGACATCTTGACTGCTGCTGTTGTTGTTTGTATTGTTAGTGCTTTTGCTGCTGCCGCTGCTGCTGTCGACGTCTTCACAGAAAGGCAACGATCTTGCACGACGCTGGTCGGTTGAAGTTAGTTAGGCACAGACTGCGCAACGAGTAAGACATACAACTCCGTCGTCGCCTCCGTCGCCGTTGTCGTTTTCGTGCTCTCTACAGACTTTTTAAAACTAAAACGAATTGATTAATAAGTACCGTACGCTTATGAAACTGTAACTAAACAAATTGTTTATCGCTGTAACGTGTGTGACAAGAATTTGAAATTTGATTTGCTATCGATATTCGATAAGAAGTGACGAATTCGCCGTCGCCGCAGCAAGTTGTGTGGGGCCGTGAACTATGACTGTAACCGCCTTTGCCGCCGCCATGCACAGACCCTTCTTCAATGGATATACTGCAATGCAAGGTAAGTGTCCCAGTGTGTCCCAGTGTCCAAGGACAAGACTGCAAACGATCATTAGTTGCGACCTTCGCTGCGATTGCTTCCCGTTCTCGGGAAGTCAATTGTTCGAGGTGTCGTAAATCAAGTGGCACAAGCGGAAAAAGACACGCGCTGTCTACCTACACTGAGAGAAAAAAGCGGTACTAGTACTAAATTCGAATGACCTCGAATTGAGTGCTTGCCATGCTTAAAATATAGACTTGTTTAACGTAAAAATTACTTAAAATTAGCAGAAATAGTCTTTGACTAAGTACAAATAAATCTTTATATAAGAGTAAATAGTCTTAAATCAAGCAGCATTTTAGTTGTACTGCAATGTTTACGACTGTTCTTTAGATAAGTGCTATTACGCATTAAATAAGCTTGTAAAATCTAAAATTAAGTTTGTTAAAGCTTAAATTAAGATTTTTTAAACTTAAATTAAGATGTTAAAGTCTTAAATTAAGAATTTCGAATCTTAAATTAAGAAATTATGATATACATTATGATGTTCTTATTTAAAGTTGTTTTTCTATTCAGCTGCAGAGCTTAAAGCACTTAAACCAAGTTAGATCTGCACTTAAATCAAGTGTAAACGTACTTACTTTAGGTACTCGTATTAAAATATGATAGATATTATATAAGTCTAATCTCAGATGTGTCGTCTTACGAAATACTCATCTTAATGGCACATTTAACAATCCATGCTAACTAACACTTCTCTGCCTCTTCTTTCTCTTCCGCATAGACATGAACAGCGGCCAGGGACGAGTCAATCAACTTGGCGGCGTATTCATCAACGGACGTCCGTTGCCCAATAATATACGCCTGAAGATCGTTGAGATGGCCGCCGATGGCATTAGACCGTGTGTGATCTCGCGACAATTGCGTGTCTCCCATGGCTGTGTGTCCAAAATATTGAATCGCTATCAGGAAACGGGCTCCATACGTCCCGGTGTCATTGGTGGCTCCAAGCCGCGCATTGCCACGCCGGAAATTGAAAATCGCATTGAGGAATATAAGCGCAGCAATCCGGGCATGTTCTCCTGGGAGATACGCGACAAGCTGATCCGCGAGGGCATCTGTGATCGCAGCATGGTGCCCTCGGTGTCGGCTATATCGCGCCTGGTGCGCGGAAGGGATGCGCCATCGGAAATTGATGTTTCCAAGCCAGCGTCCAGTTCGTGCAGCTCTGATCCATCCGGTTCAAACTCTGGCCATGGCCATAACAAACCCTCCGACGAGGACATCTCCGACTGTGAAAGTGAACCGGGCATTGCATTGAAGCGCAAACAACGCCGTTGTCGCACCACATTCTCCGCCGCCCAGCTGGAGGAGCTGGAGCGTGCCTTTGAGCGCACCCAATACCCGGACATCTTCACACGCGAGGAGCTGGCTCAGCGCACCAATCTCACCGAGGCACGCATCCAGGTGTGGTTCAGCAATCGGCGAGCGCGTCTGCGCAAACAGCACACCTCGGTGTCCGGCAGCAGCGTCGCGGCGCCAACTGCCAGTGTCAATAGCTCCCATCTGACGCCGCTGGCCATGATGCCCATTGATCCGGCTGCCGCCGCTGTCTATCAGCATCAGTATGACTTCTATAGCAATCCAGCACCGGTCAGTGCCGCCGGCAGCAATCTATCGCCGCTCTGCAGCAATCTGTCGGCCAACACGCCGCCGCATCATCATCAGTTCTATAATCCCGCCGCCGTCGCCAGCACTGCCAGCTATATTATGCCCAGCTCGGCGACCAATTCCAACTCCAACGAGCAGACGCATCACTATGAGACACAACTGGGCTCGGTTTATAGCACTGAGTCGGAACCACATCCGGCAATGACACGTAACGAGAGTCCCAATGAATCTATCTCCTCCGGTTTTGGCCAATTGCCGCCTACACCCAACAGTCTGTCGGCTGTCGTCGTTGCCGCCGAACCAACGCAGACCAACTTGGCCAATGCCAGCGCTGACAGTGAGGAGCTTGCTGCCGCCCTCAAGGTGGAGACACAGCCACAGATCTACAGCAGCTGGAGCTCCAACATGCAGAGCATGCGTCCCAATGCGCCACTCTCGCCAGAGGATTCTTTGAACTCCACCAGCTCGACAACCAATGCGCTGGAGGTTTCTGTATCCGCCTCGGCCGCTCACCAGATGTTCCATCCGTATCAACATTCGGCAGCACAATATGTACCATATCCGACGGCAACGACACACTCTCATCATCCACATCATCCGCATGCACATGCTCCGCATCCGCATGCCCATCATCCGCAATATGCGACGCCACATTATCCACCCACATCCTCGACACACTTTATGCCGCAGAACTTCAATGCCGCCGCCGCAGCCGCTGCCTTTTCATCGCCCTCGAAGATGAACTACACAACGATGCCGCCCCAGCCGCTCTATCACTCCTGGTACTAGGATCAGGAGCTGCAGAACAAGAGCCAACAGACCTCTGACCTCCATTTTTTTGATTGACGTCGCCAAAGATTTGTGTACACTAATAGTAGTCTTCAATCTATATTACTTAATTGTAAGAGCATTTAACTATACCGATACTACCTTGTTGAGTATCTGTCTATAGTACCTACGCTAAGTTCTAAGTTCTAAGTACTAAGTTGTATATATCTTAAGTTGAAAATAAATATTCTAATTTATACAATAGTTGAGTTTTGTTATTTGTAAATTGTTGTACTCCCTGGAATTGTCATAGTTCATGCTGTGTCCATTCAGTAGCTCTAGAGTCTAGAGTCCTAGACCTTGACACGCTTCTGTTCCCAGCGTGAATTCGGAAAAACTGGGAAATGCTGGGAACATTAGAGCCTTTAAGTAGCAACGCATTCCATGGATATAGTTTTGGCAGTAGATTTCAACAAACTCAACGGGACATTAGGGCCAACATGCTGTGAGTTCGTGAATGCCAAAAGGCTCACTTAAAGAAGATCCTTTCCATGCGGAAGTTGTAATACATTTATCCCAAAAAAGAAAAAAAACCTAGTACTAGTATCTATGCTCATCAAAACTGGCACAAAACTCCAACCAAGGTGTTAATTGCCCATCAATTCTATCGAATTGAGTAATTGCCTCTAACAATTTACCTCAAATTCACACCTCGTCTGCTCATTTCTTCCTCATCCTCAACACAAATCAACAACAATCTGTAGCATGTTTTCTACGTGTGCAACAAGTGGCAAATTAATGAAATCATACTCCACTCGTAGACAGCTCATCCCCAGACAATCCATAGTCATTATTTTCCTATTTCTCTGTACATATATTTTTTTAATCTAGTTTTTCACATTCACAAATGTTTGTGTTTCCTCTGGCCTTAGCATTTTTGGGAACAAGCTAAAGTAAATATTGACTTTACAATCGACTTAGGATTGCAATTCCAGGTAGAATGTGCAAATTTTTGGCCAAATTGCGAAAGACGAAATCCATTTAGAACAAAAGATATATATCAAAATTTTCCGTTTTGTTTTTCTTCTTTCAAGAAACGTAGCAAAGTGCTACGAAATATTAGTTTTTCTTTTGTTTCTTTTGAGATTATCTCATGGCTAACAACTTATTTCGTAGGTTAGCCCAATTTTGAAGCTTGTCTAATGCCAATTTAATAGCACCCAAAGATTTCTCCAGACAGCAGCCAGTCGCTTATAATCTCCAGCCAAGCTAATAATGCAATAAACTCAATAAACTCAATAAACTTTAATTAAAATTTGATTCATCGCAGCCACTGCGATCCCAATCGACCCTATAGACCCTGTAGATGTACGGTAGCCGAGAAAAACTTCGCTCGACAAATTTTGTAAATATTACGCATTAATTTTCGGTAGCGATAAAGAATTACAATCGAAAGCTAACTCTGTGAGTATTTCTTAAACTCTTGGACTTGAACCGAGTTTTCGACTAATGAACTTTTCCGCTGCCGCTCTATTTGTACCACAAGCCAACAGTGTCCAGTCTCCGGAGTCTGGCGGAGATCATGGGCGGAGGCTACTTGCCTCGTCGTCTTGATTAATGAACCGACAATGTGTTGAACCACCGACAAAGGTAGGAAAATAGTAATTTAACATTCGAGTAGCAGCCACAACAGCAGCAGAGAGATGAGCCATAGATTTAATTTAATTTTATATACCCTACGGCAGGGTATTTATATATTTTATTGTAGCTACACTAATTTGTAATCCATTACAGCGATAAAGGATTAAAAATTGTATATATTAGTTTGGTAATTAACTAATATTGTATCTGTACTTCAGTTAAACTGTCGGTTTGAATTACTGTATTGTAAGAAACTGATTGAATTGATCGACATTTGCCATAATTGTTTAGATAAATTGTTCATCTTTATTAATATTTATTTGCATAATTTAATATGTACATTTATTGCTAATTTATACAGACTACAAGCGCACCTTTTAAATAATGGTAAAATATGTGTAAAACCCGAGTAATTTTATCAAAACATCGTCTTGGAAATAGGGCATCAGTCTGTTTCAGTTTTAAAATTAAAGATGTTGCAATCGCCATATATATTCATGAAGAAATCTTTTAATTTACAAATTAATATATTAGTTGGGGGAAAAAGTAATCCATTATATTATTGTGTGTCAACTTTGGTTTGTTTTGATTTGTTAGCTATTGGTCACACTGTTTTTTTTTTAGAAAGCTTCGATTCCCCTTTAAAACACACTGTATTTCGTTTGATTTGATAGGTCGATTACACATAGAGAGATTAATTTTGTTTAACATGGAGACCAACAAAAAAGATTCTCAAAATATTAACAACAAGTCATTGAACAAAACGGGACATATTTGAAATAAATCGGACCAGCCAAGTCGCATTAAATTAACTTTAAAAAAAATAGGGTAACAAAATGTATTTTTTTTTCCCCATGCTAATATATTTTAACAAACTTAAGTTTAACTTTGGATATGACTCTAGAATCGAACTATCAATATTTATACTAATACTGAAATATAACTAATAATATGTTAACTAAATATCCTTATACCTATACTTATAGTACCTATAATTACACTTATTCCTACTTTTATACTAGTAGTATTAGCAATACTTGTTTAATAGTAGTTTTAGTATAATAAAATTTAATAATTTGTATTATAATACTAACTCTTATACTTATCGTAATTCTAATTTTATATGTTATACTCATGTTACATAAATACTAATATTTATACGTAGTTATACCATCTTTAATGGTAATATTAATTCTTATTGATCTGATTGGGATTTTCTGGGGATTTCTAATTGATCTGATTGGGTTTTTCTGCAGTTTTCCCCAATCCTTGCCACAAATGTTGGATCATTTAAAAACACAAAATTTTGATTACCCCCAAAACTTTACAACATTCTTGATTGCTTACTTTTCAGCCTTAATTTAAAATCATATTTAATTAGAATAATAAATTGTTAATTTATAGTCTTATATTCTAGTGTTATTTAAAAATGTTTCTATTTTATTTTTTATTTTTTATCGACTGTTTTTAGTCGTACTAAATAAATAAACAATTTCTATACTTTCTTATATTTCCCATAGCAATCGTTAAAAATCCCAAATTCATTATAGATTTTTAATAAAATACTGGATCAAATATTGCCCGAGAATGAGTTGCATAAAATACTTTAATTATTCAATTAATCCTATAAGGGTATTTATAATTCGATATCAATAGAAATATAACTCAATTTGTTTTTCCTCTTTCTTTTGTTTAGCCATTATTATAAATGATTTTGCTGTAAGTCTTGACCGTTACCTGTTGCAATGCCCAATGCTGATGGTCCAATTATAATAGTATTTTGCATTTAACAATACACATTTATCAGCCGTAGCCCAAAGCGCAAAACCTCAAAATATTTACGGGGCCTGGCGACACCAAATCCTTTAAATGATGCGAACAGTCTCAAATATTTGCCAAATTGTGCGAATGTGAATTGGCAAGTTCCAGGAGAACAACAGATACCAGCTAGTAGGTCAGTAAGGTGGCAAAAGGATTTTGCCGAGCTGGAGAACATAAACAAAACAGCGTCTACACAACTACACACAACTCGAGGATTAGAAGAGATTCGGAAATAATCCTTTGCTGCCAGGAAGCGCACAGGCAACAGGCAACAGGCAACAGACAAGGGACGAAGCAACAAATTTCGACTCTCTTTTACGATGGCCCATAAACTTTTATTTGCTGTCATTCTGTGTTCTGTTTTCTGTTTTCTGGCCCAAGAAGCGCATGCGCAGAGCCCGGACACGAACCCCTTTTTACGTGGCAAGAGTTAAGATCGGGAAAGGCTTAGCTTTCAGCTCGCTAAGGCCAGGCCAGGACAGAGTCAAAGTCAGGTAGAAAGGGATCACAGTTCAATACAATGAGAACACAGAGCATTTCATGTCTATGTGTAGTACTATGTCGAACAGGACGATAATCCTTGCTAATGAGGTGTTCGCTTCAACTGGCTGGCAGAGAAAGTCTCTAAGTCAAGGATAATCGAGGATAATGTGTCAGAGATTTTAGCTATTTAAGTTGAATGAATTAGTTGAAGTACTAAGATAAAAGTATAAGAATTGGCTCTAGATATTGTTGGAGATTTAAACTTGTGAAATTTAAAGATGATCGCTGAAGTTTCTGTTTCATTGCGAAGATCAAAATATGATATACTTAAGAATAAGAATAAAACAGAAGAGATCAACTTAAGTGTGACCAGCTTTCAAGTTATAATAGTTGCCAAAAACTCTTATACTATATATTTTAACAGATATAAATATAAACTATATTATACTTATGTTTTTTGCATGTCTAACTTGAATTAATTTGTTGAACAAATGTATTTTTATTTATTTATATATTTCTTATCATTCAATAAATATATAATATAAATATAGCAATACTAATTTAATTATAAATAGGTATTATAAGTAAAAGTTTAGTAAACTGAGTAGTTAATGTATATCTTTATTTCATAAATGTTATTTATAATATATTTAATATTAAGCTCGAAAGCTTAAGTTTAATATTGAATACTTCTGGCGCTAGGATAACTTAATAAATTTAGTTAAATTGTTCACAAATCTTGAAAATAAGTAGTAGCTTGATTTAATAACAAGTTATCATCTAGTAGGCTAATTTATTTAAAATGTTATCATGTCTTTCATCGAAAACTGCTCCCATCACATATAAAGTAGCGATTACTGATTGAATTAACTGCTGAATGTTCCCATTAACAACTTATTTATAATAATTCAGATATTATAACATATTTTAATATACTAACTAATTAAGTGTTATTGTAATTTTAAAATATATTTAAATGTTTCCCTGCTGATAATGAAGATGCACAAACCCATTGTGATCTGTTCCTCATTCGTTTATATCATTCAAGCTGATAGTTTAGAGATCTTGACTTAAAAAAGTAATTACAGCATGTTTATCCATTATTGGAAAATGCAATCCACTGATTCAAAGATGTGCGATACAAAATTTAACTTATTTTTTTAAAATATACGATATATACATGAAATGCTAATTAGTTAAATGTGTTTGCAAATTAATGGAAATTTACGACAATGAAAAACAAATGATTTTTATAAATCTCCAGATAGTTGGAAAATAGAGTTTAGGCTTTGCTTACAACGAAAGTTTTATTGTAGAATAAATAAATAAAAATAAAATAAATTATAATGAAAGTTAACTTGTTATTTTTATACCCTATGTGGGTATATTAAGTTTGTTAAAAGTATGTAACAGGCAGAAAGAAGCCTGGTCGACCCCATTAAGTATATATATTCTTGATCAGCATCAATAGCCAAATCGATATAGCCATGTCCATCTGTCCGTCGGTCTGTCTGTCCGGCTGTCCATCCGTATGAACGATAGGATCTCAGAGATTGTAAGAGGTAGAAACTTGAACTTGAACTCCCAGCACTGGTAATATTTGCAAGCAGTTCAAGTTTATCTTTAATTTTGGATATCATAAGAAAAGCAATTAAGTAGCTAGAAACTTCAGATTTGGCACACATAATGAATATTTTGGGGAGGGTGTGTCCAGAAAATTTCATCATGATACCACGTCCCCTTCGCCCACAAATTGAATTACAAGATAATTACATCGGGAGTGAAATTGAGCGGATCCCTGTAGATCCACAGGGCTTATTACGGTCGGGGTGCGGACTGTTCGGCTTGTTTTTAAAGTTGTTATCCATTTAGGGTACAGAAGTGACTTTTATTAATAAAGAGACACATTATATTTATTTTATTAATACGAATTGTTCCCTTTATGCTGCTAATGTATCATATTTGAATAGCTCACGCCACGACACATTCAAAACATAATCAAAGTGTATTGGCAAACATTTTGGTTTGGTCTGTCATACCAACTACTGTCCGGTGTACAGGTTGCAGTCTCATGCCGTTTCCCGTTCCCGTCCCCGTCAACGTCCTTGCTGTCCCACTGATACGCAAAGACTCGTCGAAGTGACGTCGAAGTCGAAGTCGGAGAACGCACGCTGTTAGCTCACAAATTGATTTGTCAAATTGTAGCGCACAAGGACATTGCCATCATTAACGATGATTGCAGGACTCGTTGAAGGTCGTTGCGCAGTCGGATGAGGATCGGGAATTGTCAACACTTTGTGCTGCGAGAGCGTCAGACTTGTACCACCAACTGTTTCTGTTTCGCGACGATCTCAGCGCAAAGAAATCTCACTCACTAACTTACTATCTCACTCTTACCATCTCTATTGCTGCAACTCGCTCTCCTCTCTCTCTCTCGGTTGGAGTTTTATTAATAAATACATAGAAAGAGAGCGAGAGCGAGAGCGAGAGAGAGAGGCAGTGAGATTTACAGCTCTGTCTTTGATCTTGCAAATTGTCGTAATCGATTTGGAATGCTTGGCGGGACCTTCGACTGTTGGCTCTTTATTGTGATTCCCGTTTGGTTAGCAACTTGTCAGCTTCCTTTTGGCAACTTGGCGCAGCAAGTGTCTTCTGTTCAACGCTTCCACCACAAACTGAGTGCAAATACGAGTTTAGACTGTAACCGTTACGCTATTTTAGTCTATCACACTCACAATGATCTTTTAATAGAACTTTCAGAGGATTAAGAGAGCTCATACATACATTGAACATACTTTCAGTTTTGTTTTATTTGTGATTTTATGATTAAATATTCTGCAAACTCTGCAGTTGACCTTCACTGGCTGTAATACAAGCTTAACTTATGTGTAATTTATATTTAATTTATATTTAGTACTTATGAATATACATATATCTAAATATATCGCTTGATATCGATTTTGCTTGCATCGAAAGCAGGTAGATTGCAATAGTCTGGCAACACTGGACATCGACTGTTGATGTGGAAACTGGACTGTTTATTGTTTAAACACCATGATAGCAATGTAAGATTGTCAAACATGTGTTTAGGCAAACGGTCAAATTATATATTACACTACTATAACCATCAGTTTTGAGTTTTCAGTGCTCGAAAACTCCTAATAGTGCTGAAAAACGCTGTCGTTCTCGTTCAAACAATTATAAAATAAAGGATTTAAAACAAATTCCCTAATATCTCCTTTATTTATGGATGAATCGTAATGCAACTTTTAGTAATATGTTATATTTTGTTACACTGTTAAACGGTGTTATCTTAACAATTAAGCAATCGCTAATATTAGTTTTACGTTAGCCAGTAGCATTCAGCTTTTCACACAATGTAAAGCTTTCAGTGTAGCCTTCAGCTTTTTTGCAGCAGCACAATGTAAAGCGCCAAAGCGGCCGATAGCGCCAATCAGATTATCATATGCTCTCTCGCTCTGACCAACAATTATGAATTAATGGACTTAAAACAAATTCCTTAACATCTCCTTTGTTTATGGGATCGATCACTATGAAACTTGCAGCAAATTGCTTATCGTGAGTTGTACTTCAGCTATCTGTTAAGTTTAAGCTGTGTTATCTTAAAATTTGAGGCTATGATAGGTATTTCCGATTTGCGTGGGAAATATTAAGTAAAACTAAATATTAACTTAATCTGCGTATAATATTCAGGAAGCTACATTCCAAATTTGAAGTCTCTAGCTCATATAGTTGCTGAGATAAGCGCGTTCATACAGATGGAGGGGCGGATGGACGAACGGACGTATGGACGGACGGAGGGACAGACAGACGGATAGGTGTAAACTAACCCGGCTATTGATACTGATCAAGAAGATAGGTATATACTTTATAGGGGCGCAGATGCCTCTATATGTCTGTTATATACATTTTCTAAAATTCACTATACCCTTTGTGACCATATTTAATGGTAACAGGGTATTATAATAGCAATAACTTATTTAACTTTGACTAAAAGATATCGTCACAACGACATTATTTAGAATTTAAAGTATAAATAATATATTGAATTTTATTATATCCAATTTAAAATATCTGAAAAGATAAAAAGGTAATAAAAGTCTGGTGTATTTAGAAATGTTTTAATTGATCCAAAATTTGTTGAAAATATTCCTTAATATATTCCTTTCTTAACACCAACTGTTTGTTAAAACAATCATATATAAAAGTGTTGAATAATATCAAAATTAAATAAAATATATTTTAGAAAATACAAGAACAACAAAAACAATTGCAAATAATTATGCTACTCACAATAAAACTAATTTTAATTGTAATTAAATTTGCATTAAAATAAAATTAAATTATGCTGTTCTCTGCTAATACCACAACTACCAACAAAAAAAATGTGTAATACTTCTCTAACTCTGTCAGAATCGATGCCATCTAATGAAATACATATATGCACAATGCTAATGTGCTCACCTGTTCACCCAACTGACATTATAATTAATGACAAATAGTCGAAACAGAGCACAACGTTGAAGGGCAATCATGAGAGAACAATGGACATTCGAGTATTACATATTATTATGTGAACAATGTTGAACACAGCAAACGGCGCTTTTCATATACTTCTCATACTTCGATTTTCGATATTTCAGGCGTCTTATCGCTCTGAAACTTAGCTGCTGCTGCATATTAATATTAATGGTTTATTATTATGACCCAGTGCTGCTGCCTACTGACTAGGTAGGTACTGCCAACTCCAGTTCCAGCTCCATCTCCATCCCCAGCTCCATCTCCATCCCCAGCTCCATCTCCAACTCTAGCCTGGTCAGTCTACAATACGTATGTATATAACTCCTTTGGGGTTGCCTTTGTAGCTTTGTTCACGCCGCGATTGTTTCACTGCACTGACGCCTGGCGTGACGATTTTAATTTTTAATACCCTGTAACCATAAAATTGAAAGAGTGGGTAGCTCTAATTTGCTCAGAATCAATGTCCGGAGGGCCACAGCGAATTTATACAATTTATTAAATTTTTACACACTCTAAAACTTAAGTTTACTATTCTAGGTCTATTTATTGAGGATATGATGATTTAATGACATTGATTCAGCCTTTGATTAGGCAAATAAGCCTTAAATATTTGATTCAAGTGCAGTATTCGAATAGGAACCTCGTTGTTCTAATTATTAGATGAGAGTAAAATGAAAAACCTTAACTGAATCAAGTATTTCGCTCTCGAACACCGCATTTTTATACAACGTTTGGAATTTATTTTATTCCAAAATTCTAGAAATATCTCTGTAAATATAACTGCTAACAGAACTAAGTTTTCATTTAAATTGTTATACTTTTAATTATCTTTGATGAGCTTTTGGTATATATTGAAAAGTTAACCTCTCAAAATTTGTAAATATCAAAATTTAGCTGAAACAGTGTTTTTAAGTTCTTCGGAATGTAACAATAAGTTTAATTTACAAGCGTCTTATATAAAAAAGAAAAATGTTGAAAACATGTTGAAAATACTTATTTAATTGTTAATTTCATAATATTATTTTCCAATTTAATTTTAATTTTATATTGAATTCCTTATAAGTTCTTTGTGTCAATAAAGATACTGCTAACTAAGTAACCATAATGATATTCCACAATTCAAACACTTCGATCGTATTAAAACATTTAACTTTGATTAGACTATAGTTCAGCTAATTAATTCTTCATTTTAAATATTTTGTTTAATGTTATATGATAAATTTAAAATATTATTATTTTTATTACATATTTGTAGAGAAGAAATTAACTGTAGATAACAAATGGTTTTAAAGCTAAAGCAACTTACGCCATCTAGTGTTGGGCAGTATAACACAATTTGCTATGTACATAAATATTTATAATAGAGACTTATGATTATGCAGCTTTAATATATTAATTTGTAATATATTCTCTGTTTCCATAGCCATGTAATAAGCTAGCCTATAATTTTATTATTATTAATTTAGCTCTTAAGTAAATTAATAAATATTTAAAGTATTATTTGTTTATTAATTTAACGTCAATTAAAAACAGTCGACACAAAGAACGATTTAAAATAAAGAACAGGAATAGAAAATAATATGAAGTTAACAATAAAATGATATTTTTTTTTAGAACTTCAATTCACTGAGCATATCTGTCAGTCGAAAACTCTCCATTTTAGCATACTTACTTTGTTTTATTATTATGTATATTGAGGCACGCGGAGCTTGCAGTCGCCTCCGTGACTGCAACAAATGAGCAAATGGAAGAGGGGGTAAGATAGGGGGAGCTGGGTGTAGAGAGAAATGTCGATGCTTGAGGTATTGGCCAGTTGTTGGTTGAGTTGAAATGTGCTCTATGAGCTGGTACACTTTGGTACACATGGTTTTTATGTAGTAAGTTTTTGAACTGCGGCCGTCGTAATTAGTCGCACGCCCAGTCAGCGCCATCTAGCGGTCAGAGAGAGAGAGAGTAACGAACGGCATTGCCCGACATTCCTTGAAAGCAGGCCCCTAACTTAGTGGCGCAGCTAATGAAGCTCCCTTCACGGTGTGTGCCAAAAACAACAACAACAACTAGAACAACCAGAACAACAACAACATTGTAGCTGTACTCTAGTAGCCTGACTTGAAGTCGACTTCACGGACGCGTGCAAATTCCATTGAAAAAGGAGTTAAACTTTTTTACTTTATCTGCAAGCGACCTGCAATTTACTTAGTTTAAGTTCCTTTTTTTAAAAGAACTTTATATTGCATGCAAAACGTTTAGTGATGTTTTTTTATTTTTTATGTATTTACATATGTTTTCTTTTTGTATGCGGAAATAAAGTTTGACTTGAGTGCCAGTTTTTCAGTGGAAATAATTAAGGACTTGTAGACATGATCCTGGCGATAGGATAAAGCGAAATTGTGGAACTTTTGCTGCTATTTCAGACTCTATAAATATTAGCTTAATGCCTATAGATATAAAATCAGCAAACTACAAATGGAACTATAATAATATTTATAATATAATTTGCATTTTTAATAATGTTAAAATATAATGCAAAATGTTAGTAATATTATTAGCTGAAGAATTAAAGGATACTCTAATTATTTATATTTAATATTTGCGATTTGCTGATGTATTCAATTTGAACTGTTTGGAAAGGTAAATCGAAGTTTCAAAACTGGATAATGAATGTTAATTGTTCTTTAAACATTAAAACCATTTGTTCCCTTTTAAACGAATTCTGTTCTTTCAATTATCACTTCTAATGCTCATAATTGTAATCTGTATATGATTAAACAAAATTCTTTTCATTACAATATCTGTAATATTAAATAAAATATATATTCTTATTTCTATTATATTGTAATTTATTTTAAAATGTTTTTCTCGATTCAATTATGTACAAAATATACACAAGCTTAGCTTGCTACTCTTTAGAAGATTGCTGAGCGACAACGACGCAGTCCCACCTTATCCACCTCGGCACGGTCTACGCCATAGCCATGCCACAACGTGTCCGGCGGCTTGTTCCAACTCACAAAGTAGGTTTTGTGTACGGCGGCGAGTTGAGCTTTGGTCCTGGATGCAGAACGTCGACGGAATGGCCAAAGGAACCAATGCAGTGGTCCACGACTTATGGGGTAAGCCTCGGCTGCCAGGGTTGAAGGTATTGATTGTAGTGTCTCCAATTGTAGCTGCAAAGTTGTGTCCTTAGGAGATTTTCTTTGCGGCTGAGGCTGCTCCACTATCACAGTCTCCTGTAAGTTTCTGGTTGCTGGCACCGAAATTGCCTGCAATTGTTGTTGATTCTGTGGTGATATAATGCGTGTTCTGGATGCAAAAATCTCCACATCTTGATCATTATCGCTTGGTATCCAAGAACTGCTAATTGGCGTGGGTTGTTCATCCTCCAGTTCCTCTAGAATGGGAGAAACGCGACTGCCACGATTGCACTTGAAACAGCGTGGCAACTTGGAGGCAAATTTGCTTGGCATAACCGTTGCGGGTTTGGACACCGGACGCTCCTCGTTTGGCATCTTGACCAGTATGAAGTGATCGTTGAGTAGACAAACATCCGAAACCTTCTCGCACTTTTGTTCCTCGCCAAAGAAGGCGTCCAAATCGACGCTTTGCGGATAGATGCGATAATCCTCCGTGTTCGCGGTCAACAACTTTGGCCGCTGCAGCGCCAGGTTGTTGGGCGACCTTTGCGTCTGCAAGGAGCCGCCAACTTGGCCTACACATCTCACAATGCCGTTAGCTTGCTGCTCCACAATGGCCGTGCTGCTATTGCGACAGATACTCCTGATTCTCATATAACTCCAGTAACCATAACGCTGCTCAAAGATTCTGGCAAAGATTCGGGCTGTCTGGCGATTACATGAGTGTCGCTGCTGCGGAATTAATGCCGTAGACAACGACATGCTGATGTGTCCAGAGAATCATGGAATTTAGGCCTTTAGGAAATATTTAACTCACATTAATTGACAGTTAAAACAGATGCTTATATCTACTACGAGTATCATGTAACTAATTTGTAATAATATTTAAAAGGTTTGTAAAAATGTAGAAAAGTTACATATTCTTTTTGTAGTAGAAAGGGAATATCAGTTCGAACAACTACATATTCAATATCCAACTAGTGGTGGGAGGCACAGTGTTGCCACCTCGAAGAAAGAAGCCTGCTAACTCGTTGTTGGGGTGCTGCCAACTTAATGACATTTCGGTTGCCACAATTGCACACAATTTGAACAAATGACTTGACAATAGAATGAGAAAGTCGACATGAGAAACCTTAACTTAAAGGTTAAATGTAAATGAAAACTGTTGCACATGTCTTAATATGTATGTCTGAAAACTCTACGAATTACAATTGAATTCGAATTCAATCAAATGAGTTACGGCAATTTTGCTGTCAAAGAATGTCAGATATGTGAACTTGACGCTGTCGGTGGAAACTACTTTCCACACATGTTTGGCTCGTTTATCCTATGACTTTTGACACTGCACTTGGGCCTGGGGCGGACATACTACATACACGCGCGGACAACGGGGCCAGACTGCAGACTGGCGCCATGGAGTCAAGGCAAAGTAAGCCAGGACGAGACATACTAAGTCGATGTTCTAGAGGGACGACGCTTCCGCGTCAACTCAATGCCAACGGCAACAAACACCGCAACAACAACAGCAACAATAATAATAAATGTATTTGATGCGGCACTGGCAACACGAAAGTTTTATTTATTATTTTGACAGGTAAACAAATCACGAGCTCAACACAAACACAAAGGACACACACACACAGTCAGACAGAGAGACAGACACAGCAATGCACACCCATATACGCTTACATTTTCAGTTTTCGTTTACGTTCAAATATTCGGCCGCGCCATTTACGAAGTGTTCGCCGCTTGACTCACGAATGACAACTGAAGCCGACTTTTAGGCTGCGATGATTACGTTGCAAATACATCAGTTCATTGCACGTAACTCAATATCACGTAACGTAACGCGCGCACGTTGTTGCTGTTTGTTCTTATACTTTTATTCATTTGCATTTCCATTATTGTTGGTTGCTGATAGTTGTTGCTTGTTTTGTTGCATGCCTCGCAATGCCGGCAGACGATTGATAATTAACAAACACACACATTTGCTTGTACATATCGAACATATGTACATATATGTATATGTGTGAACAAGTAGGTGTACATTAATAACGTAAAAGGACAACATTTAGACAGAGGAGTTGGAATAGTTAATGTATTAATACACACATGAAGTCAAGGTCAACAGAAGGCTTAGTAACAGGTAAATACGCTATCTAGCTTTTGAAAAATATGTAAAATGTAGAATTAAACAGTAACCGTGCCTCTTATCAACATTATAATGCAATTATTTTATATTTATTAGTATATTGTTTAGAAAGTTAATATTATTATATAATGTGGGGTATATTAAGTTTGTTTAAAGTATGTAACCGGTCTAAGGAAAGTATATATATATATTCTTAATCAGCATTAACAGCCGAGTCGATATAGCCTTGTCCGTCGGTCTGTCTGTCCGTCGCTCTGCCTGTCCGTCTGTCTGACTATGAACGTATGAAGGAAATGATTTCAGAGATAACCTCAGAGAAACCTGATAACAAGAGCAATTTTGTAGATAGAGATTTGAGATTTGGCACATATGATCTGTACTTTAGTGTCGATTTGTCTAGAAAATTTCATCACGATGCCACGCCCCCTTCACCAAAAAAATACGAATTACAAGAGAATTTCATCGGGAGTGAACTGGAGCGGGTCCCTGTAGAGCCAAAGAGTATATTACGGTCGGTGTCCTGACTGTTCGGCTTGTTTTTAGTTTATTGAATTATAATAATTAAACTTCAATTATAATAAGAATATAAATTAATGGAAAAAATATAAATTAATGGAAAAATAAAAATTAGAGTTAAATTATGATATTTTAATTGAAATTAACGTTTACTAATAATTTTGCAATATTTATGTACAATTTTATACTGGCAATTAAAAGAAGATTTAATTGAAGTGTAATTTATGTTATTTAAGCATATATATTAAATAGGTAATATATTAAATATTTAATACCGAAAACTTAGGAGCTATAAGCGCAAGATTTACCAAATCATTTATAGAGATTCTTTATAGTTTATCAAGTATTATCTTCAAATGCTTGTTAATTCTGTATAATTTTTATGAGTATTCCAATTTATTTATATCTGATGCACAAAATACTAATTTTTGTTTTATCAACAATCATTAATACATGAGTTTATCAGTTAATTTTAGGCACGACAAATCCCACATTCAATCTATCCCCAATTTCAAACTTCATTCGTACCCCAAAAACTCGCATTCATAATAATTGAGTTTGCCTTTGTCAATATTGATTGTTAATGCACGCAAATAATATATTGCCGTCATAGGAGTATAAGAAGGGGCGGGTAAGTTATAAAGGTTGAACATTAGTTCAGCAGTTGCGTTATTTATCCCATTTGGGAATACGATTATTACTAATATTATATAGTCAGAGTCGGGGGTGTTGTATTTCCGGTTCGTTGCTGATTGATTCAAGTCAAATTAACCAAAAACACAAACAGCAATAGAAACGAAGACAGGAAAACTGTTTGCTTTGATTTGTGACAGAGAAAAAAAAACAGAAAACAAAGTTGACTTTATGATTTACATAAAAGTCAAAGCTTGATTTATGTATGTATATGTCACAATTCCATGCTAAAGTGTAGGGTATTACTGTTGGGGTATATACATTCTAATAAGCTGTTTAACTGTTTTAAGCGGGGAATCAAACCTTGAAAATGAGCTGAAAGCTTTTTTATTATTGTAGGCTAAGAATTTATTTGTTAATCATCATCTTAATAGAAATAAAAATAACCTAGAAAATGTAAAATATGATCATAGCAGCTTTATATGCTGTTTCAGAGTTGTTTATTTTTGATATGCAGAGTCTGCAGAGTATTTGCTAGTCGAGTTGCGTAAAAAAGACACTTTCTCACTTGTCACTTTGGGTACTTGTGCACTTGCAGTTATTGTTTTTGTCACGTCACATAATTAACAATCTGCAAATTGTGCCTGCCAACAGCTGATGATCAGTATCAGCATCAGCATCAGGCAATCAAAATTGACACCAATTATGTACTATACGAATAGGTCGTCAATCGTCGGGTATGCTCAATTTGCGAGCATTTACGTCGGCCCTTTACTGACCT
This sequence comes from Drosophila histrio, assembly GCA_958299025.2. Taxonomy (NCBI): domain Eukaryota; kingdom Metazoa; phylum Arthropoda; class Insecta; order Diptera; family Drosophilidae; genus Drosophila; species Drosophila histrio. The sequence continues at coordinate 14,406,460 of OY282580.2, forward strand.
TCGTCAACAGAAAATATAAGCAATTAAAGCTGCATTGCTTTACGAGCGAAAGGAAGAGAAAGAGAGCGAGATAAAGTGGAGATAAAGTGAAGGACACATGCAGAAACAGAGCTGAAGTCAGGCACAACGGAATGTCGCTCATTAGCTTGATGAACAGTCAAGCTGCGTCATAAAGAACATTCATTATATTTCTATATACTAAATGTATGTTTCATATAAGTTATTACTCGTGTATTAATATACACAGTTACCATTTGCTTACTCCTTTTAGTTCGTTATAGCGTCTTTTACCTGTACATTATGCTCATCATCAGCTGAACTTGAACTTGTGTGCAAACTGTTGCTTAGTCAGCAGCGGCAACAACAAATAGTGCACTTTGTCGCCGTCAAACGGTAAATCATGCACAACAAGAAGAAAAGACAATAAGCGCTGGCTGGCTTTTGTTTTTGCTATCAACAACTTGACAACTTGAAGGTTATTTCTGGTTTTGCGTTTGTTTTGAACTCTGCCTTTGTCCTTCACTTTGCTCTCACTCAAGGATCAATTACTCTCACTCTCACGCGCTTACACTCTTTCGCTCGCTGGCTCTCAGCATCTTTGGTTTTGTTTTTGTTTTTTTTTTGTTTTAATGGAGCTGAGCTTTGGAGAGACTTCGTTGGCTTTGCGCGCACGCAGCTCAAGTTAGTTGGCTGCGAGCAGCGAAACGTTTCGGTTGGACAGCGATTGCATTGCATAACTGCAACAAGTAATACTATAGTGGCATACATACATTTCTTATGTTATAAATATTAAGCATACGCCGCGCGACCGCAACTGTTCGAACGCACCTCGTTGCAATTGCAGCAAAAGTTTCCACATTCCCATATCCATTGCAACATGCAGACACACAACAAAAGTTGCCACAACAAAACGCTGGCAAGAGAATCGCCCCAAGCAAAATAGACGACAACTATGTCCGTTAGTCTGTACGGGTCTATAACTACGTCTAGTTTGTTGGCTCATTGATTGTCTAACTGAAAATGGCCCCGCCGACGATTTGTAAAGTGTTTTTCTTTTTATTTTGGCATGTGTGTGTGTGTGTGTGAGTGTGTGTGTGTGTGTGCCACATTGAAGTAGACGTAATTTTCATTTCAGCGGCCAACGCGGTAAAAACGAAAGTGGAAATGTTGCATTTCAGCTTCCTCGCTCCCCCCCCCCCCCCCTCCTTTGCCCCCTTTGACTCTTCTGCCGCTTTGCGAGGTTGTAAAAATGAAAAGCGCTGAAAATTACACTCAAAAAATCGCTAAAAAATGAAAAACAAACTAACATTAAAAAAATAAATAAATAAATTCGCAAATACGGAAGATAATTCGTTGCAGGCACATGCAACAAATATTTGTCGTAACATAAAATCATTGTAATAAAAAAAAAAAATATTTCGCATTTAACACTTACAGCTCGCTGTTAATTCTACTAAACGTTGGATAAGCACCTTTTTTTATTGACTTTGGTTGACTCCGGAGGTCAAACAGTAGCTTAAACCCTTTAAAGCAACAGAGGAGAATTTCTGTCATCATGATTGAGCGTGAAATTATTCAGTAAGTATGCAATAACTATAATTATTCAATACACTAATGGTATCTGAATAGATTAGAGACCAACAGCAACAACAACAAGTCTGTCTAGTCAGCATAGTATTACTTATTATTATTACTAGTCAAAGTTCTAGTAGCAGCAATTCAAAAACTGGGCCAAGAGTTATCGCCAACACTCGACGAGCTGAAGCTGCTAATAGTATGTATAAATATCCAATTCCATTATCATTGTTTTATGCTCGATATGACGACGATGATTGCGGCAAAGTCCGACGCCGACCAATTGAACATTGAACATGTGTGAAAATGCACTCGAAGACTGCATACAAATGGATAGATTAAAAACAAAACACAGAGACAATTGCTTATTGCTATTTGTCGAACTAATTCAAGGCAATTTACTCAGTTTAAATGTAGCCCTTAGCGCCGACTAAATCGCTTAGTAGTACTTATATCAACAATTATTATAATAACTGTATAAAAGATGCATTTGTTTAATAAATTTTTGTAGCACCACAACTGCCTCTAAACGCATTTTTGCCGTCATCCAGGACCTGTTGCAGTTCCTTGCGTTGTTTGGTCGCGTTCTCCTCGAACTGTTTGTCATCTTGGCCCAAACGTTTTTTCCCAAAAAGCAAAAGGATATCAGCGGTGATATTGTGCTGGTAAGTAGCTAAGTGATTCACAAAGTATTTACTATCTTATATACATACATATGTATCTTCTATCTCAGATAACTGGCACTGGCCATGGCATTGGTCGGGAGTTGGCTCTACATTATGCCGGCTGGGGCAGCACCGTTGTCTGTGTGGATATCAACGATAAGGACAACATGGAAACTGTGAAACAGGTGAAGCATCTGAATCGTGGTGCAGTACACAGTTTCAGGTAAGCAACATATGAATAAGATAGATATTTGGGTACCCTATGTGAATACCAAAGATTCTTGTAATTATTACAAAAGCAATAATGAAAGACATTTTGTTCAGTAGTTCATGAACGTTGAATAGATTTTCTATTTAGTTGTTCAGTTGGTGAGATGTTCAGATGGTCAGTTGTTCAGTTGGTCAGCTGTTCAGTTGGTCAGGTCTTCAGTTGTTCAGTTGGTCAGTTGTTCAGCTGTTCAGTTGGTCAATTGTTCAGCTGTTCAGTTGGTCAATTGTTCAGCTGTTCAGCTGTTCAGTTGTTCAGTTGCTCAGTTGTTCAGTTGGTCAGTTGTTGATTTGGTCATGAGCAATGAATAGGTTATTCTATTCAGTTAGAATTTCGTTTGAATAATATTTGTATTACTTCTATTTTTGTTTGTAAATATCTATATCTATACATAAAATATATATGAAAATGTAGGAATTCTATATTATTAAGGCACTTAATGTATTCTAAATGTATTTGTGTAAAAAACTCTAATGATAAGAAATTCTAAGAAAGAAAACAGCAGAAGTTTAAACTGTCCAACTGAACAACTGACCAACTGATCTGAACATTCGTTCATTTTAATGAACAGTCAATGTGAACTTATTCAGAACGAATCGACACAACTTTGAATATTAATAAGATTGGACTTTTGACAATTTCGCGCGATTTTATATGAAATGTTTTTGATTTTGGCTTTTCCTAATATTTTCCTCTTAATGTTTTTCAAATTATAGTTTTCCGCATTATTGTTACCTACCAGTTTCCATGTTTGTTCCCCCATTTTGTGTATTGTTAATATTATAAGTAGTTAATATTTGATTAAAGTTATCCTCTTACCAATTTCCAGCTGTGATGTGTCCAAGCGGGAACAGGTGCTGGCGCTCGCGGAACGCGTCCTGGCGGAAGTGGGTCCCATCACAGTGTTGGTCAACAATGTGGGCATTATGCCAACGCATCCCTTGCCACAACAATCGGCTGAGGAAATTCAACGTGTCTTTGATGTCAATGTGTTCTCGCAGTTCTGGACAATACAAGCATTCCTGGGTCAAATGAAGGAACAGGGACGTGGTCACATTATTTCTCTGTCCTCCATTGCCGGTCTGGTGGGTTTGTCCAATTTGGTGCCTTATTGTGCCACCAAATATGCAGTGCGTGGTTTAATGGAAGCCTTGCACGAGGAGCTGCGTGAGGGACCCTACAAAGATTTGGTAAGAAGTGCTATTTTAATTGATTTTCATAATTAAAATGATTTGTTTTTCAGATACACGTTACCACCATTTTCCCCTACATGACCAACACGGGACTTTGCAAGCATCCGAAAGTAAAGTTTCCCTCTATTTTGGGTCTGTTGGATCCTAAAGAAGTTGCCAAACGTATTGTAGAAGCCCATCGAGCTGATTGCTTGGAGGTAACCATTCCCAGATCTCTTCTGCACATCAACAACTGGACCCGATTACTGCCCAGCAAATGTGGCATCATGCTAAAAGATTATATTGACAGTGGCGTGGAGTCGGATTTGATTTGATTGTATAATTTTGTCCAGCTCATTTTATAAATTGTAAATCTTTATCGTAAATTATGAAAATTAAATTTGTTATTGGTCGCCAAAGGAGTTCGATTTAAATATTGTGTAAATAGAAAACAATAATTATAACCGCGAAATTAACGTAAGCGACTTTTAATATTTGTTTATCGTCATGTATTATATAAATAATAGATAATATATCTTTTACTTGGGATATAGATGAGTTTGGCACTTACATGCATTTATTTGTTACATAAACATATATATATATATTGAAATTATATACATATTTACGTTATTGTTTTGGCTCCTCATTTATGAAACCCAAATTTGAGTTCGCGCTCTTCTTTTTCAATTTTCGCTTAGCTATAATTATCGAAATGGCTATCGATATACATGTTTTTAAAAGCTGGTCACACGCTTGTTTACATTTTGTACCGAAACATCTGGCTACTTGAACTGTCTGGCAACCTTACAAATTTGGCCAGCTGTGTCATGACAACAAAGGAAAATGGCTTGCGAGGTGAAAAGTTTTGGCAATATTTTAGATTTTCGGAAGGTACAAGAATACTTTGGACTGGGCCATGGTAAAAATAGAAGCACCTATCCCAACTGTGCAGTTGTTAATCGTTTTCCAATACAATCACAGATGATAACTGGCTTAACGCAATCAATTATGCGATGTCGCCCACTGGCGAAACAATTGCGCTAGCACAAGGTGAAAAACTGGCTTTTCTGTCCACTTGCTGGGACAGTCGGGTCAGCGAAAACACATATGCGTTGAGCTGGTGTGGCGAACTGGAAAATGCCAACCAAATAGTCACCAGTCTCATGTGTCTGCCCATGACGCATGTGGTGCGTTCAACGGACGTGGATTGGACTTGCGTGGCAGTTGGTTTAACTTCGGGAATGGTGCTGTTCTACACGGATGCGGGCGTTAAACTCTTCTCGCAGTGGTAATTTAATACATATATAAATTGATATTGCGAGTCATATGCTAAACTATTTGCCTGCCAGTTGCCAGGAGGATCCCGTGCTGGGCATCAAACTATTGTCGCCGCCACGACATTCGGAGGTAGATGCTCTGTTCTACATTATCTACGGCAACTGCATGTGCTTCATCAACGGTCAGGACATTCTACCCATATTGGCCAACTGTCGTCACAACATGCAACGTGGCGCCTTGGAACGCAGCGGATATCCCACAGCCGACGTGGTGCCTTTCCAGAAGTTCAAGTTCAAGCGACAACGCGAGAGTATTATCAACGATGCTGCCATTGTCACAAATCAGCGCACGCCAAGCTACGATTACATTGTACAACAGAGTATTGCCCATGGATATTTTGCCAAAGTGCAGGCGACGCCGGCGAGAAGTTCCCAAGTGCTGGCTGCCGGTGCAGAGCCCTATTTGGGTTTCTTTCAGGCCGAAGAGGGCTACAAGACGGTGTCAATTGGTGAGGTAGCTAAAGATGTAATTGGCATGGCGTACAAGAATCTGCTCGGCGGTTTGTTTCGTCGTTCACCCGAGGAACAGGTGCCCGAACAGATGCCGCTGCCCAGAAAGGAGGCGCCGATGCGCACACGCTGTCGCCTCTACGATGGCAAGCGGGATGGCCTCAGTCTTATTGTAGCACCTGGTGGGAAATTAGCAGCCGTCACGGATAATCTGGATCGTGTAATGTTGGTGGACACACAGCAGGCGATCATTTTGCGCGTCTGGAAGGGTTACAGGGATGCACAATGCGCCTTTGTGCCCATCAAGGAGAGATCTGTGCGCGGAATCAAGACGCACAAACGTAAGGCGCTCTTCCTGGTCATCTATGCGCCGCGTCTCGGCTGCCTAGACATTTGGGCACTGCAGAATGGACCCAAAGTGGCTGCTTTCACGGTCTGCAAGAGCGGTCAGCTGGTGTACAACAATCATGGCCCGATGGGCACACAGGGTGGTCAGTCCAGAAAGTCCCCTACCATAAATCATTGCCTATTCCTCGATCCCACCGATGGCAGCCTGAAAGAGGTGCTTATACCGTTCCACTACGCACTCAGCGAGACAAACTCCCAAACATCCCGAGACATAGAAATGCTGCGACAACTGCGCAATCAACTGCGTGCCTTGACACACGCTGGCGAGGATCGACAGCAGCAAATCGTAGCAATTTCCCAGCTGGCTGGGAAACTGGAAACCTTGGAGGTGCGCCAACAGTGCCTGGAGATGTTGCTGAAAAGCAAACGCTTGCAGCCGCAACTGTTCCAAGGCATTGTCAACGCCTTTGCCCAGGCCAAAGATTTGCAATCGCCCCCAGAAGCAGCCCAAGAGTTTCTGCATCAAATAGAAAACTACAAACGTTTGACCGATCTCTACCTGACACTGGGAAAACTCCAGCAGGAGAACAGTGATAGTGTGCTAACACCCATGGAACTCTTGGAGCTATCCGATGCGGATCTGGTGACAATTAATCAGCTTGTCATACTGCTGGATAATGGTGCTGTTAAGCCAACGCCGCCACGTGAAGTCAGCTTCCAACTGCAGAGCACACACAACGTCGAGGAGTTTGTGGATTATCTGAGCATCTTTAACATTGAGACGCCCAATTGTGTGACATTGCTGCCGGAGAAGTCGGACATTTACGGCAGTGTGAGCAACGATCTCTTTAGGCAATTCTTTGCCCGAGGACTTTCCTTTGAACAGTTTAAACTGTGGGCCACACAAGCCTGCATTCCCAGCAAGGATCTGCTAACGCTGATCATCTACTACTGGCTGGACAAGCCATTTGAGTATAACAACTGGTAAGCTTGGATGAGGGTTGCTTAGAGTCGGAATTAAGCCATCTTTTGCTACAACTTTGCAGAGTGTATTATAGTCTTGTCAAGCAATGTGTAACGCATTAAGGGAGACGTTTAAGATCTTCTTCTTCAAAACTAATCTCTCTTTCTTGTTGTCTTATTTGTAGTGATGAAGTTGTGGAGAATATGTCTCGCATTGCCGCCATGGTGCGCACCATTTGTGAGCTGGAGGGTGAGCACATACATGACTATGCCTACAATGCCATCTCTCCCTGGTGGCAACAGGTGCGTGAGTTGTTGCTGGAGAGCAAACAGTTCTCCGGTCTGTTGGTGGCCATTGTCTGCAAAACTGTGGCCACACAACTTTGGCGCAATCGTCGTGACGGCTCCTGTGATGAGAGTGTCGAGGAGGGAGAGGAGCGCTGGGAGACCATATCACATGACGAGGCACAATGGGGACTGCTCACTGGCAAGCTGGAAGATGTGGCAGTGCTGGGCGCCATACTATCGTAAGTTTAACATCGTTAACTTAACAGCTTTAATATAAGAATATAATTTAATTATTGCAGCCAACCAAAGATCTGCCGTGAACCATTTGGTCCGGAGTTGCCTTACGAGTCGCCCGATTGCAGCCTCAAGAACATTCTCAGCAGCGGCAAGGGAATTGTCTCGGAACTGACAGCCAAGTGGCTAAATAGCAGTCGTTTGCATCCCTCGCTAATTGTTGAAATAACGCCGCCAGAAAATGAAACAGATGATGAGCAACCGGCAAAGACCAAACCAAAAACGAAAGTCACAGAGCTGGCAAAGGAGGCGAAGCAGGAGAGTGAGGATGATGTGGAGACACAGCAGCTGGAACTGGAGCTGGAGCCGGGCAAACCTTGTGAGCCACTGGAACCTGTGCTGGAGCGCTTGGCACTGTTGCGGGCACACTTCCCCTTCAGCTTGGAGTCGGGTGTGCTGCTCAGTCTGATGGCCTGGCAGCATATGGTACATTGGAGCAAACAGTTGGCCTCGCTGAGTCACATGCGTGCCGCACTCTTATGCCTCGCGCAATTCCGTACACCCGACTGGGCTCTGAAGCATGGAATCTGCTGCATGTTGTGGCAGGCTACACTCAAGTATCCACTGCAGGCGGCGGCCAAGTTAATGCAAAAAGTTGGCCGTCTACCGGTGGATAAAATGTGTCAACAGGATCTGGACATGTCGGCGGCATTGGTGCCGGAATTCCTTGAGTTGTGCCTGGAATTTCTGCAGCATTTCAGCAGTTCGCTGGAGCACGACAAGCGCGAGTTGCGTTTCGAGCAGGCGTTGAGCGAGGGACAACTTCCAGTGCAGTTTCTGGCATTGCAGCAACATAATGCCCTTCCCGATCTTCTCAAGCTGCACACGCAACTCTGTTCCGTTCTGCATTTCATAGCAATGTTTCAATTGCGTGTGCCACGCCCACTAACAACGCTCTTCGATGCGTTGGCCAACAAAGCCTTCTTGACGGACATCAACAAGGAATTGCCGTATGCACTGCCACCGCCGGATCTCGTGTTGCAAGAGCAGCGTACTCAGTTCTTGTGCAACACTGTGGCAGCCACCATGGATCTAATACGCGAAGATCTCGAACAGCTTTATATTCTCGATCATGTCTTCTACATGTCCAAGATCTGCGCCTTGGCCGACAGTTGGCAGCTGGACAAGCTGCCGATTCTACGCAAACAGGTGAGTTGTAAGATGAGTGTAGAAGTTTTAAGATACCTTAGCACAAACGCGCCCTATCCGGAGCTAGGATGGATATAGATAGGAAAAGTACTAAATAAACTAAACTCTAAACACACATTTAAATAATATATATATTTATTTATAGGGTCTGGTATGTCTATTTTTGTCTGTTACATAAATTTTTCACCCTTTTCAATGGTCGCAGCGCTGTAACTTCAGAATTTCCTTCTACTTTGCAGGTTGTGGAGCTGTATGCCTTTGGCTACGATGCCGAGGCACAGGTGCTGCTGCATGACATCAGCGAGGACGAGGAACTGGGTCGTCTGCTGCTGGAGATTGCCGGCAGGCGTTTAAATCTCTATGCCGAAGGCTCTCGGCCTGCATTTCTGAAGATTGCCTCGGTGGGTCACCAGCTGCTGGCGTATCTGGACAATTTGGTAAGTGCTAGCAGCGTTTACTATCCACAGAATTGACTTACAAGCAACACAAACACACAAAACACACATCACACACACTACACACACCCCACACAACACGTTGTCTCTGCAGAAGGAATCGGGACAAACGGGACAAAGTATTGCGATAGCTGCCACCAAACCGGAGGAGATAGATGTAATTGCCCTGGACAAGCTGCTCACACACGCCTACAAGTGTCTGTCGCGCCGGGAGACCAAACACCTGGTAACCGCAGCCCAGATGTACAATGCAGTGCGCATGTTGCAGTCTTAGAGGATTCACTTTAATTTCCAACCTGCAGTTAAATTATTATTTGCCCAAAACGAAACGTAAAGTAAATAAATTGTTTTTGACTTGGATTAAAACTCAGATTTGCTGGATTTGTTGCCAACTTTGGATTTAGTTGTTTTCCATGGTTTGTTGATTCTTGTTGTTGTGGCGCCACCAGCTTTGGAACGCACTTGAGGTTGCGGCTCCCGAATGTTGATGGCCGATGTATTGGGATCGACTTTTCCCTCAACGGGCATATAGTGCGTCAGATAGTTCTCGGCCTTCACCTGGCCAATGATAGGAGGTGCTGGCAGATTATCCATCATCTCAGACGGATATACCCTGAGGTGTGTGTAGACGGGTATATACAACTGTGTCGTATCCAAATCGATGCGTTGCTCGATTGCACTGCGCCCTGGTAAAGTGAAGTGTTTGCCCAGAATCGGTTCCTTCAACGGTTTATCAAACATGCTCTTCAGATCGTTGGTTGTGGTGTCCTCCACTTCACGATCCTCCTCACGTTCCTCGGTAGTCTTGGCATGCTTCAGCATTGATGTGTACTGTATACCGGAGATAACTTTAAGCGTTGTTGAGCTGGCCACCTTCTTGATGTCCGGTGGCAAGCGATAGGCACGATTATCCTCGCCGGCACGCTCAAAAGGAGTCAGCTTCGACCAGGGCAAGACTGTGCCCAGCGTGCCCAAATAGCGTCCTCCTTGTGTCCACAAACGGCACGAATAGTCGTGACTGCCACTGAAGAAAAATGGGAAAAAGTTTAGTGTAGGATTATTACAATAGAAATAACATAAATTCAATTCATTAAAGTCAGTAAAAAATAGAATTTATTAGATTTTATTTCGAAACAACGAAAGGAAAGATAACATTTTAAACAATGGTTTTTTATGGTTTTTAAAAGAAAATTTTAATTAAACAAGAAATGTTAAGTAGCTTAGGAAATATACAATTTATTTACAAACTAAAATGGAGAAAGTAGATAATTTAAATAAGAAAAATTATAACATTTTAGATGCTTGTTATATGCATACAAATTTATAATTTTCGCCAATTCAAACTATTCAAAAACCAAAGTGGAAATTGTATAACAAGCTTTAATAATGAATGAAACTATAGAAACCAAAGAATAATATTTAGAAAATATAAATAAAAAAGGAAATTTATAATATGCTAATCAGTTTTTACTATATATTCTCTATATGTCATTTTTAGGAGTCGTATTTATAATATTTTCCCCTTTTAAATAATTTCAAAACTCACGTGAATATTATCTTGGGCAGATTGATGAAACCAATTGAATTGATAGCCTTGAGATGTCCTTTATAGGAACTGACCAGCATCGGTTCCGGTTGAGTGCGTAGTATACGTTTGGCCCTTGGCAGAAACAGTTCCTTTCTCAGAAATATAAACTCCAGTCGCAGTCTGGGCATGCAGACATGTGTCTTCTCCGCCTTTGGAATACTACAAAACAAGAATTTTTAGTTGAGTTCCGAGAACTAATATGTTGTCTGAATGTCTGTCTTTATTAAATCCCCGCCCTTCAATTCTTTTTGCAAACTCTGTGTGCTCTGCTCTAGTTATGAGTTATTTATTATTATTTTTTTGTGTCAATAAAGTTGGTGCTTGCTTGTTGGCGAATTCGTCTAGACACGCAAGGCCAGGCTAAGGGATTCGTGGGTGGATGACTTGGATACAAGTTAATACACATGTAGGATAATGAGTCGTGTCGTTAGAACCAATTTCTGTGGTTTCTTTATGCTCCCCAATAAAGCTGGTGGCAGTACAGTGAACTAGCGCTGGAGAGGATTTCGGAAAATGTTATATGAAATACTTTTAACAGTCAGTCTATCAATAAAGAGAACTAGGAGTTTTGGAGGGTCTAGAACTGTGACTAGCAATTGTGATTAACATAGAAACTAGCACTGTTATTTTAACATTCAAAATGGTAAACTTACCAATAGTTAACAATATGCCAGACCTTAACATAGCCAAAAGCGGTGCCAGTATATAGAAAGCGATTCTTGCGATCCGTAGCCATGGTCAGAACACAATCTCCAAGCTTGTGCACGGCATAGAACTGGCTAAGAATGCCGCCATGTTGGTGATGGGAATACACCTGAATATAGCCCGTGTCCAGAGAGATAAAAACGCTGCCTGCAGGGATATAACTATAAAAATTCAGTTGGTCAACTGTCTGTCATCAAATATCACCTACCATGATCTTTTGTCATGGGACGTTTCTGCAGAAAGAGCACTGCCTGCACAGATACGGGTATATTAGCACCGTAGTCCTTGATCTCATCCGGTTTACTGGCAATCATCGAGGTAAGGCGTGACATTCTGTTCGCCGTTTGGAACGAGGACATTCGTTTGCTGCGACGTGATTGCTTCTCCTCATCAGGACTGAGTTTTAGCTCAATGAAGCGTTTGGGATCCATGACATTGTAACGACGATAGGGTTGTCCCGTCTCCAGTTTCCAAAATATTATCTCCCCGGAATAGGTGGCCGTGACAACACCCTCGCCCAGCTTGACATCGGCACAGGTAATATCATCCGTATGGAATTTTGACCATTTCTTGGGATCACCATATTCACGACCCTCCACATCATTGAACTCTGTGACCTGACGATCCCAACCCATGGCCAAAATACTGTGGGAATAGAAGAAATATAAGAACCGAAGAAATATACACAATGGTCTACAAATTAGAATCTGAACCTGAGCTATACAATTAGCACTTCGCTTCGAATTGTAAGAACTTCTTATTATCTTAAGTTTTAAAATAGTTATTTAAAAGGAGAAATATTCTAGGAAAGCACTAACTTTACCCCTAATATCTTATGATCTGTCTTTATAGTCTCACTATTAGAATTGTTTCTAGCTGCTTGAAAACTTAAATGGTTTTAATTTAAGACAGTCTAGTGTTTAATAGAATTTCCTCACCCACCGATCGACGACCCAGATGACGGCAGTTACCTCCTGGTCCGGCATTATGCTCATATTACGCACCACGACAGCATTGTTGTAGTTCCAGATCTTAAGGGAACCATCCCGTGCGCCCGTCAACAGAAACTGTTCCAGAGGATCGAAGCAGGCGGCGGTTATCTCAATATCGATCGTCTCCCCGTAGATCATCTTAGTGTGACAGTTCTTCATGATGATCTTGCGACGTCCAGTCCACGGATCCCACACAATGATATAACTGTCCAGGCCACAGGTGACAATATTCCGGAATAAGCGATTGTAGAGGACGACGGATACAGGAGCAGCATGTGTATTGCCATCGGTGAGATCAACACGCACCCGGGGACAGCACTTAATGGAGATGAGTTTGCGACCGGCGACCATAAGTTCCCGCAGATGCGAGTGATAGTAATATTTGATATCCGTTTCGCTGTGATGAATGATGCGCACGAGATCTCCGTATGTCTGAAGCAGTGTGTGCTCCTCCAGATCCCATACCTTAATGATCTTGTGATAGTCCACGCTATACACCTTATTCTCCTCTGGCTGCACAAAGACCGAAACAATGCCACCATTGTGACCGGTAAGAATGGCCGATGGTTCCGAGGATATGTAGACATCCCAGATGCGAACAAAAGTATCTGGTCCGCCAGTGACTAAAATATTCTTAATCTCGGATACATAGAACACAGACACGCCGAGTGGAATGCGGAAATTGTTTCGATCATCGTTGCTGACCATTATCAGACCTGGACAGCGACCTCGATACTTCTTGGTGTTCCTGTACTCCGCCGAGGCGAACAAAGCATTCATATGCAGCGAGTAGTAGACACAAGAGATGAGCTCATTGTGCAGATTGATATATTCCCGGGGGACCAACAACGGTATTCTGCCCCTCAGCACATCTGCCCAGACCAATTCAATCAAGGCGGCGCCCGGCTTGGCCTGAAATGGTCCACGCAGATATGGGGAATAGGACAGTATACGCACATTGCCGGCATAGTCGCCCAGGACCAGCTTGGAGTGCACCTTGCCATTGTTGTAGAAGGCATAACTCATGCAGTAGACGGCAAAGGGTAAACTTCGGATTACCATGCGCAACGTGAACGTTGAGGCAATTGTTTCATGGAAACGCAGCTCCCTCTCCGTCGAAGAGGTGCACACAATGCTCACATCGGATAGGGCCTGCAGTGCCAGTATCCAGGTAGGCACCTTCAGGTGAACTGTGAAACTGTGTATAAGAGAGAGTCGAGATGATACCCAAACCAGTGGAGATCTACTCACTGCTCTCGGACACGGCACTGCGCAGCGGTTCCATGTGTGCGCTCCAGAAACGCAGCTGACCCTCATGACTGGCCGTTACCCACATGCCTGAGTTTTCGGGTGAATCTTCACCACCAAACGAATAGTTTGTCGTCTCGGTTATTTCCTCGAGCGGCGTCTGATCCGACTTGACTTTGAGCAAGGCCAGACAACAGATTGCCGATCTGTGCTCCGACTTGCGAACTGCTGGCGCTGTCGAAATGGGCATAATAAGTGCCTCCTTTTGATTGCTGGGATCTTCCTCCTGAAAGCCAAAGATCAAATACGAAACAAACTCATTCCAATCGACCATAAAGTCATTATTCTGATTGATTTTCAGAAAGAGACGCGTATAGGTAAAATCACTGAACGTAATGTCCACATCCTCGAGTATTCGTCTCAAATCGGAAATGCCCACCAATTGATTTGGACTCGACTTAAAGCAATCGTGCAGTTTCTCCAACTGCACCTTGGATATGCGATCGTGCAGTCGCTCCGACTGCTCCTGACTAATCTGAGTGACCGTCGAGGAGATGGTCTGGTACTCGACATTCGCATTGCTGTCGCCGCTGGCAAAATAGATGACGGACATAGTGGTGCATATATGTGTATTACAACTTATACATATGTATATAACTATATTTATTTCTGTTTTAGTGTTCGCTTTATCAAATTTAGACTACTAAGTTAAAGTTTTAGAGGCAGCGTGCCACCAAATCATTGATGCCATTGCCACGATCGCCGTATTCGCCGCCACGCTTGAAGGAAACCGACACCTTCTTCTTCCAGCCATCGCGGGGACTCGAAAGCTGTTAAGATAGAGCAAAGGATTAGCTTAATATAGTCAGGGAATAGCTCGTTCATCTTCAAACTCTTACCACAAAGGCACACAGAAACTCATTGACAGCCGCAAAATTTGGTCCAACGGTGCAGATCTCATGTATGATATCCTCCAAACAGATGATACCCTTTTCGCCCAACTGTTCCTCCACCATCGTGTTCGACTGTATGGCTGTCTTTTTGCCATCGATGCGGGCAAAGCCCTTCTTGAAAAGCAGCTCCCGTATGGTGCTCAACGATGGATGACCATAAACCACAAATGGCTCGATGACGCGCAACAGCAACTGATTCTCCTTGTTGTTTTCCAAGAATACTGCATTATGTCGCTGCGCCATGCGCAGAGTTCTGAATATATCTGTAGTGGTTTTGTCATAAATCTTCTTTCCAGCGTGGCGCATTACGAGCAGCAGTTTTGGGTTCGATTCTGCGGCCGCTTTGGAACTCTGTTCAGTGACATTTGTACGCAAAATTGTCTGTCTAATCCTTTTGGATGTGCGTTCAGCCTTCAGGTAGCTCATGACAAATGATTCGGCGCGTTTAAATTGGTGGTGTGTCTTCTTTTTAAAGGTGCGTTTAATGCGATCATTACGCTTCTGTTCGATCACGGCTTTGTCCTGTTGAATGCGCCTCTTGCGGTGCTTAAGTACTGAGATTGTTTTCCCAGGCAGTTTGTTTGGCACAGCATATCTGTATAGCAGTAGTAAATTGTTGTTATCCCAATGATATGATTTATGTAGTTATAATGCACTTACTTGTCAGACATTGTGATTAAATAGACTTTTTTATAAAGAACTCGCAAAACACGTGCAAAGACAATCAAAACAAAAACTAAAGGACTGCCAACTCTTCTCGAATTGAAACAGCAGTGTGAATGGCAAACTAATATCGATTACTTAATTCCGATGAAGTAATCGAGCACCGATAAATCAATTTACCAAGCGAGCCAAAATAAAATAAAAATCTAATTTGATAGATAGGCACTCAATTCTCTGCAAATATATATATAAATTTAAATTCGGTGTAAAATTTGATTTGGCTTTGTCTATAAATGCGGAACAATTTCCGGTTTTGCGCACTAGCGCATTTCTCAATTTGATAAGATATTCCCGCTCTCTCTCGTAGAGATACGCAAGAGTTTTATCTACGTGACACGCATAAGCAGGTTTTTATCATTCATAATCTTTTAATGTATAAGGAAACGCACATATTTCATAATTATTATTTGTATGCCTGTTGATAAAAAATATAAATTGGTTTTTTGATTTAGGTGTCAATTAGGGCCTATCTGCGTTTGTGTGTTTTATTTTACTTATTCGTGCTCGTGCTTGTCGTGCTTCCATCTCTACTACAATGCTCTCACCTCAAATTTGGGTGGTTGGGTTAAAATGGCAACAAAAACGCCGGTCTCGGCGTCGCTGTGGCAACTCGTACTATTCGCCGAAAACTCACAGAACAGTCTCAACGCGTGTCTCGAGTGAATTTGTGTGGCGCGGAGCAATCTTTTAATTTACGGTAAAGCAGCAAATAAACTGAAAGCACAAGTGCTCAAAGACTTACGAATAATAACGACACTGTGCAGTAAATGTTAGCATAAAGCAAATAAGACGCATGGAAGAATTAATTTAATGAAAAATGCAATTTTTGTATTATTAAAGTTTAGCATAAACGACCTTAAAACCCGTAGACACAACGGCAGACACAAAAGCAAAAGTCCAATATAAAAAAGCAAAGTTGGCAAATTGCATAAAAATGTAAATGAAACTTACAAGTAAACAACATAAGTGACCGAGTGGCAGTAAATTATAACCCCAACCAGTGTTTATATAAAAAAAAATGCAAGCATATGACGAATGTGGCCATAACATAAAAAAGTGGCACGCGACAGTTCGCACATTGCTCTCAGTTTGCACACAGGTTTTACACTAATCCCAAAATTGCGCGATTAACTTACATGTGTTACACACAGACACACAGGTGTGCAAATGCAACGTGTGTGTGTGTGAGTGTGTGTGTTTGTGTGTGCCCGCGTCTGTATTAGTCAAACAGTTTTCGGACTAAGAACATAACTGCAACGTAGACAAGGCTACCATACAATCACTAGCAGCTAACTTGTTCAGAGTTTTTCAATTAACAATATCTACTTATCAATTTGTGACTATTTTACGAGTACGAGATGATAATGGAGTGTGGTATCTTGTCTAGTTGATAGTTAAATAGTTGGAAAGGCTACAGGCGAGTGAACCGGGCTGTGAGAGACCCTGTACTTATACTACAAACATGCTGCCAGCTTGTGTACTTTGTAGCGTCATTGGCTACTTCTCCCTTTGGCCCGACGCTACGTTAAATGGTTATATTGACTAGACTCTTCTGGATGATCAGGAATATAAATTTCTTATGGGGTCTGCCAGACTTCCTTCTGCTTGTTAAACACATTTTGGGACATAGTACCTTTAAAAATAAGTTTAATTTTTGGTTTTTCTCGTTTCAAGTGGCAATGTCAGCGTCTACGATAGAATAATTAATTAAACCATCTACAGCTGGAATACAAGAAGTATTAAGAAGTCTGAAAATCTATTAAAGGTTATAAGCCATTTGAATTATAATGCCTGATCGCTATGCCAATGGAGTGACCAATAGTTTGGTTGAGCCCGCTGTCAATGGACATGCTCCGGACAGCAATGGAACGGGAGCAGAAACAGATGGACCGAAGGATGACAAGATTGTGCTCAAACGGAAGCTAACTCTTATCAATGGTGTGGCCATAATAGTTGGCACAATTATCGGTTCAGGCATTTTTATAGCTCCCACTGGAGTCTTTTACTACACCGAGTAAGTAAAAATATGTTTTATACCCCAAAACGAGTTACAAACCTGTTCAAAAACATACCTAAAACGCTTGTAAAGTATTTGCTTTGACAAGTAATGCATTTTTCGGACGTTATATTTAACGACAAACCATATATTTAATTTAAATGTAAGACTGAGAGGTTAACAAACAAATTAAAAGTTTAAAATCTATATATAATCTTTACATATAAATATTTTTTTAAAAAAATACAAATAAAAAGCTTCCAATTCGCATTTCTAATTGACCCCGCTACTAGCAGGTCAATTAATACTGCAATTAATAGTAAATTGAAAATTTCTCTAATTGATGTGAATTGCAAAAGCAATCTTTGTCAACTTGTTGTGGATGAGTAATTAAGCCAACCGGTGCCCTTCCTCCGAAACGACTTGAAATCGCTGACAAAAATTGCATCAGCTTTAAAGTATTTCGTCTGCTACTGTGATAGAATTACAAGAACCAGCCGAAAATAAACACTTCTCATCGATAGACACACACACAAACACACAAAGAAAACGAACAAATTGAATATTACGAATATCATGCGAAAGTTTCCACTTTAACCACTTGGAGCCACAAAGTGACCGCCACTGTCCACTTACTTATTTATTTGTACCGTCTACATTCCCCTACATCGCCTACATTCTTCTATATCTCGCTCTTTGTACACAGATCTGTCGGAAGTTCGCTTTTTATTTGGTCTGCCTGCGGTATTCTTTCGACTATTGGCGCTCTCTGTTATGCTGAATTGGGCACAAGTATCACCAGATCCGGTGGCGACTATGCTTATTTGTTGGTGGCATTTGGGCCACTTGTTGGATTCTTACGCCTATGGATTGCCCTGCTCATTATCAGGCCAACTACCCAGGTAAGCAGTAAATACTCGTAATGTACATACTTATATCTAATTAATTGATTTGCGCGCATTGTTTTATTGTGCACTGAAATAGTAGTCGAGGACCAAATTGATTGTTTTGGCACGGCAAATCAATTGATTAAATGGCAACCTTCAATCTGAATTTAATACAATTTAGTTGAGAATTCAATGTAGAAGAAAACTTTCTCCCAAGAAAGTAAAATAAGCTTGCGTTGAACCGGAATTAAGTTTCGCAAGAACTTGAATAACGAGTGAAGAAGCACATGAAAGAATACTTATTTTTACACAGCGACGTCTAAATACTCTTGCCGAGTTTGTAAATAAGTATTACACATATTGCCAATTTATCTATTAGTTGGTTATGTGAGATAGTGAGAGTTTTAGCTAATACGCTGCATATTTTATGATAAAATAATATTACCACATGTTAGAGTGCATTATTGAGAATAGGTAGAAAATATGTTATCAAATGCAGCGCAAGTTTATTTTGCATGCAGCTGTGTTTTCCATAAACACAAATTAGCTTAAAACACAATTAGTTATTAGGAATTTATTTAATAAACATAAGCGCTAGAGTATCTAGTATCATTTAGCTAATATTATGCATTTATTTTCTTTATTAAATTATAAATATATTAAAATATTCTCATTTTAGACAATAGTTGCGCTAACCTTCGCACATTATGCAGCAAAACCCTTCTTCGAGGACTGTGATCCGCCCCAGACTGCAGTCAAGCTCTTAGCTGCCGTTTGTCTCTGTAAGTTATAAATTCTATTTAATATATAAACTATAACTATAATTGTAATTGCTATAATTGCATTTTCAAGGTCTACTGACAGCGATTAATTGCATGTCGGTGAAGGTGTCAATGAAGGTGCAGGATATCTTTACGGTGGGCAAGCTGATAGCATTGGTAATGATAATATTCGCTGGCATCTATTATATGGCAACTGGCGAGCTGGAGAACTTTTCCAATCCCTGGGAGGGCAACTACAGTGCACGCAATATTGGCTATGCTTTCTACTCGGGTCTATTTGCCTTTGGCGGATGGAATTACTTGAACTTTGTGACTGAAGAGCTACAGGATCCCTACAAGTGAGCTTAACAAAGGGAAAAGTATCTGATTGAATGCATGAATGAGTGGAGAAGGAGTGGCAAGGACTGACTGCATAATAGAAGCCTGTCAAGAAGACAAATGGATGTGCGAAGTTTGCGTCATGCGCAGGCGGCAGCAACAAGTTGCGACGCCCACTTGTTGAGCGTCCTTGAAGCGTGTGTCTGTGTTTGTGTGTGTGGGTGGCAGATGCTGAGTTTGCTTTTGCCCCTAATGAATTCAATTTGCACAATCAATTCAAGTGCTGCTTTAATATCTATCCCAAGCGTACAAAACGTGTCTAATGTTCGTTTATTTCTCTTCTCGTCTAGAAATCTGCCACGCGCCATTTGGATTGCCATGCCGTTGGTAACGGCCATCTATGTTCTGGTTAATCTGGCCTATTTTGCAGTGGTATCCAAGCCAGAAATGCTCAGCTCGTTGGCCGTTGCAGTGACCTTTGGCAATAAGGTCTTTGGACCACTCGCCTTTATGGTGCCCATTTTTGTGGCATTGAGCACATTCGGCGGTGTCAATGGTGTGCTCTTTACTTCGGCACGTTTGTTTGCCACTGGTGCCCAGGAGGGGCATCTGCCCAAGTTCTTTCAGCTGTTTCATGTCAAGCAGCAGACGCCAATACCATCGCTTATATTTACGGTAAGTTATCGCTTGAATATTGTATAAAGAATATATATTAACTAAACTCTAACCGTTTGGCAGTGTCTGATGTCGCTATTGATGCTGTTGACGGAAAATGTCTATGAGCTGATCAACTACTTCAGTTCGGTGCTTTGGCTTTCAGTTGTGGCCAGCATAGCGGGCATGTTGTGGCTGCGTCACAAGAAGTGAGTATGAGGTTATTTCCATTGATAAATCTCACTAATATGTTGCTTTCTTTTGTAGACCGAATCTGCCGCGACCCATTAAAGTGCATTTGGCATTGCCAATTATCTTTATGACCATCTGCGTTACCTTGGTGCTATTGCCCAATTTCAAGGAGCCCGCCAATTTGCTTATTGGCATTGCCATCACACTTGCCGGCATTCCATTCTATTACGTGTGCATCGCTTGGAAGGATAAACCACGTTGTTATGGCCGCATCTCGAATGGCATGGTCAATCTGTGTCGTGCCATCTTCAATACAACCATCATAGAGTCGAACGAGTCGCTTAAGTAGTATCTCTCTCAGCTAATACGCCCGATCCAAGCAGCATTTAGTTGTTCACTCAAAACAGATATTCTATGTTGTATGATATTATCGCTTAGACGATAGCATTTCTCAAATCCGTATACGTTAGTTTAGTCTTTTTACGTATTACCATGGTATTTATTTAAACTCCTTAAGTTGTGGCTAATTATGTGCAGTTTTTGAGTTTGTCATACAAATCAAATAATAATACATAATTCTAAATATATGTATATGTATTTATCTGCTTGCCTCAATTGTGACACATTTAGGGAAACTAATGGATAAGCAAACTAGTTTTAAGCTAAACAATCTTTATCCAAGTTCAACCGACCAACCATATATACATATATTGTAAACGTTGTAAATCTATTGTAATATGGCTTATTCAGATGAATTTATAAATGTTATCAAATGCAAACAAGTTGATGTGAAGTTCGTTCTTATGTATGTGATCTATTTAGAGATTAATTCTGGGGATAAAGCATCGTTTCAATGGAAACCTGTTTGAACTTCTTGTGCAATCTTATAGTAATCTTAATGAGAAATCCTTTAGTAGACAATCTTGCGTCTATTAAAATCTATGGCAGTGTCCATTAAAGTTGTGCCACGAATGAAATCGGCAGCAACAATGTTGGCATTATTGCCCAGTTCATCCCGATAGAGCTGTGAGATGCGCCAGTTAATATTGTCGGCCATTTTACGTAGTCCTCCATGCTTGTCCAGGATTACACCCCAGGTTTCTGGTGTTAACTCTGCCATGTCCACGACAGGACGACTCGAAAAGCGACTGCAATAAGGAATCAAGAAATAAATAACAATATCGAAATATCTGTCAATTTGTTGACTTACGACATATCAAGGCCGTTGATGAAGCGTAAGTGACTCTCTAGACGTGCCCAGGACTGGACATTGCCCCAACGCTGCTCGACGCCACCGAATATCGTCTGCGGAAACTCCTGGACCATTTCATTCTTTTCGTAGGCGAGTATCACATTCTGCTGGCGCTTCCAAATGTCGCGCATTGTGGCATGCCAGGTGAGAGATGGATGCACCAACAGATCACCAAACTGTTCCCTTAAATAGCTGACCAACAGACGATGCACGCCCAGACCCTTGCCAAATCCTGCATTTACAAAGGATTAGATAGGAAGACATGATGATACGATTATCGACTTACCCACGGGAAACTCCTTGAGGCCAAAGATAACAATCTCATTGGTTTCCAGCACAAAGTCCTTAACCTGTTCGATTACCTCCTGCAATGGCCGTTGTTTCGTTATGCCGTGATAGATAAAGAACTTCTCCGGCGCCGGACGATAGTAACCCACACGTATGTCCAGATAACGAGCTCCGTGCAGCAACTGTCCGCGTATATCATCGTCTTGGGTTAGCGCATATTTCGTAACCAGACTTTCGCGTATTAAGGGATCGAAGTTGGGACGATAGGAGCCTGAATCATGGGTGCCGGGTATGAAAAGATCTCTCAGACGCAGTTCCCCCACCGTGTCGCGCATTTCAGTCATCCAACGTGGATAGGCACGCACGCAGGTCTTGGACAGAATGCGACCATGGGCATCAATATAGCTCGCCCAGTAGCCGTAGCAGGAGCTGTGGGTTGTCACATTGCGCGAGAGGGCATAATCGAAGGGAACTCCCGTGGTGAACCATTGTGCGGACAGACTTGGCTTAATGGCAGCCACAATAACCGCGTTTCCGCCATTGGCCACCCAGAACATGGACGATTTACTTGGTTCTGCTGCAGACCGGGAGCTTGGCGTCGTAGTGTAACCATTGATAGGCACATAGGCCACATCATCGTCGCCGGAACCGCTGCCCTCCTCGTTGTGACTTTGAAACGAGGCCAAGGGCGTGCCGAGGGGTGTTAAACGCTGCTCAAAGCTGAACGGATCCTGTGCAGTCAACAGGACATTGTCACCCTCTCTGGCCGGCGCATTCTTCCAGGAGACTTCTAGGAAACGCTTACGTGCACTAATTGTCAGCCACAATTTGAACTGATTGGCATCCGTTGCAGGTCGCGATTCTCCCACAAAGTGCACAGGTCCCTCCTTCTCCGCCAAGGCATAATCACAGCAGCAGCCCAGTGCCAGGAGGAATATCAGTTGCCACATCTCTAATAGCACAAAGAAAATTCTATAAGTTGAATTAATTCTGATTTGTTCTGATTGCGTTTAAGGTTAATCAGCGTCTCACTTAACACAGTCGAGTCAAGTCAAGTGTAATCGCGTTACGTTCCGGGCAATTGTGTGCTCTGCCCGGCAATGTCTCACCGAGATCAAATGTTTCCCAACTGTGCCTCTAAGTGCCGATCTGGCAGTATAAGTAACAATGGATCCGTAAACAAAAGACGGCGAGAAAAACAAATAACAAACTTTCCGGTCTCGATTTATGCTAGCTTGAGTTATTTAAAACGTTTATTTTTACACTTAAAAATGTATTTGTGTAATGCACAATGTTTATTATTATTATGTCTTATACCTTGTCTCGAGGGTGTAACAAGTTTGTGCAAATGTATGCAGCAGGCCGAAGAAGGTGTGACAGACTCTATAAGTATAAATTAACGATTAGATCACAGGGACCATAAGAGCTAGAGCAACGGAAATTCAATAAAAACGACAAGCACTTACACTATAAGAGCTAGAGACTCGAAAAACTTCAGCACATTCACAACTTTTGATGCTAAACATTCTCGTTTATTATAATAAACACCCCTTTCAAGAGGCATTAAGATAGTATAGATATAATTTATAATTCAAAGATACCATTAATATGTACTTAAAACGAATAATGGGTATTTTATAGTCAGGAACTCTACGATAGCGTTCTTACTTGTTACTTCTATTATTATTATTATTATTATTATTATTATTATTATTTCATTACTTGTATTTATTAATCAATAGTAGTGGAAGTTTATTCACTTTTCTGAGGAAGAAAATTGTAACAAGTTTTCTCGATTAGATGATTATACTGATATGGCAGGCGAACAAGGCGACGAGAACAAAGCACACAGAAGTCACACGAATGTTACTACTTAATTTAGTTATGTACGAGAACTATGCACAATCGGAATCAACAATTGACGTTGTAATTGCTCTTGTTTGTTTTCTATTTGATTATAAATATTGATAGGCAATTGTGCCAATTCTTAGCATAGTACTAATTGAATTCCCCTTTTGATCGAATATGATAATTAACTTAACAAGTCTTTGAACTCACAGCGATTAAGTTATTACTAATTCTCACTTTTTCGTTTAGTAAATGTATTTATAGCTTCTGCAGCATTTCTTATCTAGTTTTACTGGACTCAAAGAATAACGAGCGAGCAATTCGCGTGACCAACTTTCCCGACCCGGCTTTACTTTGCGACTGAAGCTTTATTTAGGTTTGCTGAGCAATGATTGCGGCTCAGCAGAAACTTTCTGTTTACTTTTGGCATATACATGTTGAATCAGGTTTAAGGCGAGAAAACTAATCGTTTTGTTTGGAAGTGCATTGTTGATTGATTTTCATTTGCTTATTGATCTATTCATAAAAAACTCAGCACGATACTAAATCTAAAAAAATAACGATCGATTTAAATTTGTTGTAGTTGGCAAGTCGGTGTTTGTCTGCATTATGTGTGAATACTTACAAATGCATGTGAGTGGCAAGCTTGCTTGCATTCGTGCGCGCGTGGTTTAAAAATTAAGCCAGTTAATCGTATAGTCTAGGGTTTATTTTATGTTTTATAATACATGTGACTTGCAAAAGGTATAAAGTATATTTACATAATGTATACATGTATATTTTGTTCAGCATCAATCATTGATAGAAACCATTAATATATGTTTAAATTGAAAAACGTTTAACTTTATTGATAGATACGCAATTACATATAATATATTAAAATCTGTGCTTATCAGTTTATCTGTTATCATAACGTCACCGTTTCCATGTATCGCTCAAATGATTGGGTGAGCAGCGTGTGATCGGGAGCCAGATGAGTGTCAGCCATGATTGCCAGCCTGTATTTGTCCCCAAATCGATGTAGATTCAGTGATAAGCAGGTCTTTGATTGCGGTGGCCTGAACAATAGCACATCCTGCACCCGTTGTCCCCAGGCAGACAAGAATTTTGTATCTGCTGCTCCGTAGATCTCCGTGATGGTAACGGGAAAGTTGTAGGAGAAGAAGTTAATGAAGATCTTGGTTAAAACGTGCGGCAGCAACGCCGTTAGCAGACTATACTTAGTCTGACCAATGGAGGCTAAATAGATCATGATCTGCTGTCTCCTAATGCGTTCCACAATCTCGTGCAGTTGATGCGCCTTCAGTGCGTCGGGCGGACCAAGGGGCAGCTGCAAGAATACGACACCGCCAATATGTTCCGACTTATCGCCAGTGCGATCCGTAAAATAACCCTTGGAAATGGTCCGACAAGTGGTGTTCAATAACGCCGGAACCGCAGCGCTGTCCGAGAAAGTCTTGAAGTAATCGTGGACGGCGCCCGCCAGGCAGGCCAAACTAAAGTCGGATTCGCGAATCTTCTGGCCAAACAGATGCTGATGACGTTCCCGCAACAGGGCACCATCGATGGAACGGCTGAAGGAGACAATCTTCCGTCCCGCATAGGATTTCTTGTGCAGAATATTCAGTTCCTTTGTGGGCTGCTCGAACAGCACCTCGAAGATGTTGCGTGGTGCCTTAAACACTTCATAACAGATCTTCACCAGCTCCAGCTGGGCATAGATTAAAAGTGGAACATAGAGATGGAGACGTGCACAGTAGGTGGCGCTATGGTTTGTGTGTCCACGTAGCACCACATCGATCAATGCCAACAGCTCGCAATATGTGTGATAGGGCAGAAGGATCACATGATTCAGTGTCAATTGCCAACCGAGTCGAGACCAGGCCTTCACCATGTTAGCCGGTTGTAGGCTATGTGCCAGCGCGGAACGAGCCACTGCCCAGCTGAGATTACGCTGCTCCAACTCACGGAGCAGCAGCAAATACAATGTCTGCAGCAGACCCACATTCTTGCGATGACCAGATGACCGACGATGGAGCTTGCGACGCATCGCCCGAGAGCGCCAAAAACTCAGGCAGACATTGACGAACACGATGAGGACCAGAGACAACAGCTCACTGAGATTCTGTGCATCTGGATGTGCCTTGACGCCATCAGGCGTGTCCAGAGATTCGAATGCATAGATAAACTGTTGCCAGCGACAACTGACCAGATGCAGCACATGATTCAGCAGCTTACTTATATGCTCCGGCTGGCGTATGAAGTGGGACAATTGATTGCTATGCGTTGGCGTAGTCAATCCATCCTGCAGGGTAAACATAGTCTTCCTATCCGTGTCCTGGAGTAACAGCATCTCACCGACATGCAAATCCTCCTCCTCGGCAATAATTAAATGATGCAGCTTAACCAGTATATAATACGGCTGGGAAGGATCCGAG
This sequence comes from Drosophila histrio, assembly GCA_958299025.2. Lineage (NCBI taxonomy): Eukaryota > Metazoa > Arthropoda > Insecta > Diptera > Drosophilidae > Drosophila > Drosophila histrio. Next base: position 14,432,291 of record OY282580.2, read on the forward strand.
TTGGGTATGACGGTCACTTGCCATTGGGGCAAGTCCGAGGGAATATATTTAGCTGCCAATTCACTGACATATTCCTGAATATTGGACTCATTAACAGGACGTCCGCGATACTTGTGTGTGCTTAACAGCACGTGATTGTTTATATTGAAGCCGCTAGAGGGGGGGAGAAATAATTGCCGGATTATAATTATTAACAACTGAGTACTAACAATATCTAAATTGTGGAAACCACATTAAGAAGCTAGAAAAGCTTAAGCAAATATTCTTAAGCATCTCACCTGTTATCATTTACCCAGGCATAGTGTCCCCAGCACGTGACCAGCTTCTGGCGTAGCTTGGGAAATTTCAGCATACCCGCTTTATCCTTCAGCTCGATCAATTGCTGGGAATACGTTCGCTTGATGCACTCAAAGTCACAGGATCCCTCGACCTGAAGAAGGAAGTGAAAGATGCCGGCATTCTTGGGAGTATCGATCAAGGTGCGTATTTTCTTCGACTTGGATATGGTCAGATTGGGATATTTGATGCTCAGCAAATAATTGGCCACTTCGTTGGCAAAGTGCGCGCCTGCAAATGATAGAAATGATACTGATAATGGACCTTGACTATACGAATAATTAATGATCATTAATTTGTTGTATTATCGCCCACCCAGAAACCCACAAAGCCAGCCGTTTATCATTGGTAAATTTTTATGAGTAATTCACATGGTCAAGGTTCAGTTGGTGGCTCGTCTGGGTTCCGCAAAGGTGCAACAGGTAATCAGCGACGCATCGTATTGTTATTATTTATAAACAAAGCTTATCAATGGCATAATCGCTGGCACGCTGGCTCGCTGGCTTCTTCCATGCGAATCCAATAATACATATGAACTGCAGGGCATCCTTTGGCTGACTGGGCGGTTAGTCAACCCATGCCTCGTTTATTTATAGTCGGTCTGTTAGATCTGTTTGCCTGACTTTGTGGGCCAGCGATTGTGGGATTATTGATTTTACTTACACAGAAATGATAGAAAGAACAGTGGCAACAGCATTAGCGCCACTATAAAGCACAGCAACGACTTCAAAAATGACAAACACTCCTGCCAAATACTGTGTAAAAGCCCCCTATTAATAATTATATAGCATATACATTTGAGGGAGATCTTTTATACCTTTCCATGATTAGTTTTTCACTCCAGATACTATAGCTGCTACTACTATATGTACTATATATGCTCTATATGCGTTCGCTTTATTTGGCTTTGTCTATCACTTAACACGCCCGTTCGATTCAGTGTACTAGACACAACTGATCTCACAGTCGAAGCTCTGATTCTCTTATCGGCAATTGATAAGACTGTTCCTGCCCCTGGCCGAGCAGGATGAACACAAATCACAAAACAGCTGATTAATTGTTTACAAATATTTACCAGTGACTCAATTTCAAGTTACTTAAACAACAATATAAAGAAAATGTTATTAAAGTAAATCTGTGGGATTTGAAAATAACGAACAATCATTTGCATGTCATGCAAAAGCGACCATTTTGAGTGAATGGCAAAAATATTAGTCCTATATGTGAATGGTACGATGCTGGTAGGGTGGTCACACTACCAAAACAGCTGTTGCATATTCAATCAACCTGTCGGCTTATTTAAATACTTCCCTTTGTTATTGTTATTGATAAATGAAAAATGAGTGCAGTGCTCCAATCGCCTGTCGTTCAGCCCACGTTGCATCAACCCCTCCACTCCAAAGTATCGAATTATTTGAACAATCAACGACGCACGGGTCAATTTTGTGATTTATTGCTTGAACTCGACTCTGATGACGCGCCGTGCACTTGCAGCGTTCACTTTTGTGTTGTGGCTGCACAAAGTCAGCTTATTGGTCTCAAGCAGCAAAAGCAACAACAGTTTTCCATACAGATTCCATTAAAGGTCACAATACGCAATTTTAACTGCACCGTCTGCCTGCACACAATTGTGGACTTCTTCTACGAGGACATTGTTTCCGTATCAAAGGAGCACGAATCACATTTTCGCGAGTTGGCAAAAATATTGTCTGTTACTGAGCTGTTAAATTTGTACCAAATCGAGCAGGAAAACGATGAGAGCACAGGTATTGAGCCTAATACAGTTGCAGCTGGAGATGTGGAAAGTAATCTACAACCCTCAAAAAAGCCCGATGTTGTCTTTGAAAATCAACAAAGTTATTTCAAGGTAAGAAGATATCATCATTCGTTGGATCATCTTAATTAGCGTCTTCTTTGATTGCAGCTTAAGAATCCACGCGCCGTCAAGTCCAGCAGCAAAATCAATTACTGTATTGGCTGCGATTTCAAGTGCTACCAGGTGCAAAAGATGATTGATCACATGACCAGTTGCGAGCCATCGCATCTGACGTGTTCGCTCTGCGAGGTTGGTTTCCTAGATTGGCGGGAGTACGACGCGCATCTTCGCAGACATGGCTCTGATCTGCGGAAGCCGTTTTTCTGCCTAGAGTGCGATAATCGCTTCAGCACTCGGGCAGCTTTGCTTATCCATCAGCCAAAGCACTCGACAGAAACGCCGCACGTCTGCACGCACTGTGGCAAGGCTTTCAAATGGAAGCAAGGACTCAACAATCACATGTTGGTGCACAATACTGAGAAACAGATGCTCTGCGACGTCTGTGGCTACAGTACAACGCACATGAAGGCTCTCAAGAGTCACAAACTACTGCACACCGGCGAGTTCTTTGCTTGCACCGTCGCCGGTTGCAAACATCGTGCGAATCGTAAGGAAAACATGAAGTTGCACATCGAGACGCATAAACAGGGACGCGACTTCATTTGTGAAATATGCGGCTGCAAGTTCAGCCAGAGCAAGAATCTGAAACGACATGCCCTGAAGCACACGGAGGGTGGCCCAAATCGTTACAAGTGTCAGTTGTGTGGCTTCAGTAGCCATCGCTCGGACAAGATGAAGGAGCATGTGCAGCGTGTCCACACGGAAAAGGCTGTACAACTGGAACTTTCCGAGACAGTGGACAGTTCGTTTGAGAACAAAATGCCCGATGATTTCGCATTGCCACCGATTGATGCATTGCCAGCAGCTGGTAAGGATGCCAATGCCACAGAGCAGCATAAGAATTCCCGCAAAGTCACAACAGACGTGCCAACAACGTTTGTTAAACGCCTAAAGACGCTGCTACCAAAAGATACTGTTGGCTAGAATGCGAAATAAGAAGTTCTGGGGCATTTAATAAGCGAAAAAGCTGATGGAACTGTATTATATCCTGATTACAATATTGAGACAATAATCAATAATAAGATGATTCGATTGTATTCAAGAATTAAAGATCTGTTCAAATGATATAGATGACAATTTAAACGCTCGCAACAGGTAAAGTGACTGCAGCGTGTTTAACTCGATCGATAGAGAGAAGGCTGGCAAAAGAAAGAGTTCGAAATAGTGAATGTTGTCGCACTCAAAGCTTTCGTTATACTTGTTGAAGTGAAGCTACAATCATTGTGGTTTCAGTGTTCAAACCGAATAGACGTGTCCTCAACTGGAATACATCCTAAGCATAAAACTTATCTTTGACAATATAAAACAATTTTTCACGTATTTAAACCGATAAATATCATCATGTCTGAGGCATATTTTGATCAATATGAGCACTACAATTTTGATTATGAGAAGCATATATTTTCTGGACACAGCGGCAAGCAGCGATCCAAGAAAGAAGCCAGCGATCACACCAATCATTTTGATCCCTCTGGGCATTCCAGAAAAATTCTAACCAAGCTGATAAACACCAACAACAATAACAACAAAAAAGCCTGCAAAAACTAATTACCAAGCAAACAAAACACAAGCCATATCGAATTTTAATTAAAGAAAAGTGAAAGGTAGCAGGAGACAAAACAGGAGAAAGTGAAGCTGTGTTCACTCAAAACAATGCAATGCTTTCAAATTTATACATAAACATACATACGGTATATATATATAGTATATAAATACATTAGTTACTATCTTTAGATATTGTATATGTAAAATAAATATATATTCAAAACATAATTATCACACAAAGGCAATAAAAACACGCTTATGGTGTATAAAAGTGCAAAAGTCGTTTGGTTTTTTTTGCTGAACTCAGCTTTTGCATTGTTTAATCAACACACTGGGAAAAATGATTGGTAAATGATAGCAATCATAATAACTACTAGGTTGATAACATTGTTTATTTCTGTGTTTAGTTACTTTACTTTTAATATGCATAAAATAGGTTCATCCTAATAATAGCATAATATTTGCTCTTTTCCTCATTTTGTCGGTTTTTATTGCGTAGATGTTGATATTTGGCAAACAACGAACAGAAACTTGATCAGGTGTTTTGCCTTTGCATTAATCATCATCCTAACTTTGTTTAAATGCCTTTTAACATAATGAACATATTCAATCATTAATTATTTTATACATTTATACTACGTTTTGACTTTCAGCACGTACATAAATAATTATATTTCTATACATATTTATCACACTATTACTAATATTTATTGATGAGTTGAAAGCACTGCTGGCAATTATAAAGGAATGCATATTCTTTGTTTACACTTTAGAAACTTATTTAAATTTCAAATAAGCACGTACTTTATATTGTGAACTAATATGTTATTACTCTTACTACTATGTGAATTGGTAGCAAGAATATACAAATAGTAGTAGACATAACTGTAGGAATTGTATTGGGCCTATAATTAATCTTTCTTAAAGTTATAGAACATATTTTGAACTAATATTCTGACTCTATATGTGGAGATTTTAAAGTTATCTTCACAATGACTTATCTAAAATTAAATATGGCTATCCAGAAGGGTATTTAATATTCGTTAAAGCTAAGTAAACTTGCTCTTCAATTATTGCATGTACATTAAACTATTGATCACTGTGGGTGGCTATAGTAGATCACTTACAACTACTATGTTTTGACACCAAAAGCTAACAGCTTTATTATTAAACTCTTTCTTGTAGCAGATTTCTTTCTTCGAAGTTAATGAAAGTCACACGCCTCAGGTGTTTATATACTCACATATAGTATAGTATGTGTATGTAATACGATATTCGTGATAATCTGCGTGGCACACGCCGTGCTTCGAGTTTGGGATTGGGAATGGGACAGAGTTTATTAATATTGCGGCTTCCGTTAAATGCTCGAGAACATCAATTCCCCTCCCGCCCTCTACCTCTTGCGGATTACTAAGGAAATCAACTTGCTCACTTTCACCGCGAAAAAGAATTTGAGATAAACAAGTGAAGGCACATGGTTGGTTGGATTATACAGAAATGAATGGATCGATGCGAGTAAACGGGATAGATGAGTACATGATAATTGGTAGTGCATTCGGTGCCGAATGAACCGTTAAATTAAATCTAGAGCAGTGGCCCAATATCCGAGCTATACGCTGTCTATAGATTAGCACCTTTTAGCGTTGTTGAAGTCGAGACATTGATGTTCTAGATACAGTTACGAGTATCTTTGGCCCTGAGCAGATACATTTCTCTTGTATTAGCACCAAACACGAACACACACACATTAATCGCTGGGGATTTCATCGGTTCAACTGAGTTTTTCTGTCAGATCGCTTGAGGTTCTGCGATTAGTTTGAAAGTGGATTCCCAGCGAAACGGCAGCTGCCTCTTAGCAAAGGATAAGGATATACACAGCATGTTGGAATACTCAGATATGTCAACGAAGCCACAACGAAAGCGTCTGACCGGCATCTGGGCGCTTGTCTTGGCCCTGTTGCTCTTTGCACTCACACTCACAACGGTTGCCATGCTAGAAGCTGGACGAGCACAGTCTCAAGTGGAACAGGCGAATGCGGGAAATGTGTTTCTTGTGAGTCGCCTGTGGACACGCTTCAGGGCGGCGAGCAATGAGACGGGTGACGAAGTCAACGCCACCGTGGAGCGTATTGCAAGGGAGGCGACCAATGTCAGTCACAGCAACAACTACTACGAGGAGCAGCGTGCTGTTGTTGTCAACGCGGAGAGTGCCCAGCCAATTCTCGCCCAGCGTCAAGATGCATTTGGTCCGCCACAGAGTCGTATGGATTCCTACGAAGCGGATCCCAGTTACGACTCAGGCGATGACTATGAAGGCCAACAGTCGTCGGAGGAGCGTTACGCACCAAGCGGATCGGCTGAGCAGACACAGGGTGAGGGCAGAGCAGAACAGGGACGTCCCTATAACTCCTACTACAGTCAATGGCAGTACGACTCCAAGACATCAGCTCCAGCAGTTGCAGCAGCATCAGCTCCAGCCTATAATAATCCTAACTTGGCGCCAGCTACCAATCGGTAAGAACTATAACTGATTTTCTTGGATAACCCAGTTCCGATTGCCTATAAGAATAATAATAATAATAAATATAGCAAATAATGCTGAGCATGCCAAAATTGATGGGTTCAAATTAGGAACACAAAACAAGGCATTTTTTAATTGGGAAAACATTTAATTAGAAAATTGAAATTAAGAATATAATTTAGGGGAAGAAACAAATTTGGAGTAAGGAATGCGCCTTGAATACTCCAAACTTTTAAACGATATTTGTTTAAATAAATCTAAGCATAGTACTAAAATTTGGAAAGAGACAATTAGAAACACAAAATAAGGAAGCGTATAATTAGAATACACAAGTTAGGAAAACTGTTATTGGGATATTAATATTTGGAGTAATCGTAAAGACAATATTTAGAAATATCCCAAATTAAAAATAAGTCGTTAAACTTAGCGCGATTTTAGGTAATCACAAATACATCGTTTAAAAAAGTGTCATTTTTAGCAAAATATTTCTGATTTTGGCTTTTCCATTTTGTAATAAAAGTGTTAATTATTGTGACTAATTTCCATAAATGCTCCGGCAAACAAAATTTATGACTTATACTAATGAAAATGATTCGCACAATGAAATTTGAATGGTTAATACTATTTGAAAAGATATTTCAGTTGTAGGTAGCAAATTAAAGGCTAATTGTTAGTTACATTGGTGAACTAGATTTTGTCTAATCGTTATTATTATTATTATTCATAATTGAATTTCCTAGTTATCCTTAGTTTGGTTTTCCTTTTCTGTATTCTTAGTTTTGTTTTGTGTTCGTTCTAATGCTTACAAAATTACTCGAAACTCGCACGATCCCAGCTAATAATCCCAGCTAATAAATGTTTATTTGCAGCCAACCATATACAGACTACGAAGATGTTTATGACTATCCCATGGGCTTTCAGCCACGTCCCAAAGATCAGGCACTCGCCAGGCAGCCTGCGCCCGCCCCCGTCAAAGCAGTGGCCAATTATCCGGTTGCTACGGAATCCACGCTGGTGACTATTCTGAAAAGTCTTAAGCAAATATGGGATCTCTATCAGGCATTGACGAGCGCCTGGAGTGCAGTATCTGAGCGACATCAGGAGAACAGCGAACAGTTGAAGAAGGAGCGGCTGGAGAAGCAACGTCTGCGCCAACAGCAACAGCAGCAAAAACTAAGAGTTAACTCGAAGAAACCACCACGGATCGAGGGCGAAAAAAACAAGAAGATCAAGGTAACAAGTACAACCACAAGCACTTCTACCACGACAACAGAATCGGATGAGTCCGAGGAAGCGACAGCAGCGCCAGCCAAGGAACCCAAAGGAGACAATACCAAGGAGAACGAAGTCCGTGGTCTACGTCAGAAACGAGAGTCGGAAGCTGCAAGCACAGATGTGGGTGAGGGACGGTACATCAAGGGTGATCCCCTTAAGGGCTACTACGATTTCGTTATCACCGAGGGCTCCTACAAGTTCTGGGCTGCCTTTCAGGTATGAAATTAGTATAATCAATGCTTACACGTTAATAAAAACTGTTTTTCCAGGTTGGCACAGCTCTATTGATCATCTACTCCACATTCGCTGCCATCTATTACTCCAAGGTGAATCCATTGACCAGCGATTATGATTATCAGGATTATTTGGGCGCTGGTCGTTCGCTATCCGGCGGTGACGATGACTTTGTCGATGATAGCGATAGTCCAGCCACGTCTACTTCCTCCACTTCTCGCATCATGGACTGGATACCACGTACAGCGCATTCATTGAAATTTATAATGGATGCCATTGATAAGATACCATTGGATCATGATCAAAAACAAGAGAAGGGATGGTCAACGGGGAGCGGCGACACAGCGACGTCAGCAGAGACAACAGGGGAAAAGTAACTTTAAATATTTATATGAAAATAAACAAAAAAATAACATGAAAGAAAATCTGATAGCGCTATTTATTCACTAAGGGAAAACTATCACATCTGCAAATAATTACTAGCTCTATTACATTTAATTGCTGATTAATCTTATCTTGATCAGGGATCTTGAGCTAGTACAGGTCATTGTACAGCCTAAAACATTGTATCTTATCTTTTTGGCCGATTGCTCTACAAATTATTCAATTAAAATGTTGCTTATCACAATGCAAATCACAAATTGCGACTAGGCTTAGCTATGATAGACTCTACTCAAAGTTTGCTGACACTAAGATGCCCTGGGTCTTCCCATCTGTGGGCTGGTCTGTGTCTATTTATAAACGGAACAATCCAGGCAGCCAGCTGCTCTGGATCCTCGATATGCAAATGATGGTTTCCCTCCGCCAAATGGTATTCAAATTGTGGATTATTTTTGCGTAATATTTCCAGGGCGGGAATAGCTCCTTCACCGATGAAATCCGTATCTGTCGCCTTGATCACCAGGTACGGAATGTTGCGAATACGTTTATTTATTTCTCGAACAAGTCCAACGCCAATTGGTAAGTGAGTTATGTGTAAAATACGCACGTCTCGGCATAAGTAAAACTTGTCTGGTTCAACGGGAGAGGGGACAATGCAACGCTCCAAAAGGGTTTTTGCGTATTCCTTGCTGACCAGAGGCGCTGTTGGCCATTTGGCATTATCCAGTTGCTCTGCGGTGTAAAGCTTGGGAGCTTTCGGTGGCTTCAACATGCTCTCCACGCTGTTGGCTAAGTAATCTATAAAAGAACTGCTGGTCTTATAACGCATGGTGAGCATATCAATGGCAATTAGCATATCCACATGATCTCCTCCATAGAAGGAGGCATAGATATTGCAGGCGACGGCACCCAATGAGTGTCCCAACAGTGAAACTCGCTGCCAACCGAAGTGCAAGACCACACGACGCATAATGACGACCCAATCGTACAGGGTATACTGCACTCCAGGCGGATACGGCGAAGAGCGACCGTGTCCGGGCTGCTCAACACAAAGCACTCCCAGGTGGTTGGGCAGCAGCGGTAGGAGACGTGCAAATGTTCCCATGTTGTCCGTGAAGCCGTGAATGGCCAGAAGCGGACGCACCTGTCGATTGCCGTACCATCGGCACGACACCTGAAGATTAACGTGACGTTCCCATATTAGTTGGATATTAATGGATATACGTAGATTTACCCACCGTTCCCCATGACACAGCGATGTCAACGTCTATAAACTGTTTTGAAGATTATTAATACGTTTTTTTAAAACGAATAATGTAAAACACTCACTTCCATGCAGCACGCCGTTGCAATTATATTATTTAACGTTTAGTCAGCAACTGATCGTGTTCTTTCCCATCTGTTCCGCTCAATGCACTTCTCTTGTTTCTTAGACCATCAAGTTTAGTTTCAAGGTGAAGGTAATATTTCCACCATGTTCATCGGTGTTGTCAGAATATAGCTAAAATAAAAAAATTCTGGCTAAATGGCTAAATTTTTGTAGCTAAACAACAAGCTGAAAATTCTTTTTATATTATTTTATACCAGCTTTGGAAATAAACTTGCCCAGTTCAGCTAGAAAATAGCTAAAATGGCACCACTGCAGCACTGAGTAGTTTGCTATTCGAAGTTCTAATTCAATTCGAAATTTCCTGCTGTGAAATCGCTCACAATCCACTGTAAACTATGTATTCCTTTATATTTAAAAATATGTAATCCATTTTTAAGCACATATCACTTTCCGCAAAAATTTGAATATATTTTGAGATATATTTAAATAGTGTGCACTCACTGGTTGCCATTCACCCGCTACGTCTACATCTGTCATTCACATATATACAACAGCTGAAAATCATCTGTTTATTATTTTTTAGACGACGTGTATTTCGCATTTGTTATGAGAATATATAATTGAGAAAATACAAATAAAGTAATTAAAATGCATCTGCCCGCACAAATAAAAGAGAAAATGGCGGCCATATCGATAATGCTTGCATTAATAACCCTGGCGGCAGCGCACGAAGCCAAGGACTTTGATGATTCTGTGCTCTACAAAATAGACTTTGAAGTGCCTGATTTACTGCTTGAACCGGTGAGTTGGATTGCATTGAATTCCTTCAATATTGGTAAAAAAAAACATTATGTCGCACGTCGATTGTAGGAGTTGGGAAATCAGCTGCGCACGTTCTACACCCAGGACAAGGAAAAGTATGAGTGTCTCATACCTACACTGGAGACGCCCAAGGAGGAGGAGAAGTCCAATCAGCCAGAGCTTTGTAAGTAGCAATGAAAGCTTAGGTCAATCAAGAAATTGATATAAACATTTACCACTTACTGTAGCTCCGATTGGAATTCTTCAGCCCATATTCTCGGCGCCAACTTGTTCGTATCGCATCGAAGCTTATTGGTCCTATGAAATATGCCATGGTCATCATGTGCGTCAATACCATGAGGAGCGTGAGGGCAAAAATGTTAAATTTCAAGAGTATTATTTGGGCAAATGGAGCGAGGAAAAGACTGAGCTGGCCAAGAAGGAATGGGAGGCAGAACGCAAGGCTGGCGGCAAGCCAAAGTACAAGACTCTAAAAATTGATAATACTAGATATCCATATTTCGAAATGGAGTTCAACGATGGCACCATGTGCGACATTATTGAAGCGCCACGCACAACAATGGTGCGTTACGTATGCTATCCACATGGAAAGGATGATATTTACTCATTCAAGGAAACATCGTCGTGTAATTATGAAGCTATCATCTTGACATCGTCGCTGTGCAACATTCCAGCCTTTCATGCAGAAGAGACCAAGGAAATTTCCATTAAATGCTTCAATTCAGAAACGGAACCGCATAAGCCATTGAGTATGCTACGCCAGGAACTTAGCGAATGGACAGATAGCGAAAATGATTTGCTCATTTCAAAGGAAAACAAAGCACCAGGAAAGTTGTGGTCTAAGACGGATGGCGATACGGTTACATTTAAGTATACCGGAGATGTCGACAAAATCATTTTGGAGCTGATGGCAAATGGTGAAATTGACGGGGAAAATGCTTATCAACAGCTCGTGTTATCCAGAGGCTCGCAAGCAGTAACTCCTTCACCGGTGAATGATTTGACACCCCTTAAGGAATTCATATCCGGCAAGAACTGTCTGACAGGCGTAAGTAAAAAGGAATATTCATAATTTCTCGATGTAATTTTGAGTATCTGCAGGGAAATGGCTGGTGGAAATACGAGTTTTGTTATGGAAAACATGTTCGCCAGTTCCATAAGGACAAAAACAGCGAAGTCGAACTATTTCTGGGATATTTCTCAGAGGAAGCACACCGAGAATGGATCAGTACGCATCCTGACAAGGGTGCCCGACAGGGCTTTTCAACATCCCTGTGGCACCACTACGCCAAGGGCACGCACTGTGATCGCACCAATCTACCACGCGAAGTGGACGTTAAACTAACCTGCACTCCAGTTACCTCCAGCGGTACAGCTGTGTCCATGTATTTGCTGGAGCCAAAGACATGCCAATATATTTTGGTTGTGGAATCGCCCATCGTTTGTGATCTCATGCAATATGCAGACGAACACGATTTGGTAAAGCCAGAGAATTTACAAAAGATCTTTGACACTGAGAAAACAATGTCGACACCCGTTCCTCGCAATGCAGACTCCGAGGAAAAAATACGCTCCTAAATTCCACGATTCCCAACTTAATAAAAAATAAAAAAAATATATATATTAAGTAATTACCAGTGTGCTGAAATGTATCATTGAATTCTGGCCTAACTCGCTAGCGAATACACAAACTAAATGATTGTTTTACGAAACATTAGTGCATGCAACAACCTTATTGGCGGCAATTGCCAACGACAGATAAGTGAAGCCGACTCGTAGATACCCTGTAGCTGGTATTCGCACTAAGTTATACATAAGGCAATTGGATTTCTGACTTATAATATGTATTTAAATATATGTAATTAGTTAATTTTGTAAAAAAAATTTATTTATGTTGATAATCTCACATCGTCTTTATTGCTATAACTTAAATTAATTTTTCTTGACTTTCGTTTTTTGTGTATTCTTCGTCGAGCAGCGCTTGCCACCACAGCATATCCTCCAAATGAACTTGAAAATAACGATGTTAATCAAGAGGACAACGGCGAGAGCCACAGCTAAAAACACATAGAGGTCCAGGTTGCCGCTTTCGATGAAGTTCATGTGAACAAGCGGACTCTGCATATGGGCAGCACCATGATGACGTAGTACATAGTTCGTCCAGTAGATAACTAAGTCGCGAGCTGTCATCGGGCGATCGCGATAAAGCTTGGAGAACTTCTGCAGTTTGTCGGTGTAGCGGGGATTCTTCAGTAGTTCTTTTATGGCAGTCTTAAGCTCTTCCTCCTCGAGGGTAATCAAATCCACGCGAAGTCCGTAACCCGCTTGAACCAATTTATCAGCATTGCTTGGCTGGTCGGCAAAGACCGGCAAGGCCAACATGGGCACAGCATGGTATTGTGACTCGGCCACGCCTCCTTTGCCGGCATGTGTAATGAACAGTTTGATTTGTGGATGAGCGAGGATGTCGTCCTGTGGCAACCACTTCTTATAGATTATATTGGCTGACTTTCCTGGAGTATTCTTAAGATCGTCCCATTTCCAGATCACATTCTGCTTTAGGCCAGAAAGTGTCTTGAAGATCTTGTTAATGGCTTCAGGTTTAATGTGATCGCCTTTGAGGTTACTGCCCAAACTGAAAAGTATCGCTCCATGCTTAGAATTGTCCAAAAACTCCTTAATGTCCTCTGGCAAGGGATCGGGCTGGTTCTTGATCTGAATGCCGCCAATTTCAACAACTCCGGGCACATTGGGTCTAATGGGTCCTTCGCTAATGGAGTGACTATTGCAGAAGACCAATGACACGTTTTTTCTGGCCTGCTCATAGCTGATCATAGCGGGATCATTGCCAAACAGACGTCTGCAAAAATGGAATTCATTAACAAAATAATTCATTTAACTTAGCCCGGAATACTTACTGGTAAAATCCAGTATTTTTGTATTCCAAAAACATCCCAAGGCCACGGAAAGATAAGGTGGAGAAGAAGTTAGCCAGACGCTGTTTGAAGTTCATCGCTTTACCCGATTCAACAGCCACGTTCATTGTCGGCACTGAGGCGGACAGAATGGGATTGCCAATAACCGTATCGATCTGTTCCATTGGCGGACCCGACCAGCTAACAATCAACGGACAGTTGAACTTGGCACCCAGTCCGACCTGATACATATTGAAGAAGAATCCCACAATGACTGCATCGAATTTGTTGCCCTTGTTCCTGTACAGTTCGGTGAAACGTTCGTCCTCCAGTACGTCCACCTGCTTATTGACAAGCAGCTGGAGGGAACCAAACATTGTCTTCATGGTGGTGATCATCGAGGGCTTTTCCTTTGCCAAAACGGACATACCATCGCTGAGGATCTTCTCGTCGTGGTCACTCATCGGTATCACGATGTGTTTAATGCTCTTGTGGGTGATCTTTGGTGGCAATGATGACACAACGGTCACATTGTGACCATCCTCGGCCAACGCCTTCATAACCGACATATGGATTATCAAATGTGAAGGACTGTGACTGGTGAACACTCCCAATATGTTGGCTCCATCCACGGGCGGGGCATGAATCACTGCGATCAGGGCAAGCACGAATCCCACGGCAGTGCAGGAAATTAAATTACGACCTCGTTTCGTCATGTTAACCAGCTTTCGTTGAGTGCAAAGTAAAACTAAGTTGCCTGCTCGCAGCACAATCGACTTTTATATCAGTTTTCAGCAAATAACGCCAGTATTAACTTATATTTATGAAGATATCTACTGATAAGCGACGTCCAATCGCTGCCAACCACATTGATAGGAGTCCGATTCGCTTCTGTGTACTGCAAATGTTTTTTTATAGTAGAACAACAAACAACTTATGTAGTATTTCGAAACAAATGGATTAATGCTATCATTAAACATTTTAAGTGAACAAATTTCGTTAAAATCTGATGAAATTCCTGTGAATCAAAGACGATGTCTAAGATACACACACAAAACATTGGTTCAGATCCCATTTCTCTAAAAAAAAGTGTCAAGTTCATAATGTCAATGAAAGTGCACACGTAATTTAATGGACTTTGCCATGAAGTTAAAATGATTGCATGTATTAAGCAAACTGGTGATTATCTAGCCCGGTAAAATATGTATATGTAGGTAGTATATCAAAAACAACAAAAAACAAAATGAAACTCGCACCCAGAAATTAAAAATTAATTTTAAATACTATAAAAACGCTTTGGAAAATAAAAAACAAACCAGCACAAATTGGCGATCGACACTCGCAATTCCGATGGCTACGAGACACTGGGCATTAAATATGTATGTATAGTAGAGAATGGGATTGTCGACTGTCGGAGATGCGACTGAGAAAACAAGAAGAGAACAACACTGAGAAAAATTGAATACATAGTTAATGTTTAATAGTGATATCTGAATAACTTTCTGTATGATTAATTGATTAAAATTTTTGCTAAATGTAAGGTCATACTAGCTAATATAAATATAAATTGTTACTTGTTTATTTGCCTCAACAAAGCTCTAATTTATATTGGAATGGAATCGATTCAAATACAATAATTGCTAGAATTAAAATCCCAGTTAATACACTTAATTGTTGTATTGAGGTAGGGTCTGTTTTCCCCATAAATAATGTAGTGTGTGCCACGTTATAAAAATACCACATTCATTAAAGCGATAATAAAGATATTTGTATCTAAACTTAAGCTAAAAATTTTGGATTTTTTGAATATAATAAACTAATATTAATATTAGTCCCCAATAACACAGCTTATAAATTATTTTAAATATAATAAATATATTTTATATTATATTTTGATACATTTATTTTCTAATATTTACTATAAGTTTCATTAAATTCTTTGGTTTCTTTAACTAAAGGTTTAATCAAATTCTTTGTTAATCTCAGTTCTTTTTTGCGCAGTGTAGATGATCACACAGTTAGAGCGACAGACAGAATAGAAGTGGGAGAGCAAGAGAGACAAGAGACAACTACTATTAATAGTCAAGTCGAGTATTGGAAACTTGTTGATACTTTTGTATGTGCATATATAAATACATGTGTGTGTAATCATGACTATACATGTTTTGTGCATGTATATGCATGCTATATCTTGACTTTGTAATCGTAGCGGTATAATTGCAATCACAACGTGTCGTATGCGTAACATTTGCACTTTATCAATTAGAATCAACTATGTTTGATAATAATAACTAATTGTTTTTGACCTTGGCCTTCGATTGTGACCGACGGCGAATAACTTTGACCCCAAGTCGAAGAAGTAATACAAAAATAATGAAAGAACTGCAGAGAGTCAGTAGGAGAACGGCATAAACATCGAGATTGTAGCGTGCCACAAAGTTGAGACGCACGCTGGGACTCTGCAGATGATAGGCGCCCTTGTGACGGATTACATACTCCGTCCAGTAGATGACAGACTGACGTGCTGTAAGCGGACGATCGCGATACACAGCTGAGAACTTGAGTACATTATTCCGATACACAGGATTATGCAAGATCTCTTTAATGGCCTCCTCCAGGCTACTTTCGCTGATCGTCAGAAAATCCAGACTGCGACCAAAGCCTGACGCGGCCATAATCTGAGCATTGCTGGGTTGATCTCCAAAGATAGGCAATGCCAGCATTGGCACTCCATGGTATTGCGCCTCCGCCACGCCTCCTTTGCCGGCGTGTGTTATGAAGAGTTTGGTATTCGGATGGGCCAGAATATCGTCCTGGGGCAACCAGTTGTGGAAGTATATATTAGAGGCATTTCCTGGCTTTGCCATTTGATCATCCCATTTCCAGATAACACGCAGAGATTGGCGGGAGAGCACCTTGTAAATGGTCTCCACGATGTGCGGTTCAAAGAATTTGAGCTTGACATTGGTGCCCAGACTGAAGAAGATGGCACCATCGGTGGCATTATCCAAAAACTCAGCCAGTTCCGTGGGCAAAGGATCCGGTTGCTCCTTGATCTGTATGCCACCAATTTCTATGGATTGCGGCACCGTCGGACGCACAGGACCTTCGCTATGGGAGTGATAGTTGTAGAAGAGCAAGGAGATTCTCTGCTTCACCTCATCGTAGCTGGGCAAGCTGGTATCATTGCCAAACGCCAGCCTAGAATATAAGTCCAAACAATTAATTGAATCCCTATAGACAGACAGACAGATTTCCCTTACTCGTAGTATTTGTTCATGTGATGTTCCATGCCGATGCCAATGCACTTGAAGATTATCCAAGTGAAGTAGTTTCGCAGTCGCCAGCGGAAGCCCATTGATTGATTCTCCGAATCCTGAACATTGGCTGTGCTGGGCACATAGGAAGGATCGTAGATGTTGCCAACACTGTCGTCGACAAAGGCAAAGGGAACGCCAACCCAGCTGAGGATTGCCGGCACTTGCAGCTTAGCTGCCACGCCCAAATGAAACTCGTTCATCAGGTAGCCCATCACCACGAGATCGAACTTGACCTGGGGATTCTCATGGATGGCCCTGACATTGGGATGCAGCAAGAAATCATATTGTATGCCCATAAAGGAGTCCACGTGGGTCAACAGATTTAACATGCCTTTCGCCATGTTTATCTTCTTCTTCGATGATTTCTCCAGGTAATGGTTTATTGCCTTAAATCTGTCTTCGCTCGCCGGTGCCAGAATCAAGGTTATATTCTCATGCGGTGTCAGCTTAGGTGTCAGCATTGACACAATAGTTATGTTATGTCCTCGATCCGCCAGTGTCCTCATCATCGACATGTGCACAATCAAGTGCGATGGACTAAACGTGCTGAATAATCCCAATATGTTGGCACCCCAAACGGGAGCCACCACCAGGGGAAGCACGAACAGCAGCAGCAACGATCTGTTCGCCATTTCGATACGACCGGTTGACCTCGCGACGTTCAACTGAGTTACGATCGAATCCGACCGCCCCATTTATTGGCTCCATCCCGAGAGAGAGAGAGAGAGAGAGAGAGAGAGACTGGAGAGCGATTGCCGCTCAATATTGTCAAACTTGCTGTGGGTAGATGACTTCGCTGAAGCAAAGGGATTGATAGTAGCAGTACTTCAATACAGATAACAAGTAAGTTGACAGTGCTCGATTACAGTATACCCTGCTCTGGCAGCTCTGGGATACTTCAAAATATAAATAAGTATAGACAGATTTATATTCCTCTTTTTCTTTGTACCAAATATATATTAAACGGGTGTGCTGAACTATTATAAACTCTGTATATACATGAACAAGTTGCATACCATTTCTTGTGTATTTGTATATATTTTTAATTAAATAAAACAACAATAGTTAGACTATTTTAACATAATTGGTACACAATTAATAGAAAACGGCATTTCTTTTCTTCAAAGATGTGCCTTTGTCTGTTGTTAACATGACCACAACGTTAATATACCCTTTCAATAGCTACAGGGTATTAATACGTGAAAGTAGTCAAACCAAAAAGAATAAAGCGATAAGCACTGGTCAGTCACTCTCGTCATAGCTCATTAAATGCGTTAACTCTACATCATGCACTTCATAAGTACAATCGGATAATAAACTAACATATTAATTATAAATTTTATAATATAATATCATGATTAGCGACAAAAAAGTTAGAATTCTTTAGTTAAAAATTAAGCAGCGTCATATCTAAAAAAGCTTGAGCTAAATTAATTTTGAAATTGTACTCAGAGCTTTTACAATCGAAACAAAAGCAAATTTATATATGTATTCCAATGTCAACCTAATCAAAGCGTTATAGTAGAACAATTTCATTTCATTGTGACTTTTTCAGCTTTTAACGCAACAAAATCGTTTATGAGTTTATTAGACCCTTTACTTTAAAAAAAGTAAAAATGGGTCTATAAAGTTTGTCAAAATGTGCGTAACAGCTCGAAGGAAGTCCGGCAGGTCCCATAAAGTATATATTCTTGATCAGCTTCACTAGCCGAGTCGATATAGCCATGTCCGTCTGTCCGTCCGTCCGTCTGTCCGTCTGTCTGTATGAGCGCCTTGATCTCAGAGACTATAAGAGCTAGAGTCACCAAATTTGGTATGGTGGTTCATCTATGGGCTAAGCAGATCAAGTTTATCTTAACATTTTGACACGCCCCCTACCGCCTCCGTAAATCGAAAACAATATTTTTGAAATTCCATTAAATAAAAAGTATTAAAGGTAGAGTTCTGGCACACAGGACAAGCATCAGGATCCCAATATATCCTGAAAATTTCATCGCGATCGGATAATATTCTCGGAAGTTATTAAAAAACAAGCCGATAAGTCGAGCGGGCGCGACAGTAGGATACCCTGTGCAGGTCTTGAATTAAAAGTATTTTGGGAAAAGTAATTTAGAAATAGGGATTCCCATACTCTTTCCTTGCCAAATTCCATAGGGAATCCTCTTCAAATTCCTTAGGAATTCCCTTACTCTTTCCTCGCCAAATTCCATAGGGAATCCTCTTCAAATTCCTTAGGGATTCCCTTACTCTTTCCTCGGCAAATTCCATAGGGAATCCTCTTCAAATTCCTTAGGAATTCCCTTACTCTTTCCTCGCCAAATTCCATAGGGAATCCTCTTCAAATTCCTTAGGGATTCCCTTACTCTTTCATCGCCAAATTCCATAGGAAATCCTCTTCGAATTCCTTAAGGATTCCCTTACTCTTTCCTCGCCAAATTCCATAGGGAATCCTCATCAAATTCCTTAAGGATTCCCTTACTTCCTCGCCAAATTCCATAGGGAATCCTCTTAAAATTCCTTAGGGATTCCCTTACTCTTTCCTCGCCAAATTCCATAGGGAATCCTCTTCAAATTCCTTAGGGATTCCCTTACTCTTTCCTCGCCGAATTCCATAGGGAATCCTCTTCAAATTACTTAGGGATTCCCTTACTCTTTCCTCGCCAAATTCCATAGGGAATCCTCTTCAAATTCCTTAGGGATTCCCTTACTCTATCCTCGCTAAATTCCATATGGAATCCTCTTCAAATTCCTTAGGGATTCCCTTACTCCTTCCTCGCCAAATTCCATAGGGAATCCTCTTCAAATTCCTTAGGGATTCCCTTAGGAATTCCCTAGGGATTCCCTTAGGAATTCCCTAGGGATTCCCTGAGGAATTCCCTAGGGATTCCCTGAGGAATTCCCTAGGGATTCCCTGAGGAATTCCCTAGGGATTCCCTGAGGAATTCCCTAGGGATTCCCTGAGGAATTCCCTAGGGATTCCCTGAGGAATTCCCTAGGGATTCCCTGAGGAGTTCCCTAGGGATTCCCTGAGGAGTTCCCTAGGGATTCCCTGAGGAATTCCCAAGGGATTCCCAAGGAATTCCCTAGGGATTCCCTAAGGAATTCCGTAGGGATTCCCTTAGTTATTCCCTTAGTTATTTTGGGAAAAGTTATTTAGAAATAGGGATTCCCATACTCTTTCCTTGCCAAATTCCATAGGGAATCCTCTTCAAATTCCTTAGGAATTCCCTTACTCTTTCCTCGCCAAATTCCATAGGGAATCCTCTTCAAATTCCTTAGGGATTCCCTTACTCTTTCCTCGGCAAATTCCATAGGGAATCCTCTTCAAATTCCTTAGGAATTCCCTTACTCTTTCCTCTCCAATTTCCATAGGGAATCCTCATCAAATTCCTTAGGGATTCCCTTACTCTTTCATCGCCAAATTCCATAGGAAATCCTCTTCGAATTCCTTAAGGATTCCCTTACTCTTTCCTCGCCAAATTCCATAGGGAATCCTCATCAAATTCCTTAAGGATTCCCTTACTTCCTCGCCAAATTCCATAGGGAATCCTCTTAAAATTCCTTAGGGATTCCCTTACTCTTTCCTCGCCAAATTCCATAGGGAATCCTCTTCAAATTCCTTAGGGATTCCCTTACTCTTTCCTCGCCGAATTCCATAGGGAATCCTCTTCAAATTCCTTAGGGATTCCCTTACTCTTTCCTCGCCAAATTCCATTAGGAATCCTCTTCAAATTCCTTAGGGATTCCCTTACTCTATCCTCGCTAAATTCCATAGGGAATCCTCTTCAAATTCCTTAGGGATTCCCTTACTCCTTCCTCGCCAAATTCCATAGGGAATCCTCTTCAAATTCCTTAGGGATTCCCTTAGGAATTCCCTAGGGATTCCCTTACTTTTCCTCGCCAAATTCCATAAGGAATCCTCTTCAAATTCCTTAGGGATTCCCTTAGGAATTAGGGATTCCCTTACTCTTTCCTCGGCAAATTCCATAGGGAATCCTCTTCAAATTCCTTAGGAATTCCCTTACTCTTTCCTCGCCAAATTCCATAGGGAATCCTCTTCAAATTTCCACAGGGATTCCCTTACTCTTTCCTCGCCAAATTCCATAGGGAATCCTCTTCGAATTCCTTAAGGATTCCCTTACTCTTTCCTCGCCAAATTCCATAGGGAATCCTCTTCAAATTCCTTAAGGATTCCCTTACTCTTTCCTCGCCAAATTCCATAGGGAATCCTCATCAAATTCCTTAGGGATTCCCTTACTCTTTCATCGCCAAATTCCATAGGAAATCCTCTTCGAATTCCTTAAGGATTCCCTTACTCTTTCCTCGCCAAATTCCATAGGGAATCCTCATCAAATTCCTTAAGGATTCCCTTACTTCCTCGCCAAATTCCATAGGGAATCCTCTTAAAATTCCTTAGGGATTCCCTTACTCTTTCCTCGCCAAATTCCATAGGGAATCCCCTTCAAATTCCTTAGGGATTCCCTTACTCTTTCCTCGCCGAATTCCATAGGGAATCCTCTTCAAATTCCTTAGGGATTCCCTTACTCTTTCCTCGCCAAACTCCATAGGGAATCCTCTTCAAATTCCTTAGGGATTCCCTTACTCTTTCCTCGCCAAATTCCATAGGGAATCCTCTTCGAATTCCTTAAGGATTCCCTTACTCTTTCCTCGCCAAATTCCATAGGGAATCCTCATCAAATTCCTTAGGGATTCCCTTACTTCCTCGCCAAATTCCATAGGGAATCCTCTTAAAATTCCTTAGGGATTCCCTTACTCTTTCCTCGCCAAATTCCATAGGGAATCCTCATCAAATTCCTTAGCGATTCCCTTACTCTTTCATCGCCAAATTCCATAGGAAATCCTCTTCGAATTCCTTAAGGATTCCCTTACTCTTTCCTCGCCAAATTCCATAGGGGATCCTCATCAAATTCCTTAAGGATTCCCTTACTTCCTCGCCAAATTCCATAGGGAATCCTCTTAAAATTCCTTAGGGATTCCCTTACTCTTTCCTCGCTAAATTCCATAGGGAATCCTCTTCAAATTCCTTAGGGATTCCCTTACTCCTTCCTCGCCAAATTCCATAGGGAATCCTCTTCAAATTCCTTAGGGATTCCCTTAGGAATTCCCTAGGGATTCCCTTACTTTTCCTCGCCAAATTCCATAAGGAATCCTCTTCAAATTCCTTAGGGATTCCCTTAGGGATTCCCTAAGGAATTCCCTAGGGATTCCCTAAGGAATTCCCTAGGGATTCCCTTAGGAATTCCCCAGGGAATCCCTAGGGAATTCCTTTGGGAATCCCTAGGTAATTCCTTAGGGAATCCCTAGGGAATTCCTTAGGGATTCCCTTACTCCTTCCTCGCCAAATTCCATAGGGAATCCTCTTCAAATTCCTTAGGGATTCCCTTAGGAATTCCCTAGGGATTTCCTTACTCTTTCCTCGCCAAATTCCATAGGGAATCCTCATCAAATTCCTTAGGGATTCCCTTACTCTTTCATCGCCAAATTCCATAGGAAATCCTCTTCGAATTCCTTAAGGATTCCCTTACTCTTTCCTCGCCAAATTCCATAGGGAATCCTCATCAAATTCCTTAAGGATTCCCTTACTTCCTCGCCAAATTCCATAGGGAATCCTCTTCAAATTCCTTAGGGATTCCCTTACTCTTTCCTCGCTAAATTCCATAGGGAATCCTCTTCAAATTCCTTAGGGATTCCCTTACTCCTTCCTCGCCAAATTCCATAGGGAATCCTCTTCAAATTCCCTAGGGATTCCCTTACTTTTCCTCGCCAAATTCCATAAGGAATCCTCTTCAAATTCCTTAGGGATTCCCTTAGGGATTCCCTAAGGAATTCCCTAGGGATTCCCTAAGGAATTCCCTAGGGATTCCCTTAGGAATTCCCTAGGGATTCCCTAGGGATTCCGTTAGGAATTCCTTAGGGATTCCCTAAGGAATTCCCTAGGGATTCCCAAAGGAATTCCCTAGGGATTCCCTTAGTTATTCCCTAGGGATTCCCAAAGGAATTCCCTAGGGATTCCCTGAGGAATTCCCTAGGGATTCCCTGAGGAATTCCCTAGGGATTCCCTTAGGAATTCCCTAGGGATTCCCTTAGGAATTCCCTAGGGATTCCCTGAGGAATTCCCTAGGGTTTCCCTGAGGAATTCCCTAGGGATTCCCTGAGGAATTCTCTAGGGATTCCCTGAGGAATTCCCTAGGGATTCCCTGAGGAATTCCCTAGGGATTCCCTAAGGAGTTCCCTAGGGATTCCCTAAGGAATTCCTTAGGGATTCCCTTAGGAATTCCTTAGGGATTCCCTTAGGAATTCCTTAGGGATTCCCTTAGGAATTCCTTAGGGATTCCCTAAGGAATTCCCTAGGGATTCCCTTAGTTATTCCCTAGGGATTCCCTAAGGAATTCCCTAGGGATTCCCTTACTCTTTCCTCGCCGAATTCCATAGGGAATCCTCTTCAAATTCCTTAGGGATTCCCTTACTCTTTCCTCGCCAAATTCCATAGGGAATCCTCTTCAAATTCCCTTAGGAATTCCCTAGGGATTCCCTAAGGAATTCCCTAGGGATTCCCTTAAGAATTCCCTAGGGATTCCCTTAGGAATTCCTTAGGGATTCCCTTAGGAATTCCTTAGGGATTCCCTTAGGAATTCCTTAGGAATTCCCTAGGGATTCCTTTACTCTTTCCTCGCCGAATTCCATAGGGAATCCTCTTCAAATTCCTTAGGGTTTCCCTTAGGAATTCCCTAGGGATTCCCTAGGGATTCCCTTACTCTTTCCTCGCCAAATTCCATAGGAAATCCTCTTCAAATTCCTTTAGGTCTGAACCTTTGCACATTTCCCTTCCAACTACTAA
This sequence comes from Drosophila histrio, assembly GCA_958299025.2. Lineage (NCBI taxonomy): Eukaryota > Metazoa > Arthropoda > Insecta > Diptera > Drosophilidae > Drosophila > Drosophila histrio. The sequence continues at coordinate 14,455,765 of OY282580.2, forward strand.
TTCTGCCTCATTCACCAGCAATGTCCCAAAAAACTAAACCCTTCTGAAGATCTAATCCTGATTAAATACCAGAATGTCAGAGGCCTTTTATCTAAACTTAAACCCCTATTTTTGAGCAGCTTTTCCTTTGAGTCTGACATTATCGGTCTATCTAACACTTGGCTAACGCCAACAATATCTGATAGCGAAATTTTGTCAAACAACTATTCCATCTATAGATATGATCGATTCATTCGTCGAGGTGGTGGCGTATTGATTGCCATTACAGCAATTTTTCAATCTGAACGTATTTCCTTGACTATTCCTATTGATGTTGAAATTGGAATTCCCTTAGGAATTCCTTAGGGATTCCCTTAGGAATTCCTTAGGGATTCCCTTAGGAATTCCTTAGGGATTCCCTTAGGAATTCCTTAGGGATTCCCTTAGGGATTCCCTTAGGAATTCCTTAGGAATTCCCTAGGGATTCCCTTACTCTTTCCTCGCCGAATTCCATAGGGAATCCTCTTCAAATTCCTTAGGGATTCCCTTACTCTTTCCTCGCCAAATTCCATAGGGAATCCTCTTCAAATTCCTTAGGGATTCCCTTACTCTTTCCTCGCCAAATTCCATAGGGAATCCTCTTCGAATTCCTTAAGGATTCCCTTACTCTTTCCTCGCCAAATTCCATAGGGAATCCTCATCAAATTCCTTAGGGATTCCCTTACTCTTTCATCGCCAAATTCCATAGGAAATCCTCTTCGAATTCCTTAAGGATTCCCTTACTCTTTCCTCGCCAAATTCCATAGGGAATCCTCATCAAATTCCTTAAGGATTCCCTTACTTCCTCGCCAAATTCCATAGGGAATCCTCTTAAAATTCCTTAGGGATTCCCTTACTCTTTCCTCGCCAAATTCCATAGGGAATCCTCATCAAATTCCTTAGGGATTCCCTTACTCTTTCATCGCCAAATTCCATAGGAAATCCTCTTCGAATTCCTTAAGGATTCCCTTACTCTTTCCTCGCCAAATTCCATAGGGAATCCTCATCAAATTCCTTAAGGATTCCCTTACTTCCTCGCCAAATTCCATAGGGAATCCTCTTCAAATTCCTTAGGGATTCCCTTACTCTTTCCTCGCTAAATTCCATAGGGAATCCTCTTCAAATTCCTTAGGGATTCCCTTACTCCTTCCTCGCCAAATTCCATAGGGAATCCTCTTCAAATTCCTTAGGGATTCCCTTAGGAATTCCCTAGGGATTCCCTTACTTTTCCTCGCCAAATTCCATAAGGAATCCTCTTCAAATTCCTTAGGGATTCCCTTAGGGATTCCCTAAGGAATTCCCTAGGGATTCCCTAAGGAACTCCCTAGGGATTCCCTTAGGGATTCCCTTAGGGATTCCCTAAGGAATTCCCTGATTCCCTAAGGAATTCCCTAGGGATTCCCTAGGGATTCCCTTAGTTATTCCCTAAGGAATTCCCTAGGGATTCCCTGAGGAATTCCCTAGGGATTCCCTGAGGAATTCCCTAGGGATTCCCTAAGGAATTCCCTTGGGATTCCCTGAGGAATTCCCTAAGGAATTCCCTAGGGATTCCCTTAAGAATTCCCTAGGGATTCCCTTAGGGATTCCCTTACTCTTTCCTCGCCGAATTCCAAAGGGAATCCTCTTCAAATTCCTTAGGGATTCCCCTACTCTTTCCTCGCCAAATTCCATAGGGAATCCTCTTCAAATTCCCTTAGGAATTCCCTAGGGATTCCCTAAGGAATTCCCTAGGGATTCCCTTAAGAATTCCCTAGGGATTCCCTTAGGAATTCCTTAGGGATTCCCTTAGGAATTCCTTAGGGATTCCCTTAGGAATTCCTTAGGGATTCCCTTAGGAATTCCTTAGGGATTCCCTTAGGAATACCTTAGGAATTCCCTAGGGATTCCCTTACTCTTTCCTCGCCGAATTCCATAGGGAATCCTCTTCAAATTCCTTAGGGTTTCCCTTAGGAATTCCCTAGGGATTCCCTAGGGATTCCCTTACTCTTTCCTCGCCAATTTCCATAGGGAATCCTCATCAAATTCCTTTGGGATTCCCTTACTCTTTCATCGCCAAATTCCATAGGAAATCCTCTTCGAATTCCTTAAGGATTCCCTTACTCTTTCCTCGCCAAATTCCATAGGGAATCCTCATCAAATTCCTTAAGGATTCCCTTACTTCCTCGCCAAATTCCATGGGGAATCCTCTTAAAATTCCTTAGGGATTCCCTTACTCTTTCCTCGCCAAATTCCATAGGGAATCCTCTTCAAATTCCTTAGGGATTCCCTTACTCTTTCCTCGCCGAATTCCATAGGGAATCCTCTTCAAATTCCTTAGGGATTCCCTTACTCTTTCCTAGCCAAATTCCATTAGGAATCCTCTTCAAATTCCTTAGGGATTCCCTTACTCTATCCTCGCTAAATTCCATAGGGAATCCTCTTCAAATTCCTTAGGGATTCCCTTACTCCTTCCTCGCCAAATTCCATAGGGAATCCTCTTCAAATTCCTTAGGGATTCCCTTACTCTATCCTCGCTAAATTCCATAGGGAATCCTCTTCAAATTCCTTAGGGATTCCCTTACTCCTTCCTCGCCAAATTCCATAGGGAATCCTCTTCAAATTCCTTAGGGATTCCCTTAGGAATTCCCTAGGGATTCCCTTACTTTTCCTCGCCAAATTCCATAAGGAATCCTCTTCAAATTCCTTAGGGATTCCCTTAGGAATTAGGGATTCCCTTACTCTTTCCTCGGCAAATTCCATAGGGAATCCTCTTCAAATTCCTTAGGAATTCCCTTACTCTTTCCTCGCCAAATTCCATAGGGAATCCTCTTCAAATTTCCACAGGGATTCCCTTACTCTTTCCTCGCCAAATTCCATAGGGAATCCTCTTCGAATTCCTTAAGGATTCCCTTACTCTTTCCTCGCCAAATTCCATAGGGAATCCTCATCAAATTCCTTAAGGATTCCCTTACTTCCTCGCCAAATTCCATAGGGAATCCTCTTAAAATTCCTTAGGGATTCCCTTACTCTTTCCTCGCCAAATTCCATAGGGAATCCCCTTCAAATTCCTTAGGGATTCCCTTACTCTTTCCTCGCCGAATTCCATAGGGAATCCTCTTCAAATTCCTTAGGGATTCCCTTACTCTTTCCTCGCCAAATTCCATAGGGAATCCTCTTCAAATTCCTTAGGGATTCCCTTACTCTTTCCTCGCCAAATTCCATAGGGAATCCTCTTCGAATTCCTTAAGGATTCCCTTACTCTTTCCTCGCCAAATTCCATAGGGAATCCTCATCAAATTCCTTAGGGATTCCCTTACTCTTTCATCGCCAAATTCCATAGGAAATCCTCTTCGAATTCCTTAAGGATTCCCTTACTCTTTCCTCGCCAAATTCCATAGGGAATCCTCATCAAATTCCTTAAGGATTCCCTTACTTCCTCGCCAAATTCCATAGGGAATCCTCTTAAAATTCCTTAGGGATTCCCTTACTCTTTCCTCGCCAAATTCCATAGGGAATCCTCATCAAATTCCTTAGGGATTCCCTTACTCTTTCATCGCCAAATTCCATAGGAAATCCTCTTCGAATTCCTTAAGGATTCCCTTACTCTTTCCTCGCCAAATTCCATAGGGAATCCTCATCAAATTCCTTAAGGATTCCCTTACTTCCTCGCCAAATTCCATAGGGAATCCTCTTCAAATTCCTTAGGGATTCCCTTACTCTTTCCTCGCTAAATTCCATAGGGAATCCTCTTCAAATTCCTTAGGGATTCCCTTACTCCTTCCTCGCCAAATTCCATAGGGAATCCTCTTCAAATTCCTTAGGGATTCCCTTAGGAATTCCCTAGGGATTCCCTTACTTTTCCTCGCCAAATTCCATAAAGAATCCTCTTCAAATTCCTTAGGGATTCCCTTAGGGATTCCCTAAGGAATTCCCTAGGGATTCCCTAAGGAATTCTCTAGGGATTCCCTTAGGAATTCCCTAGGGATTCCCTAGGGATTCCGTTAGGAATTCCTTAGGGATTCCCTAAGGAATTCCCTAGGGATTCCCAAAGGAATTCCCTAGGGATTCCCTTAGTTATTCCCTAGGGATTCCCTAAGGAATTCCCTAGGGATTCCCTAAGGAATTCCCTAGGGATTCCCAAAGGAATTCCCTAAGGATTCCCTAAGGAATTCCCTAGGGATTCCCTGAGGAATTCCCCAGGGATTCCCTAAGGAATTCCCTAGGGATTCCCTGAGGAATTCCCTAGGGATTCCCTTAGGAATTCCCTAGGGATTCCCTGAGGAATTCCCTAGGGATTCCCTGAGGAATTCTCTAGGGATTCCCTGAGGAATTCCCTAGGGATTCCCTGAGGAATTCCCTAGGGATTCCCTGAGGAATTCCCTAGGGATTCCCTAAGGAGTTCCCTAGGGATTCCCTAAGGAGTTCCCTAGGGATTCCCTAAGGAGTTCCCTAGGGATTCCCTAAGGAGTTCCCTAGGGATTCCCTAAGGAGTTCCCTAGGGATTCCCTAAGGTATTCCCTAGGGATTCCCTAAGGAATTCCCTAGGGATTCCCTTAGGAATTCCTTAGGGATTCCCTTAGGAATTCCTTAGGGATTCCCTTAGGAATTCCTTAGGGATTCCCTTAGGAATTCCTTAGGGATTCCCTTAGTTATTCCCTAGGGATTCCCTAAGGAATTCCCTAGGGATTCCCTGAGGAATTCCCTAGGGATTCCCTGAGGAATTCCCTAGGGATTCCCTGAGGAATTCCCTAGGGATTCCCTAAGGAATTCCCTAGGGATTCCCTGAGGAATTCCCTAGGGATTCCCTGAGGAATTCCCTAGGGATTCCCTTAGGGATTCCCTTACTCTTTCCTCGCCGAATTCCATAGGGAATCCTCTTCAAATTCCTTAGGGATTCCCTTACTCTTTCCTCGCCAAATTCCATAGGGAATCCTCTTCAAATTCCCTTAGGAATTCCCTAGGGATTCCCTAAGGAATTCCCTAGGGATTCCCTTAAGAATTCCCTAGGGATTCCCTTAGGAATTCCTTAGGGATTCCCTTAGGAATTCCTTAGGGATTCCCTTAGGAATTCCTTAGGGATTCCCTTAGGAATTCCTTAGGAATTCCCTAGGGATTCCTTTACTCTTTCCTCGCCGAATTCCATAGGGAATCCTCTTCAAATTCCTTAGGGTTTCCCTTAGGAATTCCCTAGGGATTCCCTAGGGATTCCCTTACTCTTTCCTCGCCAAATTCCATAGGAAATCCTCTTCAAATTCCTTTAGGTCTGAACCTTTGCACATTTCCCTTCCAACTACTAATTCTGCCTCATTCACCAGCAATGTCCCAAAAAACTAAACCCTTCTGAAGATCTAATCCTGATTAAATACCAGAATGTCAGAGGCCTTTTATCTAAACTTAAACCCCTATTTTTGAGCAGCTTTTCCTTTGAGTCTGACATTATCGGTCTATCTAACACTTGGCTAACGCCAACAATATCTGATAACGAAATTTTGTCAAACAACTATTCCATCTATAGATATGATCGATTCATTCGTCGAGGTGGTGGCGTATTGATTGCCATTACAGCAATTTTTCAATCTGAACGTATTTCCTTGACTATTCCTATTGATGTTGAAATTGGAATTCCCTTAGGAATTCCTTAGGGATTCCCTTAGGAATTCCTTAGGGATTCCCTTAGGAATTCCTTAGGGATTCCCTTAGGGATTCCCTTAGGAATTCCTTAGGAATTCCCTAGGGATTCCCTTACTCTTTCCTCGCCGAATTCCATAGGGAATCCTCTTCAAATTCCTTAGGGATTCCCTTAGGAATTCCCTAGGGATTCCCTAGGGATTCCCTTACTCTTTCCTCGCCAAATTCCATAGGAAATCCTCTTCAAATTCCTTAGGTCTGAACCTTTGCACATTTCCCTTCCAACTACTAATTCTGCCTCATTCACCAGCAATGTCCCAAAAAACTAAACCCTTCTGAAGATCTAATCCTGATTAAATACCAGAATGTCAGAGGCCTTTTATCTAAACTTAAACCCCTATTTTTGAGCAGCTTTTCCTTTGAGTCTGACATTATCGGTCTATCTAACACTTGGCTAACGCCAACAATATCTGATAGCGAAATTTTGTCAAACAACTATTCCATCTATAGATATGATCGATTCATTCGTCGAGGTGGTGGCGTATTGATTGCCATTAAAGCAATTTTTCAATCTGAACGTATTTCCTTGACTATTCCTATTGATGTTGAAATTGTTGCCGTTAAAGTAACGTTTCCATATCAATCAATGTATGTTACTTGCTCCTATATTCCACCATCTTCTAATATTCAAGTTTATATGCAACATATTGCTTGTTTAAAAGAAGTCTTCCTTCAAGTAAGTGACAAGAACCTGTTTGTTGTGCTGGGCGATTTTTATTTGCCTAGTATTTCATGGTCTTTCTTTAATAGCGCAAACTATCTTGTTTCTTCAAATTAGCATGATTTAATAGATTGTGTGTTTGATTTTTCATTATTTCAAATGAACTCTGTCAAGAATCAGTTGAATAGAATCCTTGATCTGGTATTTATCAATGATTTTGCAAATACTGCCGTCTCTAGGTCATTCCCATTGTCAGTCCCTGAAGACTTACATCATCCTGCTCTAGAAATTTCTATTTCAATTTCTAAACCCCTTAATCCGCTTTTTTTATGCAAACAAGTACGGCGTCGCTGTTTTCGCAAAGGTATTTATTCATTGCTTAATGAACTTATTCTTGCAACCGACTGGTCCTTTTTAGAAAAAGCGGTGGACATTAATACTGTCCTTAACACATTCTATATGACCTTGAACACACTCCTTGATGTGTGTATCCCCAACTTTATACCGTTGTTGTGTTCATCAAAGCCTCCTTGGTTTACACCAAGACTATCTTATTTAAAACATTAGAAATCCAAATATTTTAAAAAGTTTAAAAAGTCGGGATCAAGTTTTGACTGGTCTAAATATTCTGTGACCAAGTCGAACTTCGCTCTACTGAACTCTAGTTGCTACGAGAACTATCTTGCTCGTTGCAAGAGACAGTTTACACGTGACCCTAAACAATATTATAAATGTGTTAACTTGAAGCGTAAATCTCCGAATTTACCTTCCTCTTTTTTTTCTGGGACTGATAAAGCCAGTGACGATTCTGCAGCTGCTGAACTTTTTGCTAAATTTTTCCAATCAACCTATTCTGCTATTTCCCTCGCTAACTTTTCTTCTTATCCTTATAACTTAATATCCTCTAATAGTATATTTGCTCCCCATATTTCTTACAACACCCTCTTCTCTTCTATTATGTCTTTAAAATCGCCAAATTCCATAGGGAATCTTCTTCAAATTCCTTAGGGATTCCCTTACTCTTTCCTCGCCAAATTCCATAGGGAATCCTCTTCAAATTCCTTAGGGATTCCCTTACTCTTTCCTCGCCAAATTACAAAGGCAATTCTCTTCAAATTCCTTAGGGATTCCCTTACTCTTTCCTCGCCAAATTCCATAGGGAATCCTCTTCAAATTCCTTAGGGATTCCCTTACTCTTTCCTCGCCAAATTCCATAGGGAATTCTCTTCAAATTCCTTAGGGATTCCCTTACTCTTTCCTCGCCAAATTCCATAGGGAATCCTCTTCAAATTTCTTAGGGCTTCCCTTACTCTTTCCTCGCCAAATTCCATAGGGAATCCTCTTCAAATTCCTTAGGGATTCCCTTAGGGATTCCCTTAGGAATTCCTTAGGGATTCCCTTAGAAATTCCTTAGGGATTCCCTTAGGAATTCCTTAGGGATTCCCTTAGGAATTCCCTAGGGATTCCATAGGGAATCCTCTTCAAATTCCTTAGGGATTCCCTTAGGAATTCCCTAGGGATTCCCTTACTCTTTCCTCGCCAAATTCCATAGGGAATCCTCTTCAAATTCCTTAGGTCTGAATCTTGCACATTTCCCTTCCAACTACTAATTCTGCCTCATTCACCAGCAATGTCCCAAAAAACTAGACCCTTCTGAAGATCTAATCCTGATTAAATACCAGAATGTCAGAGGCCTTTTATCTAAACTTAAACCCCTATTTTTGAGCAGCTTTTCCTTTGAGTCTGACATTATCGGTCTATCTAACACTTGGCGAACGCCAACAATATCTGATAGCGAAATTTTGTCAAACAACTATTCCATCTATAGATATGATCGATTGATTCGTCGAGGTGGTGGCGTATTGATTGCCATTAAAGCAATTTTTCAATCTGAACGTATTTCCTTGACTATTCCTATTGATGTTGAAATTGTTGCCGTTAAAGTAACGTTTCCATATCAATCAATGTATGTTACTTGCTCCTATATTCCACCATCTTCTAATATTCAAGTTTATAAGCAACATATTGCTTGTTTAAAAGAAGTCTTCCTTCAAATGAGTGACAAGAACCTGTTTGTTGTGCTGGGCGATTTTAATTTGCCTAATATTTCATGGTCTTTCTTTAATAGCGCAAACTATCTTGTTCCTTCAAATTAGCATGATTTAATAGATTGTGTGTTTGATTTTTCATAATTTCAAATGAACTCTGTCAAGAATCAGTTGAATAGAATCCTTGATCTGGTATTTATCAATGATTTTGAAAATACTGCCGTCTCTAGGTCATTCCCATTGTCAGTCCCTGACGAATTCCTTAGAGATTCCCTTACTTTTTCCTCGCCAAATTCCATTGGGAATTCTCTTCAAATTCCTTAGGGATTCCCTTACTCTATCCTCGCCAAATTCCATAGGGAATCCTCTTCAAATTCCTTAGGGATTCCCTTACTCTTTCCTCGCCAATTTCCATAGGGAATCCTCTTCATTTTCCTTAGGGATTCCCTTACTCTTTCCTCGCCAAATTCCATAGGGAATCCTTTTCAAATTCCTTAGGGATTCCCTTACTCTTTCCTCGCCGAATTCCATAGAGAATCCTTTTCAAATTCCTTAGGGATTCCCTTACTCTTTCCTCGCCAAATTCCATAAAAGCCCATTTAAAGCATAAAAACTTCTATGCGTAAGCGAAGCACAGAGCTTTCGCATTAACCAACACTAACAAACTGAATAATTACTATTATAATATTCATTTATATTTGCGATTCCTAACACGTTTGGTTGACAATTTTACGTAACTATCATAGTATTACAATAACTTAAATTTTCCGCATTACCAAAACCCATATATATAAACATTGCCTTCAATTTCAAAAACATATGGTTTGGCGCGTAATATAATAACAGCTGTGTGTAAGAGAAAGAAACATGGGGTGTTGCCAGACTACATACAGAGCATTTCCACTATAATTAAATTACTTTTCCCAAAATACTTTTAATTCAAGATCTGCACAGGGTATCCTAATGTCGCGCCCGCTCGACTGATCGGCTTGTTTAAAGTAAAGGGTCTAAAAAGGAGAAATCAAAGCAAATAATCATTTAATAAAGTCATGGCTATGCTCGACTCGAAGAGAAGAGAGAGACAAAAACGTACAGAAATATTTGGAATTTATTTTTATAAAATACACAGAGATTATAAAAAACCGCAAATATATAATCAAATCTAGTTTAACCTAGTTATTAACATATAATTTATATATCTAATCCTAAGTCATTATTTAATTTCAAATATTGTTTTTACAATTTCACATTCATTTAAATAAATTACACCCACACACATAATGTATAATTATTAAGTCAAACATTTTATCAGTTGTTTCATTTTGATTTTGTACAATTTGTGCATTAAAAGTTATATTTAAAACAAATCAAACATACATACATGAACAAACGTGTCTTTTCGTTCATTATATCGTCGCCGCGGCGCAGCGACTGCGCTGCGACTGCGCTGCGACGCATCTGCTGCGCTGCATAAATTTGTTTCTTGAATTACTTCTGAGCTCGATATCCGATCGTACTGAAATCGTACTGTAGCACACATTGAGAGTAGGATACTTATTATGTGTGCCAAATTTCCAGTCTCTAGCTATAGAACTGCTCTTGTTATCAGCTTTTCCGAGTTATGGGCGAAGGGGGCGGGGCATCGCGATGAAATTTTCAGGACACATTAAGCACAAGCTTTTTATCATGTGTGCCAAATCTCAAGTCTCCAGATTTAACATTGCTTATGTTATGGTGATTTTTCTAATTTTAAAACCAACGGGACTTGATATCGAAAATGGAAAATAAACTTGATCTGCGTATGGTATTCAGGAACCTACATTCCAAATTTGAAGTCTCTAGCTCTTATAGTTGCTGAGATCCACGCGTTCATGCAGATGGACGGACAGACGGACAGACTGACAGACGGACAGACGGACAGACAGACAGACGGACAGGTGTCAATCGACTCGGCTATTAATACTGATTAAGAATATATATACTTTATATGGTCGGAGATGCTTTCTTGTGCCTGTTACATACATTCACACAAATTCATTATAGCCTTTTTTGCCCATTTTTAATGGGCACAGGCTATAGAAAGAAGTTATTTCATATATTTTTGAATAAACTAACTGCAGATAATATTAATTTTATATCATGAAGTGATATCGTATACCAAATAAGTTGTCGAAAGTTACTTTATTATTATTCTGCATACAATAAGAAATACAATTATTCGCACTACAACTCTACAAGTTAGTTTAAGTGAACTCTTGTATCTTTAAGTGTCAACACTAGCAAAAATATAGTTTAAGAGTTATGTACTTTTAAATCCAGCGCTCCTCATATATCTTGGTCGCCTTTGACACGGCCCTGACATCAGTTAACTAAATTACCCTTTTTTTCACTCTTGACAAACGTGTTTTAAGTTGTTTGTACTTTTTATTAAGAAATTTATTTTATTTGATTAACAAAAAATAAAAAGATGACATTTTATAAAATATAAATCTCACATTTATTTTAGTATTTGTAAGTCAAGCATGAATACGACATTAAAATTATTGTAAGATTAATTTTATTAAATTATATACATATCTCGAAAGAGACTACAAAATGATAACTATTTAAGCTTGTATATATTATATATACAAAAATTGAATTAAATAAAATAAATCAATCAACTAAATTCATTGCGAATGGACAAAAAAAGGTAGGATTTGCTTAAGACAAATCAAATATTTAACTATAATTTATTTATTCCCCAACAGCACAAACAACTGAGTCAGAGTGTGTAAGGGTATCTAGCAGCTAATCATACTCGACTGAAACTTTTTTATTAAACAATTACTAAGCAATTTATTAACTGGAATCAAAGATGTCAATGCAAGACAGAAATTTAACTTCAGCTCGTTGATTAGGCGAAAACAACAGGTTTTATTAAGCAAAATTAAAATGTACACAAGTAAATAAATAATCTTTAAGGCAGTGGCAAACAAACTTTTATAATTTGCTGAAAATGATGATATTGATATTGTAAAGTCGAAATAATCTATAACTATGATAATCTAATGCCGCTTAACTTTCCTGTTAACCTTCTTAGTTTTAGCCACTAGCTTATTGTATATAAATTTGATAATTAAATAATTTAGTAGTAGGAGAAAGATTACAACTGTTGTGAGCAGGGCATAGACATCTAGGTTAAAGTACGCCAAAGTGCTCATGTGAACTGATGGACTTTGTAGATGGGGAGCACCATGATGTCTCAGCACATAGTCTGTCCAATAAAGCACCGTCTGTCGGGCAGTCAAAGGTCTATCTCGATACAGCTTGGAGAATTGTCCAATTGCAGATTTGTATTTGTTGTTCTCGAGTACTTCTTGAATGCTCGTCTTAAAGTTCTCGTCGTTGAGCTGTAGCAGTTCTAAAGTCAGTCCATAGCCGGACTTTTGCATGGACGCCGCATTGGTGACTTGGTCGCCAAAGATGGGCAGGGCCACCATTGGTACGCCGTGGTATTGAGCCTCCGTAATGCCTCCCTTGCCTGCATGGGTGATAAACAGCTTGATCTTGGGATGGGCCAGTATATCGTCCTGGGGCAGCCACTTCTTGTAGAGTATATTTGATGATTTGCCCGGCGTGTTATCCAAATCCTCCCACTTCCAAATCACACGCTGTTTCAGTGTGGACAACGTCTTGAACATGGACTGGATAATCTCTGGTTTTACAGATGTGCTTTTGATATTTGAGCCAAGTGATAGTAAAATGCCGCCATGCTTTGCATTGTCTAGGAACTTGGCTATATCCTCTGGCAAGGGATCAGCCTTATCCTTGACTTGTATACCTCCTATTTCCACACTGGCCGGCACAAGAGGCCGAATTGGACCTTCACTGATCAGATGACTGTTGGTGAAGATCATTGACACGTTGCGTTTCAATTCCTGGAATGTCAGAACATCGGGTCCCTTGCCAAAGACCTGATTGTAATACCTCTCAGTGCGTTGGTTAAAGTATATCGCAATCAATTTGAACATCAAACTCTTGCCCAGATTCTCGAGACGTTTGCCAAATCCCATTTTGTCACCGCGACCCAAGGCAGTGCCCAAAACCGGAACGTAGGAAATCTCGCCGGGATTGCCAACCAGTTCATCGAGCACGGGAATCGGCGCCTGCATCCAGGCCACAATTACAGGCACCTTCAATTTGCCGGCGACGCCCAATTGGAAATCGTTGAGAAAATATCCCATAAACATTAAATCAAACTTTGTCTCGTATATCTGCAGGAAGCGCGGATCCGTTAGCAAATCAACCTGTGATTCAACCATGGCATCCATTCCACTCAGCAGTCGAATGAGTGTATCAAGCATAGAGTTCTTTCTACCCGTCATTTCCTTCAGTTGATTGTCAATCGCTCGTTCATGATCATCGGACACTGGCACTACAATCAAATGAATATCCTTATGCATTACTGTCGGCTTCATCATCGACACCACGGTCACATTATGTCCCTCCTCGGCGAGTGTTTTCATCATCGACATGTGTAATATCAAATGTGATTGACTGTGACTACTGAACAGTCCCAAGATATTGGCACTCCAAGCGGAAGGCACCGCCAACAACACGATGAATAACCACCGCAAACCAGCCATTATGATTGCCAATTAGCGACTGTTCTAACCAACAACTAATTGCTAACTGTTCGAGCTTATGAAATCGTGAAATAACCAGCTAGTCTATTTATAAAAGGGAGTCTTATCGATCGTTTGTATGCCACACGTATAATCCAAACACGTAGTACTTATCGATAATTGCTGTAATTTTCCGAAAAACTTTGAAATTATCTCAGTTAAGCAATGAAATCAGGTGCACTACAATTGCAATAAAGAAACCTATCAATGAAACAATAATAGTTAAATAATAAACCTTTAAGAAATATAAAGAAATATTTTGTTTATTATATATATCATTAAATAAATAACTTATATAAAATATATAATAATCCATACAGAGCAAACTGTAGGGTATCATTAATAATAGTATACCAAACTTAATTGTGTAACGTCAGAATGATAAAGCATAAAGTTCTCTTTCTGCGTATTGTATTCTCTTTAATTGGAATAATGTTTGCTCTTTCTCTGCGTTTGCTTATCGCTCATTTATGTATAAATAAATTAAATACATTGTTTGTTTAGTTAAGGAAGAGAATTCAACTCGTTAAGGTCAAAGCTCTTGAAAGCTATCAATGGAAAATAAAACAAAGCTTGCATTGCATTGTATATTTTACTAGTTCTACTAAATATATAAAAACCATATCACTTGAAAAGCCATGACCAAACATAAACCCAGTTAGCCTATTTCAACTTGTTCTTGCTGCCCGGTGGAATTGGATTCGCTGTTGTACGCAGCAATTGTTGATTTTGACCCTTGATGTGACCCCAATGATTGATTTCACGCAATTCACACTTGAATTCACGCAGAGTCCGCTGTAACTCCGGATAGAGTTGCTTGAGTATGCCATGATCCAGGGTAGGGAACAAATGATGCAGTGCATGCTCTCCAAAATGGGTGAGTACCAACAGGTCAGACCACTTGATGTCCCCACGATCAATGATCGTATCCAGCTGATAAAGGCCCCAATCACGATCAGTGCGTGGAGCGTCGCCATCATGATAGATTCGTGGATCATGATGAGCTGCCGTCAGGCCAATGAAACCAAAAAAGAAGCTGGCCATGCCCACAATGATGGCCCAGCTAGCGATCGCCGAGCCAAGGCCAACATTTGTGGACAAATAAAGAAAGACTGGCAAGATAAGAGCCAAGAGATCGTGCCAATACATGACATTAGTTTTCACAAGAGAATAGACCAGGCTGGGGAAATAAGAAATATGAAGTTATTATTATTCAGAAACTATCAATTGTTTAGGCGACATACCGTTGTGTCATTTCCATCAGACTCACAACCGTATATATCACGGGTGAGATCAGGAGGGAGATCACTCTTTGCCGTTTGCTCGCATAGTGGCGACTGGGAATCCAACAGAGAAAGGGCTCAAATAACGACATCTCGAGATCGTGCAGAGAATTGGGATAAACATGATGGGAGAGTGCATGGGAAATGCGCCAATTGTTGAAATTCATCAGAATGAGATTAAAACAATACATGCGCCAATTATTCCGCTGATGAAAGTAATTGTGTGATGAATTCGCCAACCAACAAAGTGATAGGCCAGCAAGGGCCCTCAGCACCCATGAATCGAACACTGTAGCTGCCCAGCTCAAGAGGAAGACTGACGACAAGATACCACTGTGCAGGAGCTAAAATCAATTTAAAGAAATCCTATTAATATCTAAGGTATATCCCATGGCTAACTCACATCGGTCTTCCGCGTTGTTCGTTTGTCCAAAGATCGCAACTTTTCCCTCACGCGTTTCTTCAGTATCATATAGAAACCATTCTCTTTCAGGGTAAACTGATAGTTTCTGGGCTCTGTGGCTTTTCGCACTTCAAACTTGCTTAACATGCGAGCGGCATGCTCCTCAATATGATGGGACTCAAAGGGCTCTGTGATATCGGTTCCTTTGGTCTGTTCAATCCAAAAAGCACCGCCCGGATGTCGTTGCGCAAAGTCCGACAAGTCGTAGAGTTTATCTTTAATCCGCCACAAACCCTCAGCTTCATCATCGTTGTGTTTACCCTCCAGCCAGCTGGATGATAATAAAAAACTCTTAGTGGTACTTATGCTAACAACTTCCTATCTTCATCTCCAGTTACGCACCTCTCTATGGTGATGGGATACTTTCTGCGATGGCTGGGATATGTTCGAGATATGCCAGAAACACGCCAGGCTTCCAGCTCCGCATTGGGTGCCATTTTTTATCGCTTAACTCTATTCACTTAATCCAATAAATGCCACTCTAATCGTTGAACTTTAATAACCCATAAGGTTCTATGCGAAGTCCAAATCTGCAAATAAAACCGGTCGATCACCGCAGACGGACTTCAATCCACTTTGCTTACGAAGAAACAACTGAAGCGTCGTGCTACACGATTAATTACAAAAGCTCTCGACGATCATATCAAAATATTTGAGCTCTGAGCTTTAAGCTCTAATCGCATTTCTCTCGCCTTGATGATGTCCGACACCCCAGACAAAAGTTTCGTATAACTGCGTGTTCAAACGCAGCCGAAATTTAAGTACAAACAGATTAAGAATATAAGAAACCAGTTTTAATCAGTCAGACTTACAAAGTTTCTTTCTTCCGACAGAGTCTGAACCCGTTTTGACCCTTATCTTTACAGACTTCATTCTACGCAGCAACTATAATAATATTTAAATAAAGAAAGAAAGGGTCTAACAAGGGTCACAATTGACATTCAAATTAGCTCTTTGGCAACCTTCATTATTATGAATATGTATAAGCTTTTATAAGCTTTGCTTGAGACTCATTGAATAAAATCCAAATTTGATTTAAAAAAGTAGCACAACTGAATGAAAATTGAGCAGGCAAATGGTCTTCAAGTGACCTCCAGCAAATTAACTAAAAAAAACAGACCCAATTTGGTCTGAATAACATATTTATAGACATCATTGTGATAACAGCATATGTTTCAACATTGTCAGAGCGCCACTGTTATCATTGTATGATGAAGTGCAGCAAATCTACCAGAAACTTGAATACCCTCTCGAGTTTATAAAATTATGTATTTATGACTATATTGCAAAACAAGTTATCATGTGTATACTTAACTCTAAAGTGGGGTTAATGTCATTTAAATACTTCAATTAACAAAACTGTTAACTTTTCCTTTGTAAATTGATATTTCGACAAATTAGAATATTTTTACCATTTTGTGTTTTCTTTACTCTTTTATCTAATAACTTAATTTAAGTGTTGTTTATTTATATTTATGATGCATTAAGATCATCTATAAAAGTCCTATAATCCCAAAATCATAAAAATATTGTAATAAATAGAAAAATTGAAAACCTCTTCTGGATCAAACGTAGAGTTCTATATTATTACGTATAGCAAATAGATAAAGTGAGATGTTTGGCGACCTTTCTACTTTTTATATGGATTGTTTGGCTGGCTCGAGGTCTTATATAAGTATAAATGAATAGTACACACATATATATATATATATATATATATATAAATTATAATAAATTTTATAAATACTCCAAAAAATCAAAGAACATCTATTCTTAAACCAAAAATCTCGAATATACTCTACAATGACTATTCAAAATACTCCTCAAATCATCATATTTGTGTTAGATGTGTATAATGTATGTAAATATTCATTATTTGATGCGTCACGGTGAGCACAATAAATCTAAAAACATATGCTCTATAGATTCTGTGTCCTCTATTCCCATTAAGCATTAAACGTTCTATATTGTAATTGTAATAATATGAGGCGTCATGATGAATACTACAAGTCTAAGAAGTAGCATCTACTCTATAGCTGTCATAATGATTTGCTTTAAATAAATTCGTCCTTATCTGTTTTCTACATCGTATGAAGTGTTTATTTTTGCTAAGGTCTCACACCCTCAAAAAATTTGGTGAACATTTTGGGAACTGCTTTTGTTTATCAATCCCAGACATCCCTAACTTGAAATCAACATCGTGGGTGTGAGTCTGTCTGGTATTCCAACTGATAATACCAGCGGGAAAACCAGAAACACGTGTTTTAGCATAACTCGGTCTAGTCAAATCGCCTGTCTACTAAAATGAACCCACTGAACTGATTGGACAGACTGAACTGATTGCTCGTATTGGTTATCAAAATAGAAATGTTTTTATTTATTTATAAATACTGAGTTTCGATTTGTTAAAATGCTTGAAACCACAACAGTTGAGGCTCAGTTCAAGTCGTTCGCAGCTCGAGATAGGATCGTTTATAGCTTCTGATTTCAAACAAAAAATGGTAATCGAGAAATGGAAAGAGTGTGGCATTGCCACCAAGTTTCCCACATATCGCAACTCGCCCCTGGTGACGGTGCACAGCTGGCAGAAGGGTAAACGGCAGGACGATGAGGCCGAAGGATTGTGGCGTATACACGATGGCATCTATGACTTTACGGAGTTCATTGATAAACATCCGGGCGGTAGCTTTTGGATACGTGAAACGAAGGGTACGGATATTACCGAAGCCTTCGAGGCACATCATTTAACCACGACGCCGGAGAAGATGATTAACAAGTATAAGGTTAGGGATGCGGCCAAGCCAAGAATCTACACGTTGACCCTACACGAGGATGGCTTCTATAAGACCCTGAAGGAGCGTGTCCGTGAGAAGTTGAAGACGATCGACAAGCGACCCAAACGCAAAAGTGATGTAAGTAATTTCCAATTCAAGAAATCAATCAATTCTACACCAAGATAGAGATTTGAGTCTTCCCGAAATAGGGAAGTAATTTAGATAAGCAATCTTACTTGAAATAAAATCCAGTTTCTCGACTTTACTAATTTTAATCTTAGTGTGAAATTAAGTTATATTTATGAGACTTACTTGATCCTTTACCTTTACCTTTAGCTAATCCATCTGGGCATGTTGCTGTCCACGTATCTTTTTGCCGTCGCAAGTGCCAAATATGACAGTCTGCTGGCCCTGATCCTGGCGGGCGTGGCCCTTTGCTGGACGGTGATCATAGCCCACAACTATTTCCATAGACGCGACAACTGGCAGATGTATACCTTCAACTTGGCAATGTTGAATTTCTGTTCGTGGCGCATCTCTCATGCCCTGTCCCATCATATCTATCCGAATTCCTTCTTCGATCTGGAGCTGAGCATGTTTGAGCCGTTCCTCTGCTGGATTCCCAATCCACATATCAAGAATCAAGCGTTGAGATATATATCCTGGGTTACGGAACCATTTGTCTACGCCATTGCGTTCTTCCTTCAAATGGGCACGCGGTAAGCAACTGATCTTAATCTCTAACGATCTGTCAATCAATCATTTGTTTTTATTTTTGTTAATTTTATAGTATATTCTACTCGCTGCGCCACACAAATATCATGTATTGGCACGATCTGTTGCCCCTGACATTACCGCTGGTTATGTACTATGGATCGGCTGGATCGGCGGGTCTGTTGTTATGTATTCGCCAATGGATTTTGATGACGACGCTAGCTAGCTTTGTGTTTTGTGTAATCGGTCTAAATGCCGCCCATCATGACCCCGAAATCTATCACGAAGGTGACAAGAATCGTGACGATCGTGACTGGGGCTTGTTCCAAGTGGACACCATTATCGATCGCGGTGATCTTAAACGATCGCATTTCCTGGTCCTAACACACTTTGGTGATCATATTCTGCATCATTTGTTCCCCACACTCGATCATGGTCTACTGCCAGCTCTATATCCCATTCTATATGAAACTCTTGATCAGTTTAAGGCTGAGATGCGTGAATGTAATCACATTGAACATATTATAGGACAGCACAAGCAGCTATTGCGTATGGAACCCAATCCCAGGGCTCCCGGAGCGGGCAAATAACTGCATCGTAGCATTTTATTCTATATATATCTATATATATGTAGAACCTTTTGTATATAAAGATTTAATATATATTTCTTTTAATTTGAAATAAATCAAATATAACTAAGCAGATCAGATAAAATCTAGTATATTCCATTGGTCTTGTCTTTTTATTTAAATCTCTGTATAAGGGGGTTAAAAAGTTGAATCTTTACTAGTATTTTTCAGCTATAATGGAAGGGAATATAGAAAATTTCCCCCACTTTCAATGGACTTCAAACTATTCTTTATTAATTTGTAGTTCTCTTAGAACTGTCCCGATATTCGATAAATAAAAACAATTCATAAGGGTTTTTTTTTTAAATTGATTTACATTTATTTTGTTCCTTTTTTGTATACTTTTTAATTGTAGTTTTGATCTTTTCTTATAATGTGTTGATAAAATAAAAAATATTAACATAAGCATAAGCGCCATGTGATGCGAGTGTGTGTGCTGTCTGTATGTCTGTCCTAGGTCTGTCGATCTATTTGTATAAGATACACAATTCGATAACTAGATTACGACGGTTACGACGGTTACGACATTTCCTGCCGGACACTTCTCAGTGGGCCCATTTTCTCACATTGACGGGGCTTAATTCTTGTTATTTTTTTTGGTTTGTTGTTGATGTTGTAATGCATAGTTTATCATTTTGTTTGTTTTGTTGGTTGAATGCGTTTTGATAGTTGTATAAAAATATATAAATACAATAACGGGTCGTGAGAAGTGTCCCATAGTAAATGTTGTGCTTAACAAAACTGCCACCAACTACCTCACATAGAACTTATGTATGTCGATCGTTACTTATTGGTTGTCGATATTGGTTGTTGTTATTTTTACCGGATATAATATCCGATATTATCATACAAGTAGTAAGTATTTTTCTTTTTTTGTTTTTGTTTGTTTCATTTTTGCCTAAGTGCATATTGCCTCCCGTCGTTTCGATATATATTTTGTTATAGTTTTATTATTTTGTTTAAATTAAGAAATTAATTTAAAATCATAAACATAATAATTATGAAATATCATTTAAAATAAATTAAAAAATGAAATGGCATTTAGAATTCGTTTTCAGGAGCAAGGTCGAATCTTGGTGGGAAAGCCAATCCGTCGAATTGTGGCCTAACGGATGTCGCACGGGGCTGCAGAAGAAAATCAAAAATCAAGATAAGTATTTATATATTATAATAATTATTAACTAAACACTATGAGCTAAGATAATGATGTTGATGTTGATGATGATGATGAACTAAATATATATATATCATGCTGAGACGGTTTGACGAACTTGCTTAAAACAACAACAACAACTGAATGTGAGAGGGAGAGCGCCTTTTTTCGCACTTTTTGTAGTGCACGGATTGACGAAGGGGAGAGCGAGACGTAACGTAAGTGTATGCTCGTAACGTACAATATGCGGGGAATGTAGTATGAACGAGACAACGAACTGATTGAACGACTGCACGTATTTGGGAATGTCTGTGTGTACGCGCTAGTGTGTGTGTATGAGACACAACAAGACAACAAGACAAGACGGGAACGTAAACGTGAACGTAAACGTAAACGTAAAACGATAACGTATCCCAGGGAGACGCCGCCACTTACAAATGTTATCAAGAAAGTTTCTACTGCTCCAGCGCGCTCTTGCGGCCACCTCTTGAAGCTGCGGGCTGCAGTACACATGTACAAATACATATATCAATAATATAGTGGAAGAATAGTTTTCTATATTGTATGCAGAATGGTTGTAGAGAAAGCAAAGTCGATTGATTGTTTAATTTTAATTGCTTACTGTTGTTTGATCTTCATAATAGTTTTACAAAATTGTCAAAATGAACGCATTTTTGGTTGGTAACGAGATATCGCCGATCGCTGAACGATGATCGATGATCGATAAGTAATTCGATTCTCTGTTTTTCTCATTCTTTCTTCTTGAATTTTAGTTGGTTTCACAGTTTTCTTCGCCCATGTGCGTATGGGATCTGTTTGGGTGCCTCTAATTACAATTCTCTGTTCTACCGAATGTCGTATGATGCATCTATATTATTATTATTGTATATATATTAATTCTTATAAGCTATAATTCTCTTTGCATGTTTTGTTCTCTCATTATTATTACAAATATAATTGAAACCATTTATAGATTTTATTTATATATTTTTCATTTTTGGTTTCTGTGTTTTTTTTCTTTTTTTTGGTTTGGTTTTGGTTTGGCCTCAACTTTTCATTTAAATCTGTTGTTTGTTGTTTCGTAGAGATGATAGATTTTGTGAAGAAGCAGAACGCGAACCGCAATATATATGAAAGGGAAGATATATATATATGTATATACATATAAGAATTTCAAAATATATATATATATAAACAAATTTAAGACTAAACTGAAGAGAGTATACTATTTGGTAAATAATGGTAGCATTGTGTTTTTTGCCGCTTCATGAGCTCTGGAGAGTTATTGGATGTATGGGGCAGATGGGATGGGGGAGGGGGGTGGGGGGTTGGAGATTATCAACTTACCGCTGGGCTGGCACCACGACCGACAGAACCGGCACGTCCCTTGGCGCGGAATTTGCTAATGGCCTGTTCAGCCAGATCGGCACGCTCCTCGGCTTCCTCGAGCTCCTGCTGGGCCTTGCGGAATTTGGCCAAGTTAAGGGCAGCGATTTCCTCGGCTTCCTCAATCTGCCTCTTGTATGTCTTGATCTTCTGTTGCAGCTTATCGACCAGATCCTGCATGCGCTCATGGTTCTTGCGATCCTCCTCAGACTGGAAGCTCAACTCCTTGATGCGACGCTCGGATTTGCGCAAGTTCTTCTGGGCATCGGCGTGTCTCCTCTGCTCACCATCCAGCTCGTTCTCGAGCTCGCGGACGCGCTGCTCCAACTTCTGGATAGCCTTCTTGCCACCCTTAAGGGCATTGGCCTCGGCCTCATCCAGACGGACTTGCAATTCCTTGATTTGCTGTTCAAGGGCCTTCCTCAATTTCTCCTGGGTCTGGGCATGATCCTGCTCGGCACGGAGCTCATCAGCCAGACGGGCGGCATCAACCATAGCCTTCTTGGCCTTCTCCTCAGAGTTCTTGGCCTCGTTGAGGAGCTCATCCAGATCGGAGTGCAGGGTCTGCAGCTCCGATTCCAATTTCCTCTTGGCAGCAGAAATGGAAGCGTTCTGGGCAGAGACTTCGTTCAGCTGTTCGTGGGCATCGGCCAATTCCTGTTCGGCCTGGCGACGACCGCGATCGGCCTGCTCCAGAAGGGTGCGGGACTCTTCCAGTTCGTTCTGCAGAGCGTTGGCACGACGCTCGGAGATGCCCAACTGTTCACGGGCATCGTCACGGGCTCTCTGTTCTTCCTCAAGGGCGGTCTGGATGTCCTTGAGCTGTTGTTGGTAGCGCTTGATGTTCTTCTGGGCCTCGGCGTTAGCCTATTGATATAGTAGTAGCAAAAGAAATTCTCAGTTAGTCTATGCAACTTTAGATAACTGCAGTTGTGGTCTTACCTTGTTGGCATGATCCAGAGCAATCTCCAATTCGTTGATGTCGGCTTCCAACTTCTTCTTCATGCGGAGGGCCTCAGCCTTACCCTTGGCTTCGGCTTCGAGGGAGGCTTGCATGGAGTCGAGAGCACGCTGGTGGTTCTTGCGGGTATTCTCGAATTCCTCTTCCTTCTCCTGGATGCGACGATCGATTTCCTGGCGCACCTGGGACAGCTCAAGCTGAGCGCGGAGAACCTTGTTCTCTTCCTGCTCAAGAGCAGCCTCGGCTTCCTCAAGGGCAGCCTGGAGCTCATCCTTTTCGGCTTCCAGGCGCTTGCGAGCCTTCTCGATCTCATGGATGTTGCGGCCACCCTCACCGATCTGGTCGAGCAGATCCTTAACCTCATCGGCCAAGTTCTTGTTCTCGCGACGGACAGCCTCCAGCTGCTCCTGTCCCTCCTCGTAGGCACCCTTGAGACGGAACAACTCGGTGGAGTAGTTGCGGCACTCCTTCTGGGAGGCATCGAGCTCAGCGGCCAAATCATCAACCTTGAGCTTCCATTCGCCAATGATCTTGTCGAATGCCTTCTGCTTCTTCTCGGCAGCATTGGCAATGGCGTTGGCACGATCCACTTCCAGCTGCAAGTCCTCGACTTCGGTGGACAGACGCTGCTTGGTCTTCTCCAGGCCAATGCACTTCTGGTTAAGGGACTCAATGGTCTCCTCAGCCTCGGCAAGGCGAGCCTGCAACTTCCTCTTGGCTTCCTCCAGCTCCTCGGAGCGGGCAACGCCATCGGATTCGTACTTGCTGCGCCAGACCTGGGCCTCGGCGTTGGCCTTGCTGAGTTGACGCTGCAAATCAGCCTTGCCCTCAGCCTCCTCCTCAACCTGCTCGCGCAAGTTGTCGAGGTCGTGTTCCAGATTGCGGAACTTGCCCAAGAGGGTGGCACGTTCGCGAGATTCCTCGTCGGCCAGACGCTTGGTATCCTCCAACTGGGTGGTCAGGGAGATCTTGATCTTGGACAGCTGAGACACCTGAGACTCGGCCTCCTCCAATTGACGCAACAGATCGGAGTTCTCGATCGACAGCTTCTTCTTGCTGGCATCGAAATCGTTCAGAGTCCTGTTGGTCTCATCCAATTTCGACTGGACTTCGTTGAGGGTGTGCTGCAGCTGCTTGGCGATCTTCTCCTGGGCGGCCTGTTCAACAACAACAACAGCAACAAAAGTGACAAACAAAGATCAGTTCACAGCTCTATGCAAATTTCTTTTCAGGTTGTGTGGCATTTTGTCTTGTGTAAGCGCTGTACAAAGTTGTTAGCAAACGTGGGGCAAGGGGAAGCATTCAAAAAATTACTTTTTTAAGTGGGTCGTTTTAGTTATGGTCTAAAGTTTCTTTTTTTGTTTTTATCGGTGGTTTACTACCAAGAAAATATACAAGTTTTCGGAGATAATAACGTTCAGCATATAATTTACAGCAGCGATCGCAGTCGAAGAAGAAGAATAAAATCATATTGTATACCTTCTCGTTGGTAATGTGGTCGACACCGGCGCGCAGATCGTTCAACTGGCCGTAGTACTCGTTCTTCTCCTTCTCAGCCCTGGTTTAGACAATAAAGAGTAGATATATGTGGGGTTAGTTTGGGGGTTACAAGTCTGTTTCGGGATATACACATAGCAATAAAGGCGAGAAGCGAGTGAGCGGGCGGGCGGGCGAGCGACCGAGTCCAAGAGTCCAAGATTGATACCATCTAAATTCACATTTTATGGGAAGATCACACAGCAAGTAATAAACAGAGAGAGAGAGAGAAACACGCACACAGCTGTACTCTTGGTGTTGTGTGTGTGACGTGTGAGCAAGTGTGTGTGTGTGTGTGTGTGTGTGACATGCGAGTGTGTATATGTCGGTGTATATGTGTAACGCAGTCGAGATGATAACCGATCTCCGAGGAGAGGGAAATCACAGACCGTTGCATATGTCCGACATATTACCTTATCGCGACCCAATTGATCGCAGGCGGTACGAGTCTGATTCAACTCATTGTGGCAAGTCTGACGATCGTGCTCGGCCCTAGATTATAAAAGAAGGAAAAGGAAGATCGAACATTTATATATATATGCAATACATATAGATTGATCCACTCGATTAACGCTCGCATCTGAAAAAAGCTGGCAAGATCTATATACATAGTTTGAAATTGTACTTACTTGGCCTTCAGCTTGTTGAGCTGATCGACCTGTTCGGCCATCTCGGCGACGGCATCGTTGTGCTTCTTGCGCAGGTTGGCCAGGGTAGATTCGTGCTGGATGTTGGCTTCCTCAAGATCGCGACGCAGTTTGCTGAGCTCAGCCTCACGTTTCTTGTTGAGCTCAATCTGGGCAGAGGTGGCACCGCCAGCCTCCTCCAGACGCTCACCCAATTCCTCGAGTTCACGGGCCAAATCGGCACGCTGTTTCTCGGCCTTGGCGCGGGCTTGACGCTCGGCCTCAACCTCCTCCTCGAGCTCCTCGATGCGGGCCTGCAGTTCCTTGATCTGGCGCTGGTGCTTGCCAACAACGACCTGTTCATCTTCCAGCTTGGCGGTGATGGAGGACAATTCCTTGTCCTTGCGCTGAATGGTCTGCTCCAATTCCTTCTTGTTGCGTTCCAAATCGGCGACAGCCTCCTGGGTAAGCTTGAGGTCACCCTCAACCTTGCGCTTGGACTTCTCAACATCGCCGCGCACCTTCTTCTCGCGCTCCAACGAATCCTCGAGCTCATCGAGGGTCTGCTCGAGCTTAGCCTTAACCTTGTTCAAGTGATTGATCTTGTCCTCGGCGGCCTGCAGTTCCTCACCAGTCTTCTGGTTGCTCTCACCCTGCATTTTCTTCTCCTTGTTCAGCTTGTTGATGAGCTCATCCTGGTGGGCGATCTCGTCGTTCAAGTTGCGGATCTGGTGATCCTTGGTGGCCTTATCTTGCTCGGCCTTCTGCACGTTCAACTCCAAATCCTCGATGTCCTTCTTCAGGCCAGAGATCTCTTGATCGGCCTTCTTCTTCTGCTGGAACAGCTGGTTGCGGGCATCTTCCTCCTGAGTCAGACGCTCTTGGATATCCTATAGAACAGAAAACATATATACATATATATATATATATATGTATAAGATTGCAATGAGTTCAGTTCAATTGGTGGGTGTTGATCAATCATTGGCTAAATTTAGCAAGTGCGCACATCATCATCCGCAACACTTTGCGGATATTTCTCGAAATAGCCAAAGCAATTGATCCACTTGATTGCACTTGATTAATTCATTTGCCTGGTAAATGGTAAATGTAGGTTAATATTTGTACTTACGCGCAGCTGGTTCTCGAGGTCGTTCTTCTGGGCGGTCATCTTGGCGTTGCGCTCCTGGAAGTCCTGCAGAGCACCCTTCTCGCCGGACAGGGAGTCCAACAGGGCGGTCTTCTCGGCCAACAGTTTGGCGTTCAACACCTCCAATTCCTTGCGCACTTTCACTTCAGCGGCATGCAGTTCCTCAGCCTTCTTGGCCTTCTCCTCCAGACGCTGTAAGTCATTAGAAGCATTCGTTGGATTACTAATTGCACTGCCACTCTGTGGCTGTGATTGTGGCTGTGGTGTCACAGTTGCTGGTTCAACACTTGGCTCTGCCGGAGCAGCTGCTGCTGGTGGCTCAACACTTGCAGGCTCTGCAGCCGGAGGCGCCTCCTCAACGGGTGTAATGGCAGCTGGTTCGCCTGGGGCTGCTTCTGCAGCCTTTTTCGTTTTTTTGGCTTTCTTTTCGTCAGCCATATCGTCGATTGGTCAATCGATTTAACAATCGAACAATTAAATAGTACTAGTACTTAAAGTTGGCAATTAAGTCCAATTGAGTTTCGGTTATATCGTTTTTGCAACACGCCGCGACTGGTCAAATACAACTGGAATGGCTGCTGCGATTGCACTGTTCGCGATCGTTTGCCTTTTGGCTATAAAATCAACAGCAACGCCCCAATGTGGCAGGCAGGCAGGCAGCTGCTGCTGTAATTGCTGCTGTTTTTTTTCTGCTTTCAAAATTCATAATTTGCAATTGAAAATTCGCATTGGTTGCTATCATTTCGCACTTGTGCGGTCAGCAGCAGGTGTACTTTATAAGTATATACATGCGATATATATATATATATACATATATATGTATGTATGTATGTTCATCTCACTTGCACACACGTCAAGCATTTCAATTAACATATGTATATGTTAGCTATTTGTTGGTTATTATTACTCATCATTGAATTGAGCTAAACCAATGCGGCGTATGCGTATTAATCATACGCCCTGCTATACCAAGGCGCCGCCTGCCTTTTTATTATTTAATTAGCAAGCTAATTGGCAACTGCTTCATCAAATACACTCACACACACACATAGATACACACTATTAAAATGTATAAAAAGTGAGCTGCGAACATATTCCCAGAATAGCCATTTCAGATGGAGCTATAGATATGCCCAAAATATACTACATACATATAACACTATTTATGTATCCCATAATACATACAATTTTCTAGGCACTTTTCCGTAATTGCGCATTTTCATTGCTTGGATTTCCAGTTGAATGGGTTTTCTGGCAGCAGCTGCTGCTGCTCCTTTTTAGAGCGAAACGGAAACATTCTCGTAATTCGATTATAACAGCATCTATTTTTGGTAGCTGGCAATTGATGATCATCATCAAGTTTGGCAAAGCAGAAGAATGCGTAAGTGTTAAGGCATTCAATGTTTAGTTGTGGGCGTGGCTGTTGCCACGATCGTAATCGCAGCAAGTGCATGTTGTGTCAATGTTGAGGTATTAAGTTCTTGTTGGGCTTAATTAAGCACAAGAATTTGTCTGTCCGTCTATGTCTATTTTAAAGATTGTCAGTGCAGCTGCTGTCACATATCCAATTATGTTAGACAATGTTGCAATGGACATGCCAGGGCTACGCTTGATTTGCCAGCAACAACTGTTGGCCAAGTTCAAACCAGACACACACACAAACACAACACTATTCGATTCGTTTCGTATACTAGTAGAACTCACGGCAATTTCATCCTCAATGCGGCTGACGTTGAGCAGAGGCTTGATCTTCTGCCACAGTTTGTACCAGGGCCAGGTACGCAGCTGCAGGTATTTGCGCAGATTGCGCTGGACAACCTTGAGGGCGACACGCTGTTCCTGGAGCTTCTTGAAGCCCTTGCGGGACAGGTAACCACGAGCCCAGGCTTGCATCCAGGACATGATCTTGCCCAAACGCTCATCACGGAACTCCTCCATTTGACCCAGGACACCGGCACGGAAGAACACCTATATATTTTGGCAAGTGCAAAGTTTTGTGGATGCATTGGCGGAAAGGGGGAGGGCAACAAGAAAATAGGTTAATTCAATTCATTCGATTCTCTAGAATAGATCGCGTGCATCAAGCTATGGAATTATCGAATAGGACAATCCATAATATTTTCTTTTTATTTGCTTAAGCGACAGCGATTCTTCAAAAACACTTTTCGACAGGTTGAACTGGGATAGAATATAGGATGGATTTGGTACAAAACAAAAACATTAAATAAACGAGAACAGAGTACAAGACAAACAACATATAGATGCATGATGGTATCAAAAATTGTCAAAAATGAAACATATATAGTATTGATCTTATAGCTAACATTGAGTGTGTGAGAATGTGAGTTGCCTGTCTGTGCAGATCTTGGAGAATCCAAATACCCTAAGCCATGTACTAATAGCTAAGGTTCATTGGGATGCCAAAAGATTAGAACTGGACAACTGCCGAGATGATCATGCAAGCGGTGTGTGTGTGTTTAAGTATATTGTCTGTGATATACCTTGGTGTTACCCAAACGGAATTGATCTTCGGGTAAATCGATAAACCTAATGATAATTTCAGTGGCCTTTTTGTCTTTCTCGACGCCCACCAATAGCTTGGGGCACATGATTTTGTAGCTGTTTGGGTTTCAATGGTTTGTATTATTGTCAAGTGTATTGTTTTTCGTGATACAAACGGTGTTAGTGCATATCTAAATATCAATTTACGATTAGTATTAGGACTACAAACTAGGGTAGAGTAGAGTTACGTCTAAGTTAAGTTATACTACCAATTCTTGGGATCTTTGGATTGTTTTTTGGGAATAATGTATGCTTGGACCTTTTCTGTAAAGGTTTTTCATTTGGATATGTTGGAATGATACGTATGTCCTGGTTTGTATATGGATTTCGTGTACATTTACCAACAGAAAAAATAAAGAGAAAAATAGATACGAGACATGCGCACAGAACACTCAGATCATAGCCTTAGGCTTTTTGCCCAGTTTCCGGCTAAGAATCTGTGTCTGTCTGTGTGTAATTGTTTTGTGTGTGTAAATGTCTGGACATCTGTGTTGTTGGAGCCATAGACGAGAGTGTTTTTGTTGAAGTCTTGAGTTATTCAGCTTTATATAGAGTAGAATATATAGTATATAGAATGTATCGTGCCTTTGTGTTACCCAAACGGTACTGATCATCGTTCAACTCGGTCGATTCAATGAGGATTTTCGTGCATTTCTTGGGATCCTCAATACCCTTGATACCCTTAGGGTTCAGGATTTGGTAGCTATATGTTGTTCACGTATAACATATATATTGTATATGTGCATGAGAGTTCAATAAAAAATAAACGTAACGATGTGTTTAACTACAATTGTACATATATCATTATGTTAGTATAACTAACTTAAAAGCTAATGTTACATACAGTTGTTGACCTTAAGATAACTTTCAAATAACTACGACAAACTCGAACCCATGCTGGGGTTTAATGTATCTTTTATCTGGGGGTTTTGTTTTTTACGTGTGCATATGTAAATGTGTGTGTATGTATGTATATATGTAAAAGGGAAATTGCATTTCATTGGAGTGTGGGGGGGGCGGGGGTAAGGGGGAAAACAATCAATCATTGTGCTGAAAAGCGCCCCTGTCAAGGTTTTGTTTCTCTTTGCTGAAGGGCGCCCCCAAAAAAATTCTGCATTGAATTTGCAGATCGAGATAGAAATACAATAATAATAATATATTGTATAACGGATACGAGGTCTGTGTGGAATCCGTCAAGTGTACGGGAGATAGATATAGATATAAAGAAATAGATATATATATGTATAGAGAGAGAAAGAGAGAGAGTCGCAAAAATACTACTTGGAGGAGTAGAAAAAAAGGTACGCAAAATGCAATTGGGATGGAATCTTTATATAGTATTATATCTGCTTGTGGAACGCGACTATGCCTTAGTGTGTCCAATACGATACATATCAGCATCCAGTGAGGTGGATTCCAATAGAATTTGACCACACTTCTTGGGATCATCAATGCCGACAATAGCACCTGGACTCAGAATTTGATAGCTGCAAATGAATTTCAATTTTTGAATCAATTTCGGGAACATCGTGTACACTTGCGACCACTTTGTATAACTAACTATATAAAAGTATAATTGTGTTGTTGTGTGTTTCTGTAACTGTCTCTTGTTGTTGTGTGTTGTTGTTGTAACTGAAGATGCCTTCGCTTTGGCGAATTTGTTGAGCAACTTTCCGTTCTGGATTATTGACTACACAGAATTATATGTATATGTATAAATTGAGCCATCCACTCAAAAGAAGAATTTCAAATTTGAAATAGCCAAATAAAGCGATAGATATATAGGAACTTAATCATTCATGCCTTGGTATGACCCAGACGGTAGAGATCCTCATTCAATTCGGTTGACTCAATCAGAACCTTGGATGCTTTCTTGGGATCAGAGAGCTCCTTAATGCCGCGAGGATTCAGAATCTGGTACCTGTTTTGAATATGTAACCATGTAAATTTTGGTTATTGGATACACCACACTCTAAACATCATGCTACACTAAAAAACCAAAAAAAAAATGAGGACAGCACTAGACGTGAACTGGTACTGGAACTGGTAACTGGAACTGGTTCATGGTATGTTGGTATGCAATAAAGAAAACATAGTACATTGATCAAACACAAGTGAGGAATAGTACAATTGGAGTGCTTGGACTTGCTTGACAGAGAGAGAGAGACTAAACTAAAAACTAAATTGCAAGTATGCGTGCCTTGGTGTTACCAATGCGGAACAGATCGGGATCCAGTCCGACGGCTTCCAAACACTTGGTGGCAGCGTTCTTAGGCAGTTTTTCGGCTGCCATAACGGCGGGTGCCAGAATCATATAACTAGAGTTAATTAATTTCAATAGAATTGCGTTAATAATTTACAAATAATAATAAAAAAAAGACCCAAAATTCCAGTGTATATACAGATAGACATTGTTGTGCTAAACTAAGATATCTAAGAGTAGTATATATATAGTAGTTATGTATATAGTAGTAGTATATGCTAAGTATAATTATGTACTATGACTAATATTTAGCTATAATACTATAGTTTTCAGTTTGCCAACTTACCGCATCTTGAAGTCGGGGTAGACCATTCTGTTGGGGAAACCTTTACGGCAAATACGGATACCTTCAAGCACACCGTTACAAGTCAGCTGGTGCATAACCAAGTGAGCATCAACAAGACCAGGTTGTTTCATTTCATTGGGAATGATGCAACGGACGAAATGAGGCTGTGTCGAACGCAGAATAGCCATCAAGCTGTTCAACTGCTCCTTGTAGGCCGATGAGACGGTAGCGAAGCCACCGCCCTTCTTGCCACGACCGCCCTTGGCCTGTTCACCGCCACCGGACTGACCAGCATGATCAGCGAAGATTTCGATAAGCAGTTTGTTCTGCGACTTCTTGAACTGATCGACAACGGTATCGTTCAAAGGATCCTTGTTCTTCTCCAACCAACCGGTGATGTTATAGGCGACAACACCAGCATAATGGCCAATGGCAAAGTGAGCAGCCTGCTGACCGGGCTTTGGTGGCTTGGGCTTCTGGAATGGAGCTGACTTGCCCAAATGGGTGTTGGTCAACTTCTCCGAGAAGGTCTGATCGGTGGCCTTGGGGAACATAGACTCTTCCTCCAGGATGGACAAGATACCCATGGGCTAGAATAATATGATGTGAGCAATTAAGATAAAGCCGTCAAGACACAAACATTTGCAACATTTAGTAACAAGCAGGCATTAAACTTCTTTTTTTATCTTTCTTACTTTCTTTTTTAAAGCAAACATAACGCACGCATTTGTAAGACTAAACTAGAAATATATTACTAGCATTATTAGTAGTACTAGTATTACACATATAACTTACCCAGTTCGTTAGTTCGCATATTAGATCGATTAAGATATTGTTGTTTTAGATTTAGCGATCTTATGACTAGGTTATGGTGCAAGATTATTAAAATACATATATAGATAGATAGATATATATATAGAGTTATATATAGATCGAATAGCAATTGTGTATTATTATTATGGCGGTCAGTTGGCTATCTGTTTTCTGAGATAGTTGTTGCCCTGTACCTTTTCAATCAAATCAATACACAATTGCAGATCCATGCCGAAATCAATGAAGGTCCATTCGATGCCCTCTCGTTGATATTCTTCTTGTTCCAAAACGAACATGTGATGGTTGAAGAATTGTTGCAGTTTTTCGTTAGTGAAATTGATGCACAATTGTTCGAAACCGTTGTACTATATTATCGGAAACGGAACAATATTTAACATACATAAATAGCCGGGTTAGTCAGATGGAGATCAAGTGTATGTATTGTATATATGTTGTCGTGTTAGTTACCCCCTTTGGACGTGTGTATTTTAACACGTTTTGTCAGGTTGCTATCGAAACATATAGTATATATAAGAAATGGATGGAATTCTGGGTGTGGATAGCTGTAAAACATATATATATATATAGTATAATCTTAGATAGAGTATTGTAAAGTATTGTTTAACTGGTTTCATCAGTTCTAGATGATTTACCGAAAAACAAACAAAGTTGACAGCTTAAGGATATTAAACAAAATTCACTTATAGTTTAAGGAGCAAGTGGAAATTTCTGTTGCATGTTGCATGTTGCGGAAGCCGTAGACGAACCTTTTCAATCAAATCAATACAGGCCAACAAGTCCATACCGAAATCGATGAAGGCCCAATCAATACCTTCCTTCTTGTATTCTTCTTGCTCCAAAACGAACATGTGATGGTTGAAGAATTGTTGCAACTTCTCGTTGGTGAAGTTAATACACAGTTGCTCGAAACCGTTGTACTAATTATGGGATCAATATAATTGTTGTGAAGGTTGGGGTTTTAAACAAAGTGCTTTTTTAACAAAAAGAATAGAGTGCAAATAGAGTGCTGGGATCTTCCTAAACTGTATAACATAATCAATCCAAAACTGAATACTGTGTGTGTGGGGTGGGGGTATAAGGAACGTGATTGATAGACACAACACGCAAAACTTGAGTTACCTGTCATTTTTGTGGATAAACCTATACTGGGAAACAAAAACATACGTATATAAAGTTTCAGTGCTAAGAAAATTGAAACACACACACGCACAACAAACAATCGGTGCAATTGAAAATTGAAAATTGAAAATTGAACATTAAGAAGACATAGTACATAGTAGTATATAGATATCCAAGATATATTTGGCTTAAGCACCTTTTCAATAAGTTCGATACAAGCCAGCAAGTCCATACCGAAATCAATAAAGTCCCAATGAATACCCTCCTTGGTGTATTCTTCTTGTTCCAAGACGAACATGACATGGTTAAAGAATTGTTGCAATTTCTCATTGGTGAAGTTAATACACAATTGTTCGAAGCCATTGTACTACATATTGGGGAATATTTACATATTATACACGTTTTCAAAAGTACTACTAGAGAGAGTATTATGTTGGACTGTGTGTGTGTGTGTGCTATTGTGCATAGAGTGAGTGTGCGAAGAGTGAGTGCACCACTTTTAGGATCAGATCGCAGTCTATATGTATTACCCAATTCCTAACTGTAGATAGATATGATGTGTGTTAGCTCTGGTCGACTTTCAATGATTCAGCCCTGACAGTTTTCAAGTGCCAGAGTGTTCATTGTTAGCCATACATATGTCAGCTCATCAACTCAGCTCAAACCAACTCAACACGACTTTGGTTTTGGGCCAGTTGATAAACTACATGTTTGCTGTCATCCGGTCCGGTTCATACTCACGTCAAAGATTTCAAAACCAGCAATATCCAGTACACCAATGAAATGTTGACGCTTCTGCTTGGTATCCAGAGTCTCGTTACACTTCTTGACCAGCCATTTGAAGAGACGATCGAAGACACCCTTGCACAGGGCACCAATGGAGTTGCTGACCTGTTGGACGTTACGGCCCTGGGTGACGAACTCGTTACCGACCTTGATGCGGGGCTTGAGCAAGTTCTTGTACAGCTCAGCGGTGTCGCAGCCGAACAGCTTGGACACACGGCCACCCTCCTCCTCACCGTCCTGCTCAGCCTGCTCCTCGCGACCACGTTGCTTGAACTTCATGCCACCCATGTGCATGACAGCGGCGGTGATCCTGTACACATCCTCCTTCTCCTGCTTGGTGAAGCCCAGGATGTCGAAGGCTTGCTATATTTTTTTAAAACAATCGATTGAAGAGTATAAATAGTAATTAATATATGTTTCATTTACATTTGCTTTCGATTAGTGGAAGGTTTTCTTTTTTGGGTATAGTAATATATTACTTTTTTTATATTTTGTTGAGTGTAGCTTAAGAGTCTACCAAGTAAGTAGTTCATGCAACATGCTGTGGTAACAAGAAAGTAACAAGTAACAAGTTTATATCCAAATAAGTATTTGCAGCATCAGTAGTAGAAAAGCGCTTAATTAGTAGACCTATAAGAAAATTTGTCGGTTTTACCAGGTTGATGGGTTGATAGCTTAAGTATTCCGGAATCGATAGATAGTGTTTGCTTATAAATATATAACAACAAGATCAGAAGATTGTGGTGGATAAAAAAGTGCGTGCTATGTTTTGTTTGGGGGGTGGAGTTTCTTAAGCTGAACGGCACTCAAGTCGGTGTGGGGCCGTTGATAAGAAGTACAGTACTTATCGAAGAGGAGAGAAATATATGTGAAAACTCTATCGATTTGTACACAATTCTCATGTAATTGGCTTTCTGGTACAAATCGTTCTAACCGGGAGATATACACACACTTAACTAGATAGATATATATACTATATATAATTGCATACACATTCCAACAAGCTAAAACACAATCGATTAGATCAGTCCATAAGAAATAAGGTCACAACGTCGATAAGGTCGTCGATACGTTGCGGGCATTCGGTATTAAGTACAGATATACAGATACAGATACAGATACTATATTGTAGATAAATCTGCTACGTATGTATACGAGTTGGTTTTGTTTCTTGATCGATGCTTTCAATGAAACAAAACCGGGAACACGGGATTCGTCATACAATGGGCATTCCAATTAAATTACAAAATAAAAGAGATTGAGAGACTAAGTACTGGCAATAAAGACAGACAGAAGTATTAGGTCTAGGTCTAGAACTGGAACTGGAAACTGGAAACTGGGTAACCAAATATAAAAAAAAAAAACACATTAAAATATATATTCTGTGGGCGTGTTGGTGTAAAAATATATATATATATAGAGAAATAGAGAGAGTGGTGTTTGTTTTTGGTACGGCAGTATTTGTTTTTTTGTCGTTTAGACAGGAACCGGAAACATATAAATTACGTATACGTCAGCTAAACTGTCACTTACATCGGCAAGCGCGAATTCCTCAGAGTCATCGATACTGGGCACAGTGACCTTGCCCTGGGATACGTTAAAGTAGTCGTAAATGTTATCAGAGAGCAAGCACATGTCTACATATAGTCGGAGAAAAGGATTTTGGTTTAGCGTAAAAAAAAACAAAACACACACACAAACAACTTAATGTCTAAGTCAGATGTTGTGGCAAGTGGGGAGGAAGAGAATACGATGTGAATACTATTCATTGAGTGTGTTCTCTGTGTGTGTGTGTGTGTTGTATGTACTGTTGTGTTGTGCCATATGTGTGTGCGTGTGTGTCTACGATTTGTGCAATATATATATAGTAGAATTATATATAGTTCAGTAGCCAGGAGCGGGCTTCTCTCAAGTACCTATGGCATTTCTCAATACTCAAAACATTGTTTTTTGTCTACCCGGTGTCAAGTCAATGAATTAACGATAATTGTCAAATTTTGGTAAGCTAGCTAGGTCTACAGAGACCTCCTGCTCCCAGCGTTTTGGGATTATTATAAGGTACGGTTAACGAGTTAACGAGGTGAAGGTGCAAAACTACAAAAGATCGCGATAGATACAAACTAAGTATATACCAAGAAAGAGTTACGTCGAGCAAGATAGATAGAAGATAGTGAGAGAAAGAGACAGAGAGAGAGTGTGTGTGAAAGCGTAGAGTAACTCAAGATAATTCCGGAATAACAGTTGAAAATTAACACACTGTAAATACAAATATATATATATACAAAAATATTGAGAATTACGACGGAAAGTCAGAGCGTGTTCGGATCAATAAACAACTGGTGTACATAAAAAAAATATAAAAAAAATATATAGATAGATAGAAATTATAAGAAAGATATTTTTTAAATATTTTACAAAAGTTGATTTTGGACTGCAAAGAGGGTTTTTCGGTTTAAGTATTGTGAACAGATATTTTTTTGAATTGACCTGCAACACAACTTACATCGGTTAACTCAAATTCTTCACCATCGTTGACACCGGGTATCCGTGTTTTACCCTGACAAATGCCAGGATAATCACCAATATGTTGGGTAAGAAATACCATCTCTAGTTATTGATGGAGTTTAGCATTAAGTTAAATTCCACACAAAATAGTTTTATATATTGAATTTGGGTAAAATGAGTTTGTCCCTGCCTAAGTAAAACACAAATTCCTAAACTAGATTTTAGTTTTTAGTTTTTGTTAATCAGAGATTAGGATTAGAGGTTTTAAATTGCATTTAGCATTTATGATTTGAAAGCATTATGAATTTTTGGTCAAAAAGAGGGAATTTTTATCGAATTGATGTACGTATATTATTGTAAGTATCTACAACATTAAAGACACAATACAAATGATGAATGTTGGGAAGCTGTTGTTGCTCCGAAAAAGGGTTAACATTATTTTTTAGATTTGTGGTTAAAACACAGATGTTTGTTTGTTTGTTTGTTGGTTTTTTAATGGTGAGCACATGAATTATATAAGTAACCATGTTCTGTATGGCCTTACATCCACTGCAACCCATTCTTCGGCATCATTAACACTTGGTATGGTCGTTTTGCCTTGTGATACAATGCGATAATCGTAAATGTTGTTCGATAGCAGACAATAGTCTACATAGTATATGATTAACATATTGATTGACATATATAGTGAAAAGGTAGAAAATTTGAGATTTAATAATGATGATTGGCAATTGGATTGGCATTAGATAGATATGGATATGAGTTAAAATTGGTTGAGATGAGTTTTTTGGGGGGGTGAATTGAAATGAATTGGGCACGCTCGACAAATCCGTATCTTTGGATGTTTTCTTGTTTTTTTTTTGTCTGCTAAATAGCTAGCCATTGAAAGCGATTGACGATTGGCCTACGTAAACGCTACGATTACGATATACGGCTAAAAAAAAAAGAGCTAGCAAAGAGTTAACCAAATAATTACTCGATTAAAAAAGTATTACGATAGTCTAGTAGCAAAAGATAAACAAATACAATGAACAAGAACACATTTTGTATCATATGTGGGACAATTACATCTGTGAGGTTGAATTCCTCAGCATCATCGATACTGGGTACAGTGATCTTGCCCTGGGAGACAATGTGGTAATCGTAGACGTTATCGGTCAAACCACAGAATTCTAAACAGATTTGTTGAAAAATAAATAATATATATATATAAAATATGTTGTATTGAAAGCCTTTCGTGTATGTGTGTGTGAGTGTGGATGTGTGTGAGTGTGTATGTGTGTGAGTGTGTATGTGTATAGTAGTGTATTCAGATGTTTATAACCTAAACCACTGCTAGAAGTACTGAAAGATATATATATATATTGTAAATTCTGGGAGAGAGATTTGATTGATGATGTTTTTGTATATGATTTGGATGATAATGTGTGATCATGTGTGTATACCTTTAACACCGGGAACGGCACCAGACATGATCTGGTAGAAGATGTGGTAGGAGCGCTCCAGAGATTGCTGAGAGATGACACGAGCCTTCTCCAACAGATCTATAAAGGAAAGACATCATCTTATAAGTATACAAATCATGTGTTAAAGTGATTTCAATTGAACTTACAGGTCTCAATATCAGCACCAGCCAGTTTACCAGTGGGGCCGAAATGAATACGGATGAATTTACCCTAAACAAGAGTGCAACAAGATTCGATTAGAATAGTTCATATGACCGATCTGTCAAGTGTATACTTACGAAACGAGAGGAGTTATCGTTACGCACAGTCTTGGCGTTACCGAAGGCCTCAAGCACAGGGTTAGTTTGCACAACCTGATCTTCCAGGGAGCCCTTGTTCTTCTGGGACTCATCCTTCTTGGTCGAGGCGCCGACAGTGGCGAAGTACGCAATGACCTTCTTCGTGTTCTCAGTCTTACCAGCACCAGACTCACCGGTAATCAACATAGATTGATTCACGTGGTTGGTCAACATGTCGACGTAGGCACCGTCAGAGATGGCAAAAATATGGGGTGGCACCTCATTACGGCGCTTGCCACGGTACATCTTAGCGCAACGGTTGGTATAGACGGGGTAGCGCTTGTAGGGATTGATGGCAACGCAGAAAAGACCGGAGTAGGTCTGTTGTTGTCCAACGGGAGGGGAGAGATAGAAATCCATAGTTAATAACATATCAATTGTGTGTGTGTGAAGAAGAAGTTTGTTAGTTATACAATTCATAGTTAGGTAACGTCTCTAAAAACATAGGTATTTTCTATTTAGACAGAGCCACTGAATTTCAGTATTTTCAGTGGTACAACGGTCGTGTTTTTAGAGACAGTTTTAGTAACAGTTTTGTTTGTTTTTGTTTTTCTTTGTCATATTATTATTACTCGTTGTTTTTTGTTGGGTCAACCAGTTTGTGGTGTTCGTTTTTTTTGGGTAACAACTACAATCTACAATGTTTTTTTGCATTGTTTGTTTTTTTGTTTTTCTCTTTGTGATACTTGTTTAAAGTTTTCATTGCTGGAGAAATGTTGGGAAATGTTGTGATGATCAGCATCCTTTTTGTGGGGAGTGTGTGCGTGTGTTGTGTGTGTGTTTGTGTGTGTGTAATAGAAACCGTTTTGCTTTCCAGTATCACGTTCATCTGGACTGGACGGTTAAAGTGGAATTTAGTAGAGGCTCGTTTTAGTGCGTACAAATTACAATTTATGTGTGTTTTAGCCATTGTTTAAGAATCAGAGCAGAGAATGTAATGTATGAATTTGGATTTATAGTAACCAAAGTTTCATGTCTAATGAAGGAAAATTCAATTGTTAGTTGAACTACTTAGAAAAAGTTGCATTAGTTATATGGAAGCAATTTACTTTTACTTAAAAATCTCAAGATAAGATGTTGTTTGGGATGATTTCTTAAGCGGGTTTTAGAAACATTGAACGGGGGGTGAGATATTGCCATACCGGTACGGCAATTACTTACATAGATGAGCTTGTTGTAGTATCTCTGCCTCAAGTTATGGAGCACAGAGGCATCGTTAAGGTATGTCAAGTTAGACATATCCTCAGCTTTTTCGTATTTCGGAGGGTTCACCTGCTGGAGCTGATCTTTCTTGAAGTCTCTTGTCTATTTTGTCATTTTGTCAGTTCAATTCAGTCATAGTTTATGTATTATTATTGTTTTGTTGGTTAGAGCGTGGTTAGCAGTTGTTGTTTTTTTGTTTTTGAGAAAAAAGAGACCGAGAGAAGAAGAGAACCCATATATTAGTGAGTTTCTGACAGTGTACACTTACGTAGATGAGCTTAGCATAATAACGCTGGCGCAGATTGTGCAGCACGCAAGGTGTGTTCAGCACGGTCATGTCAGCCATATCTTCAATTTTTTCGAATTTCGGTGGATTCACTTTTTCCACCTTCTCGGATTTGAAATCTTTTACCTAGTTTATGTATGTATGTGTATAGAGTATGAGTATATGAAGTCTGATATGTGATAAAGTCTTTCAAAAGATCCCATTTGTCAACTTTCCCCTTTGCGGAATTCATTTTGTAGTACCAAAAAGTTGTTCAGCAAAGAGTAGCTAACATTGTTTACTTTAAAGGGGTATCTTTGAAACACTTCTTGTTGTGTATGTGATTCTATACATTTGAGCTGCTTCATTGCATTACCTCTCCACCAGGCAGACCGACGGAGACGATATCACCCTTGGTAGCCTTAATCTCACCAAGGAGATAGCCCTCCTTCTCGTCGGGCACCCAACAACTCTTCTTCGAGTCATAGGGTTTCGATTGATCGATACGTCTCTGCTCCAAAGACACGAACAGG
The DNA here is from genome assembly GCA_958299025.2 of Drosophila histrio. Lineage (NCBI taxonomy): Eukaryota > Metazoa > Arthropoda > Insecta > Diptera > Drosophilidae > Drosophila > Drosophila histrio. Next base: position 14,495,658 of record OY282580.2, read on the forward strand.
TATGGGGTGGGATCCTCATCCTCCTGGCTAGCGGCTGGCTTCGGCATCTTGATTAAATTTCGCTTTTAAACTTAAAAACTCGAGAAATAAATTTGGGACTTTCAAAATTCTTTTGTTAATCGCGTCGTGAGCCCAAAACTTCCCTGGAAATATATAAAAAAAAATAAAAGATCGATCAGTATGCGTTCAGTATGCCAATTAGTTTTGGATATTCTCAATGAGTTTGACCCATTTCTTGGTAACAGCAACATCAACAACAGCAATAGCATTAAGAGACTCTGTATGTATGTGCTTTTCTTTCATTAATAGGATTTTCCATGTGAACACGTAACCGGATATTCGGTATATCGAGCACCTCCCGTTTCAGTTAATTAATTAGGCCTTGTTGTTGCTCTTCTTATAAACAGAATGTGAGCAACACTAACAACAACAACAACAAGTGACTTGTGTGGGTTGTCGCCTAAATATAGATCAGTGCCATATACCCGCACATACTCAATATATATATATATATATATATATATACATATAGATCTTGCGTGTCCGCGTCGCCTCTCAAATATATACATATCGTATAGTATATACTATGTATGTGGGGCGTTGCTATTATTACGTAATTTCGATTTTCAGTCATTTTAAAACCATATTTCTTTTTTTTTTTCTTTAAGGAAGTTAATTGTTAAGTGTTACATAACGCGGAAAAAAACGTGGAAAATGCCGCTCACTCACTCTGCACACTTAACAAAAGCGATTTCGATATCGATTCGAAGTTTCTATTTAGTTTTCGGTATTTAAAACGTCCCACGCTTCAATTCGACCGTTCTATGTTCTAAAATACACGAGTTGCAAGATTGCAATGATCGCATTTGACACGATTCTAAAGTGTTGCGATATTTCTTGTCGACAATCGGTCGAAAAAGAAAACAACAACAACGACGGACACTACACGAACTTTCGACGAATGCGTTATTTTTAAAATTCTCGAAATTATTTCGAAATCAAACGTATATATATATATAGAGAGAGTGAGAGAGAGAGGCGAGCGTGTGTGTATATATGTATTTGGTATTGGGTTGTTTGATGAAAAGCTTTTCTTTTCCTACATATAATATATATGTGTACTGACTGCCGCATGCCGTTTCTAATACTTATGTATGTATGCATACATATATATAGCTTGCTCTTTCTAACGCCTATGGGTTTATTTTTAAAACATATTCGAAATATTTGGCTACATGTATCTGTGTGTGTGTGTGTGTGTAGACTAGACTGTGCTCTTTGGGCACGCATATTTGAGGCACAGGTATTCATGTATGAAGTCATCTAATAGTAATTCGAAATACCGTCTATGGGATTTCAAGTAAATTGCCATATTGCTATCCCTTTCTAGGCAAGAGATTGATTCCCTTATCTTATGAGATATAATATGAAATTGTTTTTTAAAAGTTTATTGGCTTTCTTCAGTATACTATTACTGATTATGAAGTAGTCTATTGACTGATTATCCTTCAATTGATATTGATACTTGGTTATGGTCGCTAATTGGGAGTAGTAATCATTATACAAGACATTTGGAATTCTATTTGAAACGTTATCGATGAAGTAATGCGGATAAAGAGTTAAGAGTGGCATAAGAATAATAAGTAATTGTAATCCAGTTAAAGGCGTTTCGTATCAGTTGTCATTAATCCAAAGTAGACAAGCGTAATATTCCGGTTCACTTTTCTTTTCTTTTCTTCTTTTTTTTTTGGCACTTTTTCCGAATAACAGTTTTAGAGAGTTGGCTAATATCCTTTTTGGCAGGATCAGCACCAAATTCAAATACCACATAAATTCACACACACACATACACATATATATATATATAGTTTCTTATCGTTCGATTTGAATTGGGTAATTGTTTCAAATATATATATAAATATATATAAATATATATACATATATATAGATTTTAGTCTTTTTCTCGACAAAAGGTCAAATAGTTGCTCTGTCTCGTTTACACTGCCGTTAACGCTTTTGCTGCTGCTGTTGCTGCTGCTTTTGCTGCTGTTGCTGCTGATGCCGCTTGAGGAATATCCAAAAAATTAGATAGCACAGCAAAGGTGTTGCACTTACGCGCTCGAAAGCCGTTCTGAACCGTGCAACCGGTAAACTTGCCTTTTATACGTGGCAATTTGATACCCATAATCTGTGCCGCACGATCGTGAAAAAAGCTCTCAATTCCGATCGTCTGCTGTATGTGTGTGTGTGTGTGTGTGTGTGCGTGTGGTTCTAGAATTCGGCATATGCTGGGTCGTTTGTTATTCGCTACGTCTCGGGTTTTTCTTGCTCCCTTTTTCGGTCTATCAGCGGTTGGGGTTAGTCCCGCAGCCTCTTGTTGTTGTAGCAAGTGGGCAATGCTTGTGCGCGTGTGTGAGTGAGTAAGCTATGATGCAATCGTAGCAGCAGCAGCAGCAGCATTACCACCAGGATTCCATACATGGGAGAACCAGAGAGAGAGAGCAAAAAGCTCTTTAACGATTGCGTGAGCAAGCACTCTCCCCACACACACAGCTGAGCAATTGCGTGTGTGTTTGTGTGTGAGTCAAATTCATTTCAATGACAAATTTTGCATATGTGAAAATCCTTGTGTATGAATTCTTGCTTCTACTCTTTTTCTCTCTCTCTCTCTCTCTCTCTATCTCTGCCGCTACCCGCTTGCCCCGTTTTACTGCCTCCTCTTTGAAGCTTTTACTTATTTTCCTCTATTTTATTTGTTTTTCTCGTTCAGCCAGTGATCATTTTTCGCTTTTTGTTTTATTGTATTCTTTTCTGGTCACCTCAATGCCAATTTGATCTGCCACCGGTTCGGGGGCGTTGTGATCGAGGCCCATTAAGCGTTTGGGGATCAGGTGTGAGTTGGGAAAATGGGAAACAGTATCAATCTCTGATTGATTATCAAACGATCAGATCAATTAAAAAAGCACAAATAATAAATCATAGTCAGCAATTTTGATCAATTTGATCAAAGTTATCGCTCGTGAAATTGTTGACAATATATATTTGTCGCTTGGCGTCAGTTTGATGCTGGCATTTTTACAAAATCGCAAAAATAAAAGTCGAAAATTCTTGTGAACTTCAAAAACACATTGATCGCCCTGATAGACACACACACACACACACACACACACACACACACACGCACACATGCTGATCATATGAAACGAAAATGGCCGCAGACGCCAGCAATCGCAATCGCAATCGCAGATACAGATACAGATACAGATAGAACTACCTATAGCTACATAGTAGATACTATAGATACTGAGAAGAATCGCATCACATAAATGCTATCGGCGTCCTTCAGCGCAATGCAATGCATTTTATTCAATGCTAAGCGAATGTATCTCATAGATACGCTTAGAGCAGACGGCGTGATCCGCACTGCTCGACATTTTTCATAAGAATGCGGGTCCTTTCAGCGTGCCACACAATGTGTCAGATTCTTGAGTCGCCCACAACAAGACTCGAAATACTTTTCATAAATGATTTGAATATTAAAATTAACAAAGAAAATGCAAAAACAACAAAAATAATATCAAAATTAAAACAAAAAAATAACGACGAGAAAATTCTCAACAAAATCAAATGCCAAGACAAACAGTTTTCAAATTTTCTAGCTTATTTATAGTTATAAATTTTGATTCGCTTTCGCCACAACGTGCCTAAAAATCTTCTTGGCACGCTCATGCGTGTGGGAAACGAAAGGGGGTCTAAGTTTTCTATTACTTTTATGTATGGCCCCAGCCAGCCAGATCATCAGAAGTAGTAGTATGCCCCTTAAAGGACGCCTCTGTGTGTGGCCGCCGCCAACGCTTCTTGAATGGAATCTTTAAGAAACTTTATAAAACCGAAGGCGAAACATATTCAACAACGGCAATTCACATAATATGCTTCTTTTTTTCGCACATAAGATAAAATGATCATAATTTTTCCTTTTTTTTTAATACAATATACACATATATGTGTATATATACAGATATATCTACAATATATATATTTATTTGCTTTCATTTTATATTTGTTTCCCTAAGCATTTCTAGTTGTGTTTGTTGAAACACAATCTGCGACATTGTCAGAAATAATTTTACGCAATTTTCCCAAAAACAAATCAAACAGCAAGCGACAGCAAAACAACAACAACAACAGGCAGAAGATGAACGACAACAACAACAACAAGTCGTATATTTCGAAGATCAACACAATTTGAAATCAAATTTGCACAGATTTCAAATCAGAACGATAATCTTTCGCTTGAAGTGTATCGTATATTTTATGGGTTTTGACACAAGAGTTTATGCATTGTATATGGTTGGTATACTATATATACAAACATATGTATTCATATGTGGTTTATGTATTTTCATCAGTTAAAAACAAGTAAAATTTCCATTTTCCATATACCTACTAACCCGGCGTTGCCTGTGTTTTTAAAGATATTTAAATAAATTTAGAAACCATCGAATGATAAACAACAAATTGTGGAAATGGCCTCGACCCTGGGGTCTTGTGTTTTACCCCTGTAGTCGATTGTTTTACAATTTTTTAGTCGTAATAATAAATTAATAAATGATTATTATATACATATAACATACTTATAACAATGTGGAATATGGTTTATTGAATAAGTTAAACTCCACAGTATTTAGTATTATAAAGTAAGATGTGATAATAAGTTAATCACTTTGATTTGTAACATTTTTTTAACCCTGTGGGGGTATATTAAGTTTGTTAAAAGTATGTAAGAGGTCTAAGGAAGTCTAGCAGATCCTATAAAGTAAATATATACTTGATCAGCATCAGCATATAGCCATGGCCGTCTTTCCGTCCATCCGCCTGTCTGTCTGTCCGTCTGTTCGTATGAACGAAAGCATCTTAGAGATGGTAAGAGATAGAAGATTGAACTTGATCGCCCAGCACTTCTTATATTTGCAGGCAGTTCAAGTTTATTATGAATATTTGATACCAAGCCCCCTTTGTCTTAAAATCAGAAAAAACACTATAACATAGGCAATTTTAAAGCAAGAGACTTGAGATTTGGTAAACATGATAAGTAACTTAGGCTTAATATGTCTAGAAAATGTTCATCTCGTTGTTACGCCACCTTCGGCCAGAAAGCAAAAGAGTTCAAAACAATAACAAAGCTAGAGACTAGATAATTGTCACACCTGATAAGTATTATTTTCTTAATGTGTGCTGCAAATTTCATTAAGATCGGATAATAAATTTAGAAGTTATTCAAGAAACAATTTAGGAGATTAGTCTGTAGCCAGAGACTTAAGACTTGACACATTTGAGCATTTCATCGTATCATCGGAAGCGATTTTAAGCGGGGCCCTTTACAGCCACAGGGTATATGACGGTCGAGGTTCCGACTCTTCGGCTTCTTCCTAATGCGACTTTTCGGCTTCTTCTTAATGCGAGCGTCCTCTCGCAACTTCGTTTGACTCGCTCACTCGCAGCCCTTTCACCTCGGACTCTCCGCTTTTCACCACGATGCAGTATCGTTCTCACCTCAGCTTGTTGTGGTGGATAGGCTAAGCGGCGTAGCCAAACCCATTGCAACAATAACATTATAAATTATGCATTGATTTAAACATAGTAATTGCTGTAAATAAATGTAAGACTCAACAAGTTTGTCAAACATATTTGAAACATTGCTAGAAGACTATGTTGAAAGTGATTTATGTACAGGGCTAAATTAAACACTTAGTTGACATAGCTTAATTATGAAAATGGGATTGAGTTGCTTTGGCTAGTCGCTATTTTAGCTGTTCTAGATTATTTAAATGCATGAAAGGAAAGCAGATCCCACAAGAACAAATGGATTCACTTGTCCCCAATTGTTTTTTTCTGTTTCTGTTTCTTCTTATTGTTATTGTTGTGCAAATGAGAGAACATTTTCGGTTTTGAGTCATTGACGCAAAGCAATTTTGCATTTTAGTGTCAAGATGTTTTGGCATGCGCATCACAAATGAGGCAATACAAGCCGCAAGGAGGCGGGGCGGAGGCGAAGAGGAAGAAGGTGGCACATGCGAGTTGCGAGGCAGCAACAATTATTGCAAGCAATGGGCTATTTCAGAGGCAACGTCTGTAGCGATCTGAGTGATCTGTGTGAACGGCCGTCCATCAAATGACCGCACCTGCAGTTTTTGCCAAACAAAACAACATGAAAAACGCATTGAAAAATAAATATATATAATAAAAAGCTAAAGGAATGGGAAATGAGGTAAAGAGTTGAGAAATGATGAAAGGAATTTACTTATACTATGTCAGTTGGTTTGGGTTAACCAGTAATGTTTGCTTTAGATTTAATCGTAGACTACAGCCAGGCAGCAATTGGTGCAGAAAATATTTGAGATTAACGGCAACCGTGACCAAAATACATACATATTCTATAGATAACTCTCGTCTAAATGCATTGGAACTTATCCAAATTGTCGATATATAAATATCCATCGTCGTCGTTGTCGTCGTCGTCGTTGTTGTCGTTGTCGTCGTCGGTTCACTCGTCGTGCACTCGGCCGCATCTGCATCTCTCGTGAGCCTCCCGTGTGCACTGCTAGCTCTCGCCCCCCCCTTTAACCCCGCCATTCTGAGCGCCATTCCCAAAGCAATTCCCCCATCATCACCATCATTTGCCTTCGTTTCGGGCCGATGTCTTGCGCCTCGGCTCTCTAAGTATGACAAATGAATGAATACTTCCTGAATTACGGCATTGTATTATATAAGATCTGGTATTGTGAACATGACAGATATCTCTAAAATATATTTTCTTGTTGTGGGAAATTCGCCTTGCAGTAATCGGTTCAGTTGGATACTTTAAATGTGCACTTGCAACTGTCAATCAAACTTTTTTCTACCAATCCGTTTTCTTCTGACATAATCTGACATTGAACTAGTTTCATAAAGATTATACATATTTAATAGTTAGTATATTCCTAGATAAATACATAAAAACCACAATACTTTTAAAGGTTGTAATTCATTTCATAGGGTACAATATCTTTAATTCTTAATATCAAATGTTTAGACTATATATTTATAGTCTTTATTGTAGTACTTTTGTTCTAGTTTAATATTAAAACCGCTTAACTTTCTACAATTGTTTTACTTTTCTTAAGGTATGAAATTGACTTGAATCAAATGGTTTTATAAACCTCCAAACTAAATTTTTATTATAAAACATAATTCACCTTAAGAATAACGATTCTTTTTCCTTACTTTCACTTTTAACCATTTCTATAAGTTTAAATACAATTTGTAAGTTTAACTAATAGAATTAAAGCTTTAAAATTGGTTCATTTTCTTATGTTACAAATGAGAATTATGGATAGAATGGAATATTTATACCCTGTGTGGGTATATTAAGTTAATTAAATGTATTTAACATGCAGAAGGAAGCTTGGCCGACCCCATAATGAATATATATTGCTGTTTAGCATCAATAGCTGAGTCAATATAGCCATGTCCGTCTGTCCGTCCGTTCGTCTGTCCGTCCGTTCATCCGTATGAACGAAAGAATCTCAGAGATGGTAAGAGCTAGAAGCTTGAACTTGGTCTCCCAGCACTGCTAATATTTGCAGGCAGATCAAGTTTATTTTTATTTTTGGATGCCACACCCCCTGCGCCCACAAATCAAGTTAAAGCTCATAACAAAAGCAGTTTTGTAGCTAGAGTATCTAGATTTAGCACACATGATGAATATCTTGGGTTCGATGTCCCCAAAAAATTTTATCAGAATGCCACGCCCCCTTCGGCCATTTAAGCAATATTATAGCTACAGACTTCAGATTTGCCACACATGATTAATATATTGGATTTAATGTATCCACAAAATTTCATCACGATGCCACGCCCCCTTCGCCCACAAATTAAAAACGAATTACAAGTGAATTACATCGGGAGTGACTTTAAGCGGGGCCCTGTGCTGCCACAGGGAATATTACGGTCGGGGTTTCAACTGTTCGACTTATTATAGTATTGTTACTAATTATTGTAACGTATTAATGATTAATTATCTGATTCGTTAAAGATTATTCAAGAAACGACTATGCCACTTATGTAAAAACGAGCCGTATCAAAGAAGCCTAGAAGAAACATAAATTAATTTTCCTCAAAAGATGTAGATACTGCACAACACAAAGATTTAGATAATTGCAACATTTGTAGTTTATGTCAGCAATTTATGAAATTTCAATATTCATATTTTATTTATAACCATCGCTAAAATTAGTTTTATATTAATAAATTCAATTAAAAGACTTTAGATTGCAGAAAAAAATATGTAGCGAATATGTGAATGTAAGAATCAAGACTGCAAGCTGATTTTCAGAGTCGAGAATTATTTTAGAAAGAATAGATAAACTTAACTTATAAGAATATTATATAGAATATTAACTTAAAATTAAAACAATATTATTTGAGCTACAGCAAAAATAACAACACAAAAAAAAAGGCGAGGTCAACTTGCAGGCGTTTTTTTCTATTTTGCTCCCTTAGAATTCTCAACTGCTTTGTATATTGTATTTGTATTTATTAGTATTTCTTCCTAGCGCTAATGTATATGAGATTATTTATAGTTAAAGCACTAGTCACATTCTAGTAGCAGAAAATAGAGAACAAGCTTGGATCTTTGGGTAAACTAGCTCAATTGGTGCTGATGTGGGAGATTGTCAGCTCCTGAAACAGCTCTATACCAAGCTTAACTCTTTTCCTTTTTTGCAAGTATTTCTGTTGTTTTGTTGTATGTTGATATATCGGTCATATCGACAATAAATTGATAATATTATTTGTTTAATACTAGCCCTTTTATTTAAAAAGCAAATAAATATATTAATCTTATTTAAACATAACACAAGAAGGTGTCAAATCTTGGGTTCAGGAATGATAAAACAAGTCTATGAAATTAAGCAAACGCTGCCTGTGAATTACGAAGCCTCTCTGCAGCCAATCTTTCTGAAAATTTCAAAGATTTACAGTCTTAATATGGCAATAAAACAGAGTAGCAGTTGCAATATGAATATGCAATATATTTGATAATATATTGATTAATTGCCTTGGCTCAATTGAAAATCGCACACGCGTAATACAAATATATTTCCATAGGCCCATATATCGTTTCTTAATTAGCCAATCAAATCGAATCATTTCGACTTAGTCACTGATGCGTGGAGCATTAAAAATATTTTGGTAAGCATTTGTCACCCAATTAAATTGGCTGCACTCGGCCCAGTCAGGCAGGCAACTCATCCATTCGAAAATACCAAATATTGTGGAAACCTTCTCTATACACAGCTATATGCCATGTCTAGTATATATATTCATACGACTTGGATAGATGTAAGTATGTAAAATCATATAACTCAAGTGCATCCAAATGCAATAATCAATGTATATTTGCGTATAGAAGTACTTTATTCAGACGCCCAGACTTTTATTAATGATGAGTGAAAAAGGCGAAATGAAAATGTTTGAAAAAAAAAAAACCTAACACAGTGGCAGCTGCTGATGTAAACCCCTCAAAGTTTCCTTAACGATAACGCCCCCTTTGGCGACGCCTCTGTGCACAATTGATTAATCATATGCGAAATGCTATAGACAGCACTGAAATGACTCAGTACAGCACATAGTACATAATATATGTGTGGGCTAGTATAATGTACACGATGATATACGTCTACATATATGCCTAAAGATTGTACAAATATTTTTCAAAATTTATTAGCGACATGCTAAAAATATACTGAAAACATATTTCAGACTCCAAAAAAATAAAAAAACGGGGAACAGGTAAATGCCAGACCCGATACGGTCGGGTATATAAACCATACGAATACCTATGGCTATATGGGTCATATTTTTGGTACTGAACTGATTTGGTTCATAAGACCAGAAGCTGGCCATGTGTAAAGCTGATGTGCTGCCCCAGTCGAAGAATAATAAACAACAACACAAACAATTATATAGAGAAAACGACAGAGAGAGAGAGAGAAAGTCTATATACTGTGGCTATATACAATGTATATACTTATATAGAGAGCATACTACTAGAGCTACTAAATCTAAAAAACATTCATATGCGTTTAATATAGCCGCTGCTTTGGTCTAAATTTAAAACAAAAGCTATTTAGTTGCGAAGAAGCGAAGAACTTCACACAAATGAAATTTTCTGTGCATCAGCCAAATGGACGGTGTTGTGCCTGTGGCTATTTCAAAATACATACATATATCTATACGAACAACAACAAAAAAATCTAAAATTTACTAGATACACACACACACATATCAAATTGTTGGTGGTGGTTGTGTCCTGAGCACAACACGCATACGCCGTGTTGTACATTCGCATCTGCTGCTGCTGCTTCTGCTGCTGTATGTGAAAAGTAAAGCAAACTCTTGCGCTGCTCCCGCCTCGCTCTCACTTGTCGTAATAGTCAGCACACAGTCAGTACAACTACCACAACAACAACAACATCCATGTCCACAGGCACGTCCACATCCTCGTCCCGTTAATGTTGTCTGTTGTTGGATTTTTCATCTCGAAAATGTTTCAATTTGTCTATTTTTAGTCGCAAGTTTCTTTTTGTTTATTAGTTTTCGGACTTTTCTCTCTGTGTGTGTGCACAGTATATAGACAATATATGTACATATATATATTAGTTTATATATATATACATGTGTGTGTATAGCAGTGGGTCGCAGTCGAGTCGATCCGACTGATTTTTCTGCTCTGATTTAACGTCACAACTGTGGAATGCTTTAGCTTTTTGGCCCGTGTGCTTCTTCTTCTTCTTCGACTGGATACGCATTGTTTGGCTTGTCTTTCATTTGTTTTTCTGCAAAGCTCAAGGTATACCTAGGTATACATAAACTGTATATATGTATGTACATATAAGTACGATATGTTTCTGTATCTGTGGCATTTATCTAACATCTACTTAGCTTAACAGCTACTATAAGGTCAAGACATCGATAGCCGTGTCATAACTTATTCTACGTATGTGCGCCTTTACGTAAGCCTAACACCTATAGATATTATATGAAAATATTCGATATGAGTTTAGATAAATGAAAGTTGGATAACAAATACGCAAGAATAGATAAGAAATATTGTAGATATATTATAAATATAGAAAAGTTTAATACAAAGTACATTCAGCATACGTGTGGCTATAATCCATATGAATTAAACTAAATAAAAGCTATAACGATGTGGCGTATCAAAGTGTTCGTTGAGCGGCATACCAGTTTTTAAGCTGCATACTAGCTTTCGTGCGATACAACCCTGCACTTGATGACGCTTGCAAAATAAGAAGAAGCAGAACACAGACACAATTCGACAGCGTTAGTTAATGTTAATTTAATAAGTGAGAAATAATTAATATAGATAATGTTGCCGGCTTCTTAAGGCCTACGCAACAAAGATAACTTAAGGAAAGCAAATCTTCTTTATATTACTTTAAAATATAATAAACGATATGACTTTAGCTGGATAAACAAATAAGTTCTCGATAAACTATTAAACTATTTGTGTACATTTTAAATACACACAAAAGTTGTGTTTCTTTCGCTAGAAAGATATCTAAAGAACTGTAGAAATGAAGTCAACTTTATAATAAAATAAGATAAAAGTAAAGTTTATACAATACAATAAAGAATAATTACTTAAGGTTGTGAGAGATTCTAATGAACTGAAATTCGTCAGATAGTTAAATTGAAAATAATTTGCAGGCAAACGGCTTAAAGCTAAGCCTGGTATTTATTTCAATACTTATTGCCATACATTGTCTTGCATTTTAATGTAATTGTTCTGTTGATTTCATATATTAAATTCTATAAATGTAAAAGATGGCAAATGAGTCAATCATAATATTGAACAAGCCGATCAGTCGAGCGCGCGCGACTGTAAGATGATCAACGTATGGTATTCAGTAGTCTACATTCCAAATTTAAAGTCTCTAGCTCTTATAGTTGCTGAGATTCACGCATTTATACAGACGGACTGACAGACGGACAGACAGACGGACAGACAGACGGACGGACAGACAGACGGACAGACAGACGGACAGGTCTTAATCGACTCGGCTACTGATCCTGATCAGGAATATACACATATAGGTCGGAGATGCCTCCTTATGTCTGTTACATACACTTGCACAAAATCATTATACCCTTTCTTGCCCATTTTTAATGGGAACAGGGTATAAAAACGCTACTACAGCTACTTATTACTATAAAAATAATAAAAGTCTACAAATAATATAAGTGTAGAGGAATAAAAAATGCTGGAAAACTCAAGTACTTTAGATAATTCATATATTTACAGCTAATGCTTCTCTAGAACCGAAGTACTACAGATACTTAACAATTGCCATGAATGAAGAGTGTTTCAGAGTTTTCTACATAAACAATAAAACCATAAACTGTCTACTAAAAACGCTGATTTCAGATCTCTAGATATACCATGCCAGCTCAGATATCAATGATATATATCGTATGTATTTTTCTTTTTTAGTATTTGTGCTATCCATAAACAATTATAAAGAACATTTTTTGGTAATTTAACGCTTGTACGCGTGGTAAACTGTGTTGGATTCGGCTAAACGTATCGCAAACAAGGCCATAATCTATCTATCTATAGAGCACTACACCTGTTTTGATACGCCGATTTGTGTGTAGTTACAGTTGCAGCCCTTGTATTTGGTAGTATGTATAACACATTGTCTCTGAATACTTATACTGGCTAAACTTTATCAAATTGTTTGTTATAGTACGGCGCATAAATCAATATTAGCTTATCATGACCAACTGTGAGAATTTGTGCAGGCTCCAAAAATATTGCAAATATTTTGATGGGGGCTTTACCCATCCGAATCGAGACATTGACATTCACTTGGGTTTCACTTTTACGTGCGTGCTGAACATCGATAACGATGGGCTATTGGGGGGAGCTGAGAGCCTGGCTCCTGCGAGATCCTGCCAAACTTATACGCTACCTTGTGCTGTTCGTCTGTTGCATTGTGGTTATTGTACAGCTCTACGAATGCTTCTCCAAGTTATCCAATCCCCCAATCTCGACGCATTCCTATTACAATGTCAACGAAACTATTGAAATGCCTGCAATAACCGTTTGTCGGGAACCACCTTATAAAGACGAAGTTTTGAAAGTGAGTTGTGGATACAAGAATCTTGCCTATTAAAGTAACAAATGGATAAGTGTTTCAGCAGTCAATATATATATTATCTACGTTCGTAAGACTATCAATTATCGTCTAAAACATCCGTCTAGATTGATTATTCTTTTTGTCAGTGTATCTTATATCCAAACTGTGTCAAATTGCTTGTAGAATCTGTCAAGGGGCAACTGTCCACATCCCAAATTTGCAACCTGCTGGCAAGACTATCCATATGGGGAATTACCACTCGAAGAGTTCTTTATGAACGGCACCTTTGAAATAGGCGAAACATTCTATTCATATGGCCTGAATAGAGATCCGAATAGTAAGTAAATTAAGATTGTAATCATATATTATGGACTATCAACTCGAGTCTCTACACACAGATGTGGATATCGACAGCAGCCTGCACTTCAATATGGGAAGATGCTTCACTCTGCGTCCAAAGATTGCCATGAAACGGGTCAGCAAGACAATGGGATACTCTCTGGTGCTGGAACATAATTTAGTACAATCCACAAGTAATATAGATTCAATCTCTGGAGTAGGTTGGCATATTTTCATACACGACAAACGCGAGAACTTTACGGGTAAGCTTTTATTCCAACTCTCACTATTGTTTCTATAAAACAACATTTCTTCAGAGATCAATATGAAGGGATCGGGACGTGTGGAGTATGTATTTGTGAATATCAGAGAAGAGGTTGAAGTCAAGCTACAGAGTCAGTTCTTTTCAAATGTGGAAACGCGGGAACAAGACTGTTCCAGAAAGGAGGGCTACAGTGATCTGAAGGTGAGTTTCATAAAAGAAAGTGATAAACTCATATAAGACCGGAGTTTAAAATCAAGAAACATTCGTTTTCTGTTTTAGTGTGGTGAGATTTGCATCTGGCGAGATCTTGCTAGGGAGGCGAACTGCTCGGGACCCTGGATGCATGATATCGATCAGGAATTCTGCAACGATGAACCTTCCATGCGTAATCTCATTGAGGATTACCATGCGTAAGATTTGCAGGCGTAGTCTACGTCCCATTAGCTATAATTTCAGCTTATTTTTACAGGGTATACGACGGCGATGACGACTTCAATTGCAACTGTTTACAGCCTTGCGAATCACGCATCTATACAACATATATACAAAGCCGAAAGGCTTTCGATCAACCGGAACCACGAACCCTTATCTATATATACTACACGACCAAATTGATATCGGTATGCCAGCTGATAGGGAATTATCTATGTAGGTACAAGTCCATTCCAACCAACTATTCCTTACTCTGTTCCAGCAGATGATTGAGGAACGTCCCAGCTATGATACAACACAGTTTATAGCCGATGTTGGCGGTTCATTGGGCTTTCTACTGGGACTCTCGGTGCTGGGACTTATAGGCATACTGGAACATGTAAATATATAAAAGCTGATAAAGCTAGATTGTCGAACACTTAAATGTTCTCTGCTTTTTAAACTCAACTGTATTTGCTTTTCTTTGCAGTTAACTTTGTTTTTCTGTGGGGATTGCATCAAGCGCCTTCAGCAGAAGAATGAGAAACGTGCCCAGTCCGAGAGTCTGGAGGATGGAGAGTCGCAGTCCAGCGATGAGACTCTCGAAGTGAACTCCATCTACATTGTGGAAAGGGAGAAACTGGACAAATATTGAAAGCCAGCTGGCATGGCTAGCAATTAGTTAAGATTTAAACTTGTGTCTAAATAAAATTCTTATATTTATTCAACATTACGGGCTATGAAACTACAACTAACTATATAACAGCAGATTGGGATGGTGTTGTAGGTGCAGAAGACTATCCTTACAGCAGCCAGGAGCACAACAGAATGCAGCTGCTAAGCAGCAAGCTGAGTTTTAAGGTAGTCGATCCCGATCTACCATCCGATGTCTTCTTTCCTTGTATATTCGTCTTAATGACTTCACCAAATTTACTGATGATCTCTGGGAGTTTCTTGGGCATGTCACAGGCAGTGTGATCGATGGCATCCTGTACTTTAGCCGTAAGTATGCGAAAATTGATGCTACCCGGATAGAGTTCATCGTAGATGAAGGCTTGCAGCTGATTGGACATTACCCAGAGGCGTCTTTGATCGTCTACCTTAACATCGCTGGGGAAAATCATGTTGTTGTCGCTCATATAGACACGATCCTGTGCTTTGTAGCTACTCGAGGTTTGCCAGCATCCCACGGCATTCTGATTGGGCAGCGCATAGAATATAACTCCTGTCTCCGCATCCAGGCATTGAGCTCCCGCCTGATCATTTGGTCCACGTGATCCCAGAATCTTGAACTCGCGGTAAATATCACTGGAGGTGGCCAGAGTTTTGTTGCGCAGCACAGAGGTGTTGACAGAGAACTCCATTGTGGAGCTCAGCGGATGGAAATAGAGTGTGGAGAAACCATCTAACTGTGGCTTGGACAGGGCCAGTCCATATAAGCCATCGTCCCACTGGAACTCAATTCCATTGATGCTAAAGTTGCCGGCCAACGGATCCGGATGGAAGAAATGATGCTGTACGCGCCAAGACTCCTGATCCCGCCACGAATAGACGACGAGACCAGGACTGCCCAAGTCTGCCATATATGCAAAACTGTTGTGGCAATCACTGTCCTCCACCGCCAGATTGGCAAAGAAAGAACTCTGCTTGGTTTGTCCCACAGGCACCACATAACGACGCAGCAGATCATCATTGTGCAGATCATAGACCAGCAGTTGTGGCGGTCCATAAAGCTTGGTCTGCTCCAGCACACCTGAAATCCTCGAGTCCAGCACCCAAAGGCGTCCACAGCGATCAGCTCGCACTCGGAAAGGTGAAACCAGCTCGGGATCCGTCTCACTCAGACTGTGTGCCACCCAACTGGGAAAAGGTGTCAGCACGGGCGTCTTTGTTGACGTATCTAGCAAAAGATAGAGTATACAAATTGGTATGTGTATCAAACTAATCGATCAAGGTGAATGCTCTACATGAAACACTTGATTACTTGAATTGCCTTTGATCATTTGCATTGATGCTAAATTGACAAACGTGCCTTTGGATGATTGGGTGATTGAATGATTCATAAAAACAAGTTTCATAAATATGGAGTGCAATTATTTTACACAGGTTTTCGATTCCCTGTAAACAGACAAATGCCTTAAAAGGCTGTCATAAAGCTCAGTTAATGCATTTATGATTGTATATATGGTTACTTCAACCATTCAATATTGTCTTTATAATATAATTATCTTTTTTTGTGATTAAACAAAACAGAGCTTTAGTTTCGGATACGCGCGTAGCTGTCGAAAAGTCTCGATATCGATAGATAGTTATCGAACTACCCAATCGTCTGCAGGGCTGCATGGAATACTTGTAGGTTTGATGACTGTCGCTAGGGTGCGCCACTTGGTCGCCACATGTTTTATATTGAATGTAAAGTAGACTAGACGTTAACTAATTTTCCATTTCAAATATGAAATTAACTGATTTGACAAATGAAAGATAGAAAACAATTAAATATATAATTGTAAAAATATTTAAAAAACTTATTACTCGTTGAAAAATAATCTATTTAAACCCTACAAACTGTACAAATATTAATAAAAACAATATAATTGTTAAGTATACGTCGTATAGAATACAGCAATTAGCTGAGAAGGGACGCCAAGGAAATAATATTCTAACAAAGTTAACTGAAATCTAATATTTTTCCCATTAGGTTATTTATCAACTGTACTATCTATCTAAGAGACTAGTATACATAAATTAATAAATTAGTTATATGCATACCATATGGTATTAGCAATTTGTTTATAATGTTGTTGTGATGCGTCTTTTTATTTTTCTTATTGTTGGTTTCTCAGCTCGTTAATGACGCAAACGAACGGAAATATTGGCACTGAGCATTCTGCTCGCACCAATGGCAATTAATAGCGGCAAGTGCGAATGAAACAAAGCGGAATTTTTAAAATAAAAGCATCAAATGCAAAGCTATCAAGTACCAGGTACCCCGCCAACTAAGAATATACTCGTAAATCCCACGTGCATAACAATGCAATTGCTGAGATTTCAGTTGTCAGTGCGCGGAGCATAAACAACAACAACAGCTGCAATTAGGTATATATTCAAATGCAGTTGCAAATTGCCATGCAACTTACCATTAAGATCAAGGTAGGCCAATGTGGCGGGCACACCGTCTCGCCATCTGGGCAGCGTTACGAACAAACGATTTCGATAGATCTCTAGGCCAAACGGTATCAAATTGGCCGGTTTAAAGACGCCGCTTTCAATGGCCGACCATCTCTGATCGGGACTAGCGTATTTAAGATCCATTTCCCGCCATTCGTAGGCAACGCGTAGATTGTCTTTACCAGCCACCAGGCCCACACAGAGCAGTAGAGCTGCAGCTAAAGCCCAGCTCGATATCATTATTAATTCTCTTGTCTATAGCTGCAAAATAAAAGCAAAAATTGTATATTGTACAACTGTGGGCCGTTCGTAAAGAGCAGAGCAGCTTCCGTTAAGCTGCAACCTTGGCATAACCATAAACATAACATCCAAAACTATACATAAACAAATTACTCTTGACACATGACTTAAGATTCGATTTAAGTGGATCTACAGGCAGAACCAAACCGTACTCAAACCGCGCCTCCATTTTGAAAGTTGTTTTTAAAGTTGGCCAACAGCATGAAAACGCAAACAATTGTAGGCACGTGCAAGATACAGTCAAAATTTGTTATAAGAAACTAAATGCCTGTTGATTAGTGATGAATCTATTTGTGCATAACCGATTTAAACTTGATTTTTTTGCCGATGAATCGAGTACTTATAAATCGACTTTCATAAAATATCGACGCTTATTGGACGCTTAAAAAAAGACAGTGCCCGCGAAATTCTTCCTAAATTGAACATACTTCTTAAGGCAAAGGAAAAATACAGCGATATTAAATATTTGACGGATTAACAAAGTGCCCTTTTAGATTTGTACTATGTAAATACATGCAAACTATATATCCAATAAATATGTATACGTTTACATTAATAGAACACTGCCAAAGTTGGAAACTGGTATTAAAACTATAGTTTATTATAATTAATCGTGTTCAACGAATTAAATACAGAATATTATCTTTGTTTTCTATATGTAATTGCCAGTTGTATAAATTGTCTTTCAACATGAAACAAAACCAAAGCAATGACTGGAATGAATGACTGGCATTAGAAATAATGCATATTGTAAACATTGTCTTTTATTCACTAGAAGAGCATGTTAATCTCTTTTGAGTTGCTTATAAAGTAGTTTGACTGTACTAACGTGTGAGATGATCAATAGGCTGACATCTTCATTTATATTCGTATACATTAAAAACTATAAAAAATATATTATAGTTGGCTTTTATATCTGCCATCACACGATTTGTATGACAAATAGTTAAGCTATAGTTTAAGGTCTTTGAAGTAATGTTAGCTAAATAGTACAATAGTTTGTATACGTGGTTTTCAGTTAGGTCACTCAAATCTTAACTCTTTCAAGTCTGCTCAGGGCCATTGGCAGTCGAATGAGTGATCTGTCTGTCCGCGGAACCACTTGAGTCCACTTCTCGTATGAAGCCAGCACTTCATATAATACAATCTAATATTTATTTTATTTATTATGCGCACGTTCTCGGTCAGGTTTTCGTATTTCGTATTTCATTTCTAATTTATTACAGGCCTTTTAGTGCTTTTGCTTTATGATGTCTCCCGCCTTTTATTACTACAAAGATTTCAAGTTTTCGGCCCTTTTTAATTAAGTTTTTATGTGTTTTAACATTAGCAAATGGGGATCGAATTCTTGTCTGAGCTATAACAATTGGTATTTCAATTAGACGCTTGCCAGGCTTTTAGCCATTACTTAATCAACTTTGTTGGCCTGTTCAACAGCCCAAAACTGCGACGGTGACAATTGAAAGTGAAGGCGTCGTTGCGGCACAATAACAACCGGCTGGGCCAAATGGGGCGTGGCAGTTGCGCGCGCAGTGTTGGTGGAGTTGAAGTTATGCAAACGTAGTCGAGTTTGTGTCTTAAGTCTTTCGTTTGGCTGACTAAATTGTGAATTTGATGTAGTTCAAATGTAAAATTTAACTGTTGCTTGACTTGTTTTTTACATTCAACAATTCTATTGCCGATACGCACCTTAAAAATGCACACAAAAGAAAAACACAACCGTTGCCAGCGAGGCTCAAAACGAAACTAAAATTCAACGCAGTCAATTGCTCAGCAATAGGCCGACTGAGCCCGAAACCGATTCCAGCTCAAACTGAAGCTGTGTCTGAGCGTAAGCCACGTTTTTTTAATTCCACTGAACTTGAATTAGTCAGGCGACTTCTCTTTCTATTGCTCTCCCGCTCGCAGAGAATTGAAAACATATTTAATGAAATAATTAAAAATAAGTTTACAGCTAGCAATTTGTAATGTTTCTCCCACGCCAAGTTAGGCATATCTTGATAGATATTTTCCCTCAAATGTGTGTGTGAGGTGGGTGGCTAAAAAAGTAGCCGGCCCTGCAGCAGACAAGCCCCTGAAACAAGGCCTACACTCGGTGGCAAGACAGGCCTATTTAACGATTACTATCTGACGTAGCTGACTGTTGGGAGTAGGCCATGAGTCATAAGGTGTTTGGGTTTTTTTTCTTGTCAGTTTTGTCTACCAGCATGTTAGTCATTCTTACCTTACATATAGAATGACTGGCATTCTTTGTAGTGCACAAGTTTCTAGAACAACTAAGTACATAGTATAAGTTAAATGTATCTGATTTAATTGAACTGCAACTAGTATTTGTTGAACTACAAAAGTTACCTTTAAAAGCACTCCCTTAAACTTAATAAAGATATCTGTAAGAAAATATGTAGATAATAAATTGCAACTCGTTTTCCACATTTCTATAGTAGAGTATATTTTATTTATTAAAATTCAATAAATTAATTTAAAATGAAGAGAACAATCAAAACATTAAACTAGAAATATTATCAGTATGCGATTTGGTTTTTTTTTGTATATTTTGTTTTTTTTTTTTCGTTTAAAAGAATTTAAACAATTGCTTATATAACTTGTTTGTTGATTGTAATTTATGCTTAAGTTGTGTGTGTGTGTGTGTGTTGTGTGTGTATGTGTTGTGTTTAATTTCTTTTCTATACTTTTTCTTTTATTTTTTTAATTGATTTTTCAGTAGAAACATTTCTTGTATAAACGCTAAATGTAGTTTATTTTTTTTTTGTTACAACATTAAAAACTTTTAACATATGCATTTCTTTTAATGTTTTCTTTTCGTTTTTTTTTTTGATTTTATGCATTTGCACTAATTATTATTAATTGCATTAGCTAAGTATTTGTGTAATTAATAGTAGTATTAGCAAAAAGAATCAAAGAAAAGTAAAAACAATTCGAAAAGTTCACTTAGTTAGTAAATGCAACGAAAATAAAGATAACTATCAAAGCTTTTAATTTTAATTTGTATAATATATACTATATAATTAAGCGATTCCTTGAGTCCTTGTTTGCACGGAGGAGAGCGGGAAGGGGGGGGAGGCACAAGAATCATCTTTGGCAAAGGATAAACTAAACTTGTTGATTTGTGAACACCTTCCCCCCCACCCCCCGACCACTTTGCGACGACTCTTAAAGCATATAATGTATTTATTGAATATTATCGAAAATTGAAATTGCAAAATTTAGAGTTATAATAAACAAATTCGAAAAATTTAATTTAATACACAATTAACACTAAAACACAACTTGAAAGTAAAAAAAAAAACAAACTTTTTGATTCTTGCGCCTTCGATGCTTAACAATGATGTGGGCGTGGTCGTCAGCTTCGACTTCTGTTGTGCGCCAACTATTAATGTAATGCGTGGCGTGTGTGTGTGTGTGTGTGAGAAAGATATAGAAAGGCATGTATGTGTGTGTGTTAAATATTTTGTTGGGCGCAAGACAAGGACCGAAAAGTCCAACAGTTGTTGTCGCAACTGTGATGTGCTGCTTTAGGGAAGTATTTGGACAGGGAAATTTTTCTTCTTCTGCTTAATCGGGGTCAGCACATCGCCTGCGTCGTGAGAGAAGGCGGGGGCGGGGTTGACATGCAAAAAGGACTTTTAGACTTATGACAAACATACACACACATTGATATTTGGTGTATTGAGAGATTATGGACGCAGGGAACTTTTCGCTCAGCAAAATTAATGTGACACGCTTTCGCCTGGACAAGACAGACATTTACGAATACAATCGAATCTAAGTGTGTGTGTGTGAGTGTATGAGTTTCAAGGTCTGCACATAATCCAGCTACTCACGTGTCGCCCAGCGCAAGGACAGACTTTTGGTGGCTATTGACAAGTAGTTGACAGTTATATTTAAACCAAAAAAAAACACCTTTTTCTTCTTCTTTTTTACTTGCTGCAAAAACAACGCGTGCAACTTACAATTAGTTATTGTATATTTATATATATATTGGTATATATTGTATTGTACATGTTACAGTTATCAATAAAAATCAAATGATACAGCATGAAGTATGAACCGTCACCAATAGGATCGAAAACTCCAGAATACATTCAGTGTGTGTAAGTAAACTAAGTATTTAAATATGCTACGAGGGAAACAAAATGGCGCCCATTGATAGATAGATATAGATATTTACAATTTTTGTTTTTCACAATTAGAACTATAGAGATTATGGCAAATAGTTTGAAAATATGTGTGTGTGTGTTTTTAGCCACCAAAATCAGCGAAGTTTCGTCTGTCCTGCATTGAGGTACTCTCGTCTGAAGCACGCCGTTCTAACATCGCATACAACCCATCATCATCAGTCCAACAGACCGGACGGGGTATCGAAGAACGATGCGGCGAATATGCCAGACCCGAGAGTCCAACATCAATTTTGCGCTAAACTAACCAGGGCTGGCGACTCGACTCCGTCAACACCCGGCAGTTTTTTCACTTGTCATTGCTTGCGATTATACATATATAAGACTATACAGATAGGTACATTTATAGATATATATATATAGAAGTTTATATAGTTAGTGTGTGTTGTTGTTGTTGATGTGAGTGGGAGGTTGGGATTTGAGATTGACTAGCCTAGGCTACACTGGTTATTGAAATATATAGAGCTGTCCTTAACATAAACAAAACTATAGTGTGAACAACTTAAGCTAAAAAATCTAAATATTTGTAGTTTTACATATGTATGTAGTATGTATGGGCCAAGGTATTAGCCAATAACAATGCCTGTTAAGCTGTTTGTTGCTAGGAAGCTGAAGTTTTGAGTTTGTGAGCCAATGGAAGAGCGCTACATTAACCAGGAGGAACCAACTATTTATGTATATATATTTCAATCAAATGGGTCAATTAGAAAGTATTTATGTACTTACTAACAAGTGCGGTAGTCTCAACTGAAAACATTTATTGTAAAAAGGTCTATTATTAAATACAATAAGTAACTAACTATATGGATTCCTTTAGTTTTTTTTTTTTTAGTACGATACCATAACCAAGATCAAATTGATAGATAACAATATATTATAATAATAGTACGTATGAGTTGTAGTATAATAAAAAAAAGAAAAAAGTATGTAGATACCTGATTGCGGGATGCTCGCATCGACAGATGCTGACCAAGAAAGTTGAAATAAATGTACACACACAAAAGGAATAATATTGTATCAAAAATGTTTAATTAACTTACGAGTGCAATTTTCTGTCAGCTGCTGTAACGAACGAACGAACGAACGAACGAGTAACGAGTAGCGAGTAACGAGTAAGTGTGAAAAAATACGCTTCTTTTCTTTTGTTTTTGGGGTTGTGGGAAAGGAGTTTTGGGCACATTGATGCTGTTATATAGGTTACATATAGTATGCATATTGTATAATATAACAGTATAACATTTTGTGGAGCATTGCACATGGACAAAATAACTAAAAGCTACGCACAGATAAAATACGAATTCGCACAATAATACAATATATGTATACTATATAGTAAATATAGTTGCCCGATTCTTACCCAAAGCGTACAGTATTCGATTCTTTCTGAGTCTGAAGAAGACATGGTAAAAGGAGAAAGATAGAGTATAACAACGTACGTACGTGTATCTTTTATATAGTAGTATGATTGTTTTTTTTTCTTTTTGCATTGCTTTGGTTAGAAAATGGACAGGGCGTACTTTAATGTGAGTATGTGGCCTCAGAGCTCTAAATGAAACTAAAAAAAAATAAATTAAAAATAAGAAATAAACGGAAAAAGAATGTAAACATAAATACAATATTATTTGCGGTATATATATGTATATATATATATATTAGTATGCTATGAATTATTATTATTTTTACTAGTATTTTACAATTATAGTTATAGTATATCTAGGAATATATTCATATATATATATATATAAAGAGAGAGAAAAATAAAGGAGGAGAGTAAGAGATTTAGACGCTACAACAATAGTACAGCAGTAGTAGAGAACGTCAGATGAGAAGCGATGCGAAAGGAGACGCTTGTTGTCATTGTTTTTGTTTTATGATTAGCGCAGTGTTGTAAAGTGATCAGTGTTGTGTTATGCAAGAAGAAAGAAGTGTGCACAAAACCACAATTAACCAATAAATGTTAGTTGAACATATAATAGAAAGGGAAAGGGAAAAGTAAACAGATTTTGTCAAATTTAAATCAAAAGCAAAGATCGGGTGCATTGAAATCAACTTTAAGATACTCGAATAACATTTCTACGCATCGCTGTTAGTGAGTGTGACCTGTGTTTGTCTGTGTGTGTGAATGGTGAGTGCGTGTGAGTCTGTGTGTGTGTGTTTGTGTGTGCTTGTCTGCGTATGAGTGTCTCAAAACTGTTATACATTGAAAAAATAGCTTTAGAATTGCGTAGCTTGAGTATGAAAACTTGCTTGCAGTTGTGATTGCTTTTTGCTTGCAACATGATGTTGTCGTTGTTGTTGTTCTTGTTGTTGTTGTTGTTATAGTTGATCTTGTTGCTGTTGTTGTTATTATTGATTTGTCGACGCTGATTGTGCAGCGACCATGCCTTTCTCAATCATGAAAGAGCAGCGGCAACGGCAGACCCACTAACGATGCCTGCGAATGTGGATGCGGCAGAGTAGTCAACGGTGGCCGCTGAAACGGTCGCGGTTGCTGTGAATGCGTCTGCGGTGGCGCCTGCAACAGTCCGGGCGCGGCAGGCAGGCATCATCTGAAGCGCGGCTGCATCATCTGCAACATATTGGGATGTCCCGGCAACATTACACCCATGCCCGGCATTGGCATCGCACCAGCATGCAAGCCCGGCAGTCCAATCGCCTGCATTGGCAGCAAACCTACAAAAGCAAATCAATTAGTTGGAGTTTTCTTTATATATTACATCAAGGCTGCAAGTCTTCAACATTTGGGAGAAAGTACGATTCGAGGACTCTAATCATAGAGCAAGATTTCCATAACGTTTGTGAATTGGTCTCAGTTATCATGTAGTAGGCATCGATTTGCAGCCTTAATCTTAGTTAAATTTCCAGTATTTACTACTCACCTGCCGGCATGCCGGGCATCGGGCCAGGACGCAACATGTTGCTACCAATGAGTGCACCATGTGGGCCAATGGCTACGGCGCCAGTTCGCAGTTGCATCGGTTGCATGGGCTGCATCAGTTGCATGTGACCGGGCAGTGGCATCTACGATGGGGCACAGAGTCGAGTCAGGTGCGTGGGCGTAGAGAAAAAAATACAGAAGAGAGAGCATGGAAGAGACCAAAAGAATTAATCGTTTTAGTTGCAATCTGGCGGCGGGATGGATGTGTGTATATCGAAGCCATTGTACACAAAATTAGCTAATTTGTTATTAATTATGTTTTGGTTTTTGTTTTTTTTTTGTTTCTTGTTGGTATTAAGAATATTAATAATAAGTTTTGGTTTTTGCGTACTTAATCATTAAATGGATGTGTACTCGTTTTGTATGTGTGTGTGTGTGTGTTGTTTTTGTTGTTGTTGTTGAAACTTTTGCATCGCATTACAATGTTACAATGAGATATATATATATAAATATATATTGAGAAAGACAGACATATATATATATAGTAGTATTAAGAGAGCAACTTTCTCTTTGCTTTTTTTTTATTACAAAACTATCAGAAACAAATTGAAATAAATATATGTATATAAATATTATGTAGAAAATTAATTTGTTGTTGTTGTTGGTTTTAAAAAGAAACGTACTTACAATTCGAAAACTGAACTGACGACGATGTGAGGGAGATGTGGAGGAGATCGTAAACGCTACGATCTCGACCTCTAAAAACACTATTGCAAAAGAGTTCTTTAAGAGTTTTTTTTGCGCGCATTTGCATTTCATAATAAATGAACTTAAAACAAATTATAATAATGATAAATTGAATTGAATACATACTTTATTTGGTCTTGAGTTGGCAATTTCAAAAAAATGGCTCTACTAACCACCAGTCAGGCAACGTAACACGCAAGTCGAGTTTAAGCTCCAATTTTATTGAATTCGAAATTGAAATCACTTAGATTTTTGTTTCATACTTAGCTATGATGGTGGTGGTGGCGTGGTCGCCATAAGGCGTGAGTATTTATTCATTATTCATTGTTATTTGAAGAAATGTTTAGCTGTGTGTTATGGTTAGTAGTGCTTTTTATAAAAAAACTAGAGCTGAGAAACATACAAACATACATATAGAGATGGCACGATTGATCATTTCAATACACGATCTAATTGTATCGCATAATGGGTTTCGATTAATCGAATCCTTAATCGATTATATGATAATCGCATCACTAAAAACAATGGCGGCAAGAGGAGCAATTTCATAAGATTATGGCTGCAACTTTTAGTGGTGCTACTGCTACCGAAAATAGAAACAGGTTAGCCTGTTGAAATTATTTCTTCTGAATTCCCAATTACATGACTACAAATTTATCATTTATGTTAATTTATGTTCATTTATGTCATGTTGTTAATTTGATAAAAATATCAAAAATTGAATACTTAAAAATTCATTTAATAAATCAATTATTTTCATTGATAACCCATACTCAGTAAATGAATTTGAATAGTTTTTCAGCTCTATTTTTAAACAGTTAAAAAGTGGCGAACAAACGAGGACGTGTATTGAGAGCTAATTATTCCCAAAATAAACTGAAAGCTCACGCCACCAAGAGGAACAACTTTTGCTTTGTTCTTTGTTGAAGTTATTGGTTTTTTTTAAAGCGTTTTGTTTTGCAGATGATTTGTGTTAAATTCAGTGAAAAAGAACTTAAAATGTTAGTTTAGTTTATCCATATAAGTAGATGGTATGTATAGCGAGAGAGGGATGATGTTCGAGCACAGAAACTTTAGAGAGATGAAACATATATTAAACGATAAGTTATAATATTTATGTATGTAGGTGTACAATTTACAGATAGAAAACATTTAGATAAGATAGATTTGATATGTGTATGTGTGTGTATGTGTGTGTGTGGATGTGTGTGTGTGTGAGTTTAAAGAGATATCAATATCAATAGTCATATACAAATATATATATATTATTATATTTATGTATTCAATGCTTTGTGGGTGTAGATTTTGTGTGGATATGAATTAATCAATCAACCAACCAATCAATCAATCAATCAATCAATCATTAACCAACCAACGCAGCAACCATTACGACAAGTTCAAAGTAATTTTAATAGAATTAATTATTCAAAATGTACTTACATGGCTTGCATAGTTAACAACTCTCAACATTACGTTACGTAAACGCTTACGCGTTTGACGTATTCAACGTTAATGTGCGCTTGCAAGGCAGTACGTACTATGAAACTTTCTTTGCATTACCATTATATCACTATATCATATTCGATTATCGAGATGGGATCAGAGGGTAGATAGTTGGATAGTTTGGATAGTTAGGTGGTGGTAGGTTGTTAGGTAGACAGTTATATAGATAAGTAAGTAAGTAAGTAAATGTATGTAAGTATGCATGTTTTGTGGGTGGTGGTAGTGGTGGTGGTGGTGGTTGTTGGCTTTTGGAGGAACTTGTTTAGACTACTACGAGTAATACTTGCATAGTAAGAAGTACAGTAAATGTACGTACGAGTAAGATTACGATTACGATTACGAGTATTGTATACATATCATATTATAATGGAATTTTGGCATTTACTTATCTTTCGTAATTCGCGTTTGCATAATTGGGCTACTTTTGTTTTTTTTTTATTTAATTTATATATATATATAGTAGAGATATGGAAAGTGAAGAGTGTACAAAAATACATACTGTAGTATTTAACTGTTTCTCGGCCCTGCACAACTGGCAATTGTTTATCAACACTCAACTGTACTGCACTGCAATTGTAATGTTAACTTTTAATTTTGTTACTGCAACACATATTAGATTCAATTCAATTTGATTTCTTAGATTATATATACTTAGATATGGTCATAGTTCTAGAGCTGAACTAGTTCTTGATGGGTATACATACTATATGGAATGGGCAAAGGTGGAATACTTAATGATATATAAACTTTTGAGAAGCCCCAAGTACACCTAGCGATAAAGAATTTTGACCAACAGCAGCTATTCGGATTCGGATTCGAATGATGGAATGAATTAAAGTTTATAAATGACAGAGAGTATAAAAAAAGAATTTGCTAAAAGAATACTCGTTTCATTTTAGTTTCCCCACTTATTTTAAAAGTACGTATTTGTTGTCGTCAAGTTCTGAGTTCTAAGCTAAGTCCTGTTATCTACAATGAATGAGGATTTATGAGGATCTATGACGATATTAATGAACACTACTACGCTGGGAAGATAAAGATATCTAAATACTATGTATGACTGCTAGACCCTACTTAGCCCAAAACATTCTGAATGATTTGGGTAATACTAGTAGTAGTAGTAGTAGTTGTTGTCACAAACAATTGAACCATTATTCAGTTTCTGATTGAGATTCGGCATTGAGGATTTTAGACAAGTTGAAAAAAGATGTCGTTGTTGGCAGCGAGCGCTGTGCAGCACTGGCCAAGTTAGACACTTACCATGCCCAGGCCAGCGGCAGCGGCAGCAGCCGCCGCAGCAGCTGCACCAGGATTTGTTGGCTGACGCACAGCCTGTAAACGTTGCAGCATTACGGCACGATTGAGTTCTTCCAGTTGTTGTTTGGCCTGTTGATGCTGTTGCTGTTGATGATGTTGTTGCTGTTGCTGCTGTTGTTGTTGCTGCTGCTGTTGTTGTTGTTGCTGCTGGTGTTGTTGTTGCTGCTGGTGTTGGTGCTGAGCCTGAGCCTGCGCCTGTTGTTGCTGTTGCTGTTGCTGCTGGGCAACAACAGCCTGCGCCACCTGAGCTGCCTGCACCTGTGCCTGCATGTGCTGAGCATGCGCTGCTTGAACCTGAGCAACCTGTGCAGCCTGAGCGTGCGCCTGCGCAACGGCCACCATGGCGGCGGTCTGTAAATAGAGTGGGGAAAGCATTGTGTTTATATATAGCAGGTAACTTAACGATTTATATATATATATATATATATATATATATAATACGACTCGAAGGCCCAGATTAGCAATTGTTAATTAGTATTATGTTTAGATATGTTTAAACATAATTTTTTTTGATATATATTATAATTTATATTATATTATATATTATATTATATATTATAAATGATAAAATAGCGTTGAGAGAGAGTTACTAGTAGTCTAAGCACACGCGAATGTCTTAGATTAAATATATATTTTGTCTAAATTTGCTAAGAAAAATAAATAAAAATACTAAAATAATTATAACAATTAAGTTAAACTGCTATTTTTGAATTTGACAAGTATTCTGTGTTGTGTTGTATGTTGTGTTTTAGTGTTCTAGTGTCAATAAATTGACCTAAAGTTCACTAAAATACTCTAACACTTCATTTAACAAAATATGTCTAAAACATATCTTCTTTGAATTTTAATTATGTTCGTTCTTTTAGAAAAATTAAAATAAATTACTTTTAATTGATATGTTCATATTATAAATCAAACCAAATTCAATGTACCCTTTTTAGCACATTTTTAATGGGCATAAAGGGTATAATAACTTATATTTTCAGTTTTCATTATTCAAATCAAATATAAATCTTATTTAATATTTGATTTGCTACGATCAAATCCTATTTTAATATTTTACCTGATTTTTATTACATTTTTAATTATTATAAATGACTGAAAATATCATTTAACTTCTGGCAAGCGTCTCTAACAGACAGAATACAACTCTAAAGTATATATAATTCCGATCACGATGCCATTTTGCCTAATCGTCCGTCACAGTTACAAAAGCAACGTCACTCCCAACTCTAACTGGCTAAACAAACGTCACTTTTCGATATACATAAGTACACCTCCCGGTTTAAAAGATATTTGCATTCAATTTTGTATATTCCATTTAAAAATAATTGATTTAAAATTTAAATTCAATTCAATTTTTAGTTTTTATAAAATAAGAGTAATTTTTGAAAGCAATAAGAAGCTATACTCTGCCAGTATACCCATCTGGGCTTCTCTCATTCATCTTGATCATTTTTCTTTTGAACTCAACTCAGTCCCATTTAAGTATCTTTGCAAATTCGAAAAGCGCGTTCACCGGAGCAACTGCAGCAACGGCCATAGATTGGCTTGGTTCCTTTTGTTCTCTTACTTTGTATGCTTTTTGCTGTTTTTCATAAATCATAAATGATTTAATTTTTTTTTTTTTTGTGTTAAATTGAAAGCCGCCGTTCATTTTTGTTGCCATTAATTTGTTTGTTTAATTAAAAAATTGTACAGACATATATCATACTATATGCTAAGTTTATTCTTTTTTTTTATGTTTTTGCTTAATTTTCTTCTTTTTTTTATTTTTTGTATAACTCTCTTTCCGTGATCCATTGTCGGCCGTTTCTGTGGTCGTGCACGCATTCTTCGAAATTGCAAAAATATAATTGAACCAAAAGTCTATCTTCATATTCGGTACAAAAGAACACAAAGAAAAAGAACTATAGAATGTCCAGCGTGTGGTTTTACGTGGATGGAAAATGGAATTCATGAAATGCGAAATAAACGCGTTAACCACGACACAGTCTCAGTAAATTTGCAGATCTGTATCTGAATTGTTATATCTTGTTGCAATTGCAACTGTCTCGGAATATGATTTACTTTTTTTTAAATTGTGTATGTGCATGTGAGTTGTGTCTTTTGTACAAGTCCGTGTCAAAGTCTGTGCGTCGTCGCGTCTGCTCATTTATATTGACTATGGTTTCTATAACTATGATAAGAACTCACTTCCTGTGCCTTGGAGATGGCCGTGCTCACAGCGATTGCGTTCGCTGCGCTGCCGGACAGCGAAGGCGGCGGCGGCGTTGAGGCCATCGATGAGGCAGCGCTGCCTCCGCTGCCACCACCATTGTTGCTGGGACTGTTCGTTTTAGGACCCGCAGCGGAAGCAGCAAGCGCAGCTGCCAGACGCGCCTGATACTTTGGTTGACGGGCTCGCAGTTCCTCCAGACTTGCGTCCTCCGCTGGATGCATGATTTTTGTGCTAACCGCGGCTGCAACGACTCCGCCGCCGCTGCCACCACCACCACCGGTTGCATTGCCAGCCACATTGGCCGCATTTGGCGGCCGTCCCTGATTGTGTGGATCTGGTGCAGCCACTGGAGCGGCGTTTGACGCCGCACCGCCGCCCACACCAGCATTATTGGTGGTGGGTGGAGCACTTATGGTAGCATTACTGCAATTGCAAAAATATTAACTTACAGGCGGTTTAAAGAGTTGTGTCGTTAAGCTACCTGTAAGCCGGAAACGTGGGCTTCTGATGTGCCATGGCTGCGACATGGTGTTGATGATGCACTGCAGCTGCAGCAGCTGCCGCTGATGTCGTAGCCATTGCTGGGAATATTGGACGCGGTGGCATCATGTGAGGCATCATTGGCATCGGGTATGGAGGCAACGGCGGCATGTGCTGCATCATGCCCATACCATACTGGCCAAGCATGTGTGGCGGCATCATATTGGGTGGCATCATCATGGGAGGCGGCACAGACATGGGATCTGCAAATAACTCAATATTAATATGTCTCATTATCATTATGTCTCATCTCTATCGATATATGTAAATGTATCGATTGTAGTGCACAATTAATATACTATATGCAATATTTTCATTCTCTTCGAATAGCTCACATTCAACTTTCTTCTTTGCCGCCGGCTCATCATCATCCGAGTCGGACTTGCCACCATTCTTTTGCCTCTCGTGATCACGCAAATCCTCCGCTGGAATGCCGTCCATGCCGAAGATCTCGATTTCAATGTTGGAGCGATTGGGCAGCGAGTTTGGCACCTTGTCCACCGTTTCTTTGTGAACCTGCATACAATGTATGGAAAGGCCCGGTCCCGTATACAGCTTCTTGTGGCATATATGACATTTAAAATGTTTCGCCTTCTGGTGCTGCACCAGAATTTTCTCATCGTCAAACTCACGATTGCAGTACCTAAGTTAGTTAGTATCGTGGGTTAAGGAAAGAACAAAGTTTATAATTCGGTTTACCGACACACACACACTCTGAAACATAGCAATAACAAAAAACTCGACATTATATAAATGCACAAGTGTAGGTGTGTGTGGTTATACGTGTGTAGATACAAATTTTAACGAGGCTCGCACGCACACGTAGAGGCGACAGCGGCTACCAAATTTTCATTTGCTTTGTTTGAAAAGGATACCAGCACCAGGGTTTGGAGGCCTTCTTCTTTTTACGACCCATTGTATGAACTTTGTTTTAAACACACGAGTTAGACAAGGCTCTTGATATAAAACTATAAAATTGCAACTTTTTATGTAAAAAAAACTATTTCCAAGCGTCGTGTCGGTATAGGTATCGTGAGAAAACAAAATGGAGTGTGTTCTAGAGATGTCAAACTATCGTAATTAACGATGTCCATGGTTGTGTTCTTTACTATATCGATGATTGTTTAATTATCGGTTTATATTAAACTATCGATGATGTTAATTTACATTGCGACAATCGTTTTTGTTGGCAGCGAGTAAAAATAGTATCGACATCTGATGAAAACATCATCGCTGCTCCGATGTCTATCGATATCAATAAGTAAGCATTGCGGTGTGTTTGGTAAACCGGCAAATTATTAAAGAAAATGGCAGATAAAAAAGTAAGTTAAACATCTAATAGTTATGTGATACTTAAATTAACTTATACGCTGTTACTTAGACAGGTGGCAACAATGACGGCAAAGAGAAGCGTCGCAAGGAGTCTATCTTGGATCTGTCGAAATACCTGGAGAAGCAAATACGCGTCAAGTTTGCTGGCGGCCGTGAGGCGTCTGGAATACTGAAAGGCTACGATGCACTGCTTAATCTGGTGCTGGACAACACAGTAGAATACTTGCGAGACTCCGACGAGCCCTACAAACTAACAGAGGATTCCACACGCAGCCTCGGTCTCGTTGTTTGTCGCGGCACGGCGTTGGTGCTCATCTGTCCGCAGGACGGCGTCGAAAGCATTGCCAATCCGTTCATCACGCAATAGAAGGAAGTGTTAAGAGATGCCTAGGTTAAGTAAAATTTGCGTACAAAGAATTTTCAACTCGGTTTGCATACAATTTTAAAATTAATGAAGACATTTTATATGTATCTTATTATAAATACAACTTAAAACTAAACTACAAGCTATTCTAGACCAAATTCGTTACGTATCCAGGGATACTGTGCCGGGCACTCCATACACGTGTAAAAGTAGCGATCCTCCTGCAACACCCGACTGCGCACCTTGCACATATTGGGCAATTGGCAGACCTGCTCGTGCGGCTCCAACTGTTTGGGCTGACAACGCCAAGGCTCAAACTGATGCAGTTGATTGTTGGGCGTCGGTTGGCGCATCCATTGAATGGCCTGTTGATTGGTAACAAAGTGCACGTCGGGCAGCTTCTGCATGTCATCCATGAATTTCTGCAGATGGAATTCATGGAGTTGTGTAACCTGGCAAGCCTTTTCATCCATTTGCAAGAGATACTCACCAGAAATGCATTGAGATAATCGATCTTCTTGAACCACGTGGAATGGAAATAAAGACCATATGGCGCCCGATTGCTTAGATAGTGACGCTTAAAGTTATACGTCAGCATGCGGTAGACATCCTCCCCTGTCAGATGCGGGGGACAGCTGTCGACCATGCCGCATGTATATTCGCCAGCCTCCAGTTGATTCATGACCAGTTCCCAAATGCCAGGATAACTGCGTGTTGGACAATTCTGATTGGTACCCAGACAACTGTGTGGCATCTTGAAGTCCAGTGTATAGGGCCAGAGTGGTGGATTCGAGTGCGGTGCCACCATGGAGGCGTCATAGACAAAGCCAAACTCCTTCATCATCAGGAACTGACGATTCCAGCCGACACGCAAGAAAGGAACACGCATACCACGAATCTCCTCCATGCGCACGCCGGCAAACTTATTAATGATGTTCGCCTGGCCGACCATCTCATCAAACCAATCCTCAATGGTGGCATTCTTGGACCACCAAAGTTCAGGGCCGCGATGACTAAAATGACAAACAAATGTCTATAAGTTTAAGCATTCACAGAGGGGAAATAGAAGAAACCTACGTCACCGAGTGTACAGCAATCTCGTGTCCATCATTCCATAGTTTCTGCACATATTGATAATTTGTATACGGATGCGAGACATAAAATGTGCTCCTAATCGGACAGCCATTGGGATTGCGCCTGTTTGGAGTAAACAATACCTTGGAGAAGAGCTCCCAGTTGTCGTGATTGATAGCATCGTCGAACGTCAGCAGTATCATCTGTGGAACTGTGTGTGTCATCAGATTGCCGGGTATCTGTGTGCCATCCTTGGAGCAGAAGCAATGCGGCAGCTGACATTTGCGTGTATCACAAGCACCGGCAGCATTCGGATCATGTTCCACATCACACCAACCCTCGTCAGAACCATCCGGACAGTCGACAGAGCCATCACAGAAATATTCCTGCGGCAGGCAGGTGCCATCGGCACAGCCCAACTGCGTTTCATCCGCACAATCGGCCATTTCAAGCAAAGGTTTCGGTGCCGGCGTCTCGGCTGTGATGTCACAATTATCCACATTGGCTTTGAAATCACATATCTGACGCACCACATCAAATAGCAATCCCTCCGAGCACTTGAACTCAAATACTTCGCCATCCAAACACAAAAAATACTTGCCACACTCACTGTTCGTCCAAATCTTGTGCACCGGTCGATTCGTGTTGCGATAGAAACGTGCATCTTGCATGCATGTTGCCGTTGAGCTGGAACGTCTATGACGACTATGATTGCCAGGCGTCTCCTCCGCTGCCGCCACCCGCTCCGACTTGGTGGCATTGTCTGTAAAGCAGGTCGTGTGTGTGAGACAGATTCATATAATTACTGGCAATACTAATTAATACATTGACCCAAAAAACCGGCTGCTCACGTCCACCCGGCCACTGGACTGGGCTATGTTAGGCGAGCTGTCTGCTGTTGCAATACTTGCTACCGCCTTGATCACGCAGACTCAAATGCAGGGGCGTTGTCAGCGGGGGGTTATCAAAGCCAAAAGTTAGCGCTTGTCACAGGGGATTGACTTGTTGAGAGTGTGAAATCGAAGAAGTGGCCTTTAAGCACAAGATTTATCTGTTGCCCACTTTATTTTATGCTCTATAATAGCATAATTGAGTGAACACACATGCCTTATACCATATTTTCCTCATTTTTAATGGGCACAGTTTATAACAACTAAATTGCTCATTGCCAAAATTTGCAAAATACAAAATAGCGCGAAGTGTCATGTTAAAATGTCTTGACAGTCTGCAGTGGTTTCTTTTTAAATACATTTTGCTAATTAAATACAACGCACATGTCTCATTTTGAAACACAAAAACAGAAATCTTTTAGTTAGCAAATGAAAATTAGAAAAAAATATATGAGTAAGGCAAAAATTAGTTAAGTTCGTAAACAATAACGCTTTAGTTAGAATTGCGCAACTTTAAATAAAATATAAAAGCGCACGATTAATTGACATTTAAAATATAATTATAAGTCATATATAAGCGATCTTTTTATTTGGTAATTAAGGAGTATTAGTTTGCAAGAGGTATGTTTACTCTATTTTTATTTATTTTAGCTTTTGCACTATTTCAAACTACTATTTATTATTTTGTTTAAGTTGCAGAATAAGTTTCCAAGCAGTAAGGACATTACCAGGAGTCTCTGGCATATCGGTAAACATGCCCATGAGAAATGGATGTGCCCCAAAACCCGTTCTGCAGAAGCTGCAAAGAATCCACAGGTAGCAGTAACATCTGGAACATCTGCTTTGTCACTGCCCTGCACTAAGTAAAGGCAGACTCAGATATTTCGGAAAACACCAGTTAACATCTCTGAATGATGTGGGAAATATTTGAAAAGACAAGCTTATAAGATTCTTGAATCACAGCTAGTGGATTTGAGCCTTAGTTTAATTTATGACAATGTCAAGAACCATTTTTCTGTGGAACAAAATGAAGTCGAGCTGCAATTGAAGGAAGTGATATAGGTTGTAGTTTTACCTACCATGTGGTCTTATTCATCTATTTATTAAATAACAAAATTACATATAAATGTATAATCTAGTTTGGATAAAGCACTGGCTACTTGAGTCTCTTGATTATGTCTGTTGTAACCGTATCTACCTATAAAAGCAGTTGTCATTTAAAAATGATGAGTTTATGTTATATAGAGATGTATTTAACTATTAACTAAAAGTATTGGCTGACGAGAAAAACTAAAAAAAGAAGGAACCAGCAAGAAACCTTATAATTTATCGTATATTTGTTTGTAAACTGTTTCACTTCGCTTTTTATTGAAAGTAGAAAAAAGCGACACACTGTGGCTTGTTTTCTCATTCTACTTTGCAAAAATTATAACTTTTGATGCAAATAAGATAAGATATATAAGATAATTGAATAAGCAATTAATAGAAAATACCCGTAGCTTTAAAATGAGTGTAAGATCTTTAAAATCTAACAAAAGACAATATGTCAACAAGTAATCAAAGTTAGATTTTGTGTTCAGCAGAGTCTATACGATGTATTTGCATGAATCACGACCATTCAACGTCTGGCATCCTGTTGACTGCGCCCCTGTGGCATGCAACTTTGGCGGTGCGTTTGCAACACGATTTCGCAGACTTTGGACGTATAGCTAGAGCAGATTTGTAGTAGCTCAGTCGATTGGGCAAGCGACGCGTGTGTATAAAATGCAAGATGCGATCTCAAGATTTCTTATACATTTGTATTTGTGCTCAGGTATCTCTTTCTTACGTATGTATGTGTGTGTGTGTGTGTGTGTAGCAGCTGCAACGTTTAGAAAGTAACTTTGCCAAGACTTGAACTGAGTTACCGAGTGGGAATGGCTGGGGGGGTCAGGAAAATTTCAGCAACTGTCATTGGAGTTCAATGCACAGACGGTCGCCAGTTGTGCCCCCTCTGTTTTATTATATAACAAACAGATCAACAACTTTCACACCCAATGCGCAAGCATGCGCACACACACACACACACACTACACACACATACACTACACACGCACCCAATCAAAGTCAGGTAGTAAATTTTTGGTGTCAAACAAAAGCGAGGAGAAATTACCAATGCTGGAAGCATCCGAAGACATAATCACAAACATGGCAACAATGCCAACAGCAAGAAACAGTGCCAATGGGCGTGTAATCATTAATTTTTGCACTGATAGCGAACAGCGACAGCGTTTACAACGGTATTGTTTGTAATCCTCTGCGGCAGCGGCGGCGGAAGCGACGACCTTGACTGTGAAACTAGTTTGGCCATTTGAATTTTCCCTGTAGCTATGCATTTTCGGTTGATTTCCAGTTTGCATGTTTAACAAGCAACAAAATTAAATTGCTGAATAATTAAACGCAACCGGCGGCGCGAATACGATTTTATTTTTTTTTTTGAAAACTTGGGTTTGCGCGTTCGCAGTGACCGTTACCGCAGACAAAGACAAACTGAAGTCGTTGGAGCGACAGACTGGGCCATATATAGACGAGTATCGCTGCGAGAAAGCTCTCGCAATGCAAAGGCGAAACTAACGCATTTCTTTTGCTTATTTTGTTAAATTACATTACAATAAATTACATATTTCAAAATGTTTCTTTCATACGAAAAAATATAAATCTGATTTCAATTGTTGTCAGCAACTTATCGTCGGTTTAATAATTAAAATTCTGCTACAGTTTACTGTAAAGTAATTTAACTTTAATTCATAACTTACATATTTCTGTAAGAAACGTAAAAATTTTATATTTAGCCTGCAAACAATTTGAATTGTGTATTTAAATCTTGCGAAGATAAACGGTTTCTTGTCAATTGGCGCTGCCAACTCGCTTAAAACTCTGTCAGTGTTAGTACCATAAATTGCCGCTAGATGCCTGTGGCTTCGTATGCAACCGTGCGGAAGCGTCATATTTTATTTTAGCGCCAGGAACGTAGAGCTGTTTTAAGGATTTTAAATATATTGTCGCGTTGTTGTATTGTGAATTTGCATTGGAAATGCGCTCCAGCCTGGGTACGCCTCAAGGGCGTGGAGGTATACGCACAAAGGCCGCCATACCAATGACACAGCTCCAGATGCAAAAGGCCCAACAAGAGGCGGCCGACGCCGCCGCCCATGATGCCCTGGATGACGCCGACATCTTCGATGATGAGGAGGGAGGCACAAGGATTGGTGACATCTACATACCGCCGCCAGTGCCGGCGCACTGTTCCATGGAGAGCGTCGGACCGCGTCTCATCATCAAACAGATTGTCAACTACAATTTCAAGAGTTATGCCGGAGAAGTGATCTTGGGTCCATTTCATCATTCCTTCACTGCGATCATTGGACCAAATGGCAGCGGCAAGAGCAACGTTATTGACTCCATGATGTTTGTCTTTGGCTGTCGCGCCAATCGCATACGCTGCAAGAAGCTCTCAACGTTAATTCACAATTCCAAGAAGTATCCAAATTTGCCCAGTTGCTCGGTCGCGGTGCACTTTGAGCAGGTGCTGGACAAGGGCGACGGCTCGTGTAGCATTGTGCCCGATTCGCAGTTTGTGGTACAGCGTACGGCCATGTCGGACAACTCGTCGTATTATCAGATTGGCAAGCAACGTGTCCAACTCAAGGAAGTGGCCAAGTTGCTGAAAAAGCATCACATCGATCTGGAGCACAATCGCTTTCTCATTCTGCAGGGCGAGGTCGAGTCCATAGCCATGATGAAGGCCAAGGGGCAGACGGAGAATGAAACTGGCATGTTGGAGTATCTGGAGGATATTGTGGGCACTCAGCGTTATATACGTCCGTTGCAGCAGATCAATCAACGTGTGGATCAGCTAACCGATGATCGTACGGAGAAGCACAATCGTTGCAAGCTGGCCGAACGCGAGATGAAGGATCTGGAGCAGCCGTACAACGAGGCAGTCGAGTATTTGCGCAAGGAGAACGATTTAATGCGTACCAAAAACTGGGTAACCCAGAAATACATCAGCATCAAGAAGCAGAAACTGGAGGAGTATACCAAGGAGCACGAGAGCTGCTCGGAGCAATTGAAAGGCCACGATGAGGGCACCGAAACTCTGCGCAAGGAACGTGCCGAAAAAGAATTGATTGTACGCAAGGAAATTGAGTAAGTTCCCTGAATATAGTATGTTAGTTTCCTTGACCAAAAGATTCCATTGCGTCTTGCAGAGCTTACGAAGCTCTCGTCAAGAAGCGTGAGGACATCAAGAAGAAACTTGTGAATGCGGAACGCGGCTATACGGAAGTTCAGAGCGCCATGGAGAATACAAATAAACAGCGTAAAAAGGACAAGGCACAAATCGATAAGAATCAAAAGGAATTGGATGAGCTGCATAAATTGCCGGAGAAGAATGCAAATGAAATAAAGGATTGTGAACGTAAATTGGAGCAATTGGAGCGCGATAAGATCAAGCTAACGGAGGAGCTGGAGAAACAGCTGACGGAGCTGAAGGAGAAGTCGGAACCGTTGACGGAGAAACGTCTCAAGTATAGCGATGAATTAATTGGCCTCAAAGAGGCCGTCAACAAGGCCAAGGAGGAGCTGCAGGTGCACGAATCCCAGCTGAAGATCTTGAAGCAGGTCGAGGTGACAGAGTCTCGCAAATTCCAAACACTCAAATCCTCCTACGAGGAATCGGAGCAAAGTCTGCAACAGATGAGAACCAAATTGGATGAATTGGCCGTAAATATGCCAGAGTTTGAAGTTGAAATGACACGAAAGGCGGCCGAGGTGGATAAAATGTGCAAGGAGGAGCGCAATCTGTCCACACAGTGCGGCAAGTTGCGCGAGGAGGTATGTTTCGAATTTGACTTGAAAACGTTTATTATTATACCCTGTACAAGGGTAATTTAGTTTAATGTAAAAGTATGTAACACAGGCAGAAGAAGCTGTCGCAGACCGAGTAACCACAGGGGAGTCAATATAGAGCCATGTCTGTTCTGTATAGTCGCGTCGATCTCAGCAACTTTAAGAGCTAGACACGCCAAATATCATATCTATGCCATACCAGTTAAAGTTTATTTCAAATTAAAGCTAATTTCTGAACGTTTGCTCATTTAACTACACAGATATTTAAAGAAAACTGTATTGAAATGAGTAAGTTTTATAAAAATCGGCTCATAAATTGAAATTTTATGTAGAAATGGTAAAAATTGCATAGAATCCCTTTGCACTTGACCAACACATGTGTGCGAGCGAGACAAAGCTAATGGTGGCGTGCACTTTCCAGTGTTGCCAGTATTTTAAGCGCTAAAATAGCTAATTTAAACAAAAAAAAAATAGCTAGATATAGCTTTACAACTTTAAAAAACATACAAAATTAAAGAAAACTTACTAAGTAAACTCTATTTAATATTTTGCTGCATTCGAAACATTGTTCCAAATTAATTATTAAATTAATTTCTTATTTTCTCAATATTGTCTGCATTGAAATATTCGAATATCTCCATTATATATATATACAGTCGAACTTCTCTATTACGAACTACTGTACAACAAAGTTTTCTTTATAGCGAATTAATTTCCAGAATACTAAAAAAGGCAGACGAGAAAGAAATCTTCTTCTGTTACTAATTTTCTATATAAAGAGTCTTTGATTATTCCCTTTCGCTTCGCTATATAAAAGTTCGATTGTATTTATATATCTTAAAGTTATCTGACAATCAGAAAGGTTTCTTAAAAGAGTCATATTTCTAGATTTTGCAATTTGAAAATAGCCAAGTCTATAAAACAGCTAAAAATCGTAGCACTGGCTTGTAAATAGATGTAATCAGTTGAGAGCCCAGGAATATTTAGCTTAGACCACGCGTGGTAGGGAATTGCCTTTTTGGGCACCACTGATATAAATGATTTAGCAAATAAATACATAAATATATATAAATAACTGCAAGCGCCGTACTGTTTAGCTTACTTCAGTCAATAATACATAAATAGAGATGTAATCAATTGAAAGCGCAGTAATTTGTAGCGTAGATCACGCGTGGCAGGGAATTCCCATTTTGGGCACCACTAATATAAATACAATAGTTTATACAATACATAGTACATACATACCTTCTTTATATATAAACTCGAGTACAGGGTATCATACTGCACATACTGCACATACTTTAGCTCTTCTGACTTGCTAAATCTCTAACAATCTCTGTTCCTGCATTCCAGATCAATGAGCGCTCTGCCAACATGCAAAAAAAGCTGTCCAATGATAATGTCTTAAACTTTCTGATGCGCATGAAGGCGGAGGGTAAAATACCAGGCATACTGGGACGTCTGGGTGATTTGGGTGGCATTGATGCCAAGTACGACATTGCCATATCGACGGCTTGTGGTCGCCTGGACAACATTGTGACGGACAACTATGACACCGCAACGGCGGCCATCAATGCGCTAAAACAACACAATGTGGGAAGAGCAAACTTTATACCATTGAGTAGAATGGAGCACTGGCGTAACAAGTCGTATCCCATAAACACGTGAGTTTAAAAACTTCTTG
Organism: Drosophila histrio; assembly: GCA_958299025.2. Taxonomy (NCBI): domain Eukaryota; kingdom Metazoa; phylum Arthropoda; class Insecta; order Diptera; family Drosophilidae; genus Drosophila; species Drosophila histrio. The sequence continues at coordinate 14,536,982 of OY282580.2, forward strand.
AAATGGCATCTTATTGAGTTAAACCTTCCGCTCACAGTCCAGAGAACGTGCCACGCCTCTACGATCTTGTGCAGGTGGAAGATGAGCGTGTAAAGACCGCATTCTATATGGCACTGCACAACACGTTGGTGGCCAATGATCTGGAGCAGGGATCTCGTATTGCGTATGGCAGGGAACGCTTTCGTGTGGTCACCTTAAGGGGCGAGATCATTGAACAGGCGGGCACCATGTCCGGTGGCGGCAATCGTCCGATACGCGGCAAAATGGGCACACAGGTGCGAACGAAGACCGCTCAGTCGGCGGACAGTTCACAGATATCGCAAAAGGATCTGGAGGAGATGCAGCAACAGGCAGATCAGTTGCAGTCGCGCATCAATTACTGCCAGGAGCAGCAGGGACGCCTCGAGCATGAGATTCAAATGTTGCAGTCCAATCTGCAGCGTAGCGAATCGGAGCAGAAGCGTCTTACGGTAAGCATCAAATCGCAGGAACAGCAAATGGCCAGCAGTCTGAAACAACTGGAGGCACAGCGTAAACGCATGGAGTCTAAGACTACGGATGAGGCTGCTGTCAAGGAGCGTGAAGCGCACATTGAGACATCGCAACAGCAGTTGACGGAACGACAGGAGAAGGAGAAGGTCATGACAAACAAGATTCAGAAAGTACAGGAAGAATACGATTCGTTGCGTGCGAATACCGTGAAACCCGTTGAGGCGCAGCTAAAGAAGGTGAACAACCAGCTGGAGAAGATCTCCGGCAATGTGCGATCCCTGAACGTGGCTCTGACCACCGCCGAGCGGAGTATTGAACGTCTCAAGAAAAACAATGTTAATTTGCTGGAGAATATTAAAAACTCCGAGGATAAACTACGTTCGCTCAGCGAGGAGCGGCAGCAGTGTCAGGACCGCAAGGATGAGCTGGAAAAGGCAGCCACCGAGGCGGAAGAGGCCATCAGCAATGCCAAATCTCAATCGTCGGACATTAAAAAGGAAATCGATCAGCTGAACAAGCAGGAGAATCAACGCAACATGGAGCGCATTGAAATAGAAACCAAATTACAGGCGGCAGCGGCTAAAATGAATGAAGTCAAGTCGGATATACCACGCTGGCAGCAGCAGCTGAAGCCCCTCAAGCTGAATGAGATTCCCGGCGAGACGGAGCCGCCAGCGCCGCTCAAGACACTGACCGAGGAGGAACTGGAGGCAGAGAATCTGGAGGATATGCAGTACAAGCAGACGCTGCTCGAGGAACAGCTGAAAAAGAAACCCAATCTGGGCTTCATCAAGGAGTTCACCGACAAACGACTCGTCTACTTGGATCGTGTGCGTGTCCTGGAGGACATTACTTCGAAGCGTAACGAGATGCGTGATAAATACGAGGAGGTACGCAAACGTCGCTACACCGAATTCATGGAAGGATTCAACATCATTACGCGCAAACTGAAGGAAATGTATCGCATGATTACGTTGGGAGGTGATGCCGATCTGGAGCTGGTCGATTCCATGGATCCCTTTACGGAAGGTGTGCAATTCACTGTGCGTCCGCCCAAAAAGAGCTGGAAGTACATCTCGAATCTGTCGGGTGGCGAGAAGACACTTTCTTCGCTAGCGCTCGTCTTTGCCCTGCATTACTATAAACCCTCTCCATTGTATTTCATGGACGAAATCGACGCCGCCTTGGACTTTAAGAATGTTTCCATTGTGGGACATTATATTAAGGTAAACTTGACTATTATAATGAAAACTTGATTAACATATTTATAACACAACATTTACATCTTTCTTTAAGGAACGCACAAAGAATGCACAATTCATCATTGTCTCGCTGCGTGTGAACATGTTTGAGCTCTCCAATTACCTGGTGGGCATCTACAAGGTGGACGACTGCACCGATTCCGTCACTTTGGTCAATCATCCGCCAGATGCGCTGCCTCCGGCAACTCAGACACAAGTTCCTCTCAGCCAGCTACTAGATGATTCAATGCGTCCCACCATCAATGGGGAGAATCAATCACAGTTGCAGCAGCAACTCCTCCCTACGGATACCTCCAAATCTGTAACCGCTGCAGAAGCAACATTTGCGCCACAGCTGGAGAGCACAGTGCTCTCCCAATTGGTGGAGGTTCGTTCGGAAGCGAGTGAATTGGCGGTGAGCACGATGCCAAGTTCGCAGCAACTGTCCCCGGCGACAGCCATTTAAGTGTAACAATAATATTAATGTGAATTATAATGAAATATTTTTATACAGTACAAATTGTAACAATAATAGTAGTAACATAATTAGAAACTGGACATTATCTTGGTGCAGATGGAGGCCAGAGCTTCTGTCGTCTCATTGCGCAAGCCTGTTATGTCCTCGCCAGCATCGCAGGCCCGCGTCACGACCGGATCAAGCGGCAGCGAACCGAGCAGTGGTACATCCATCTCGGCGCACATCTTGGCCGCGCCGCCTGTTTTGGGCGGGAATATGTCGGAGCTGTTGCCACAGTGGCCACAGCGGAAGCTGCTCATATTCTCGATAACGCCAAGTATGGGAATGCGTTGTTTCTTGCAGAAATTGATCTCTTTGCGTACGTCCAGCAGAGCGACCTCCTGTGGTGTGGTCACAATGATAGCGCTCAGAGATTCGGGTGCATTATCGTCCCGCAGATAGGAGACAACGGATAAATGCTCGTCCGAAGTACCAGGCGGTGTGTCCAGCAACAATAAATCCAAATTCCCCCAGTCAACTTCACTCAGAAATTGCCGAATCATGCCATTCTTTTTTGGACCTCGCCAAATGATGGCATCGTCCACAGAGCCCAGCAGAAAGCCAATGGACATCAGGCACACATTGTCGTCTATGCCCACCGGCGACCAGCCTGACCCGGACTGATGCACATTCTCGCCAAGTGCTCCCAGCAAGCGCGGCTGCGATGGTCCGCAAATGTCAATGTCCAGCACGCCAAAATTATTGTCCGGGCAGCTGCGTGCCAAGTAGCGTGTGAGCAGCGTGGTCACCGTGCTCTTGCCCACACCTCCCTTGCCGGAAAGTATCAGCAGCTTGTGCTTCACATCCTTCATGGCGGCTGCCACAAGCGCCTTGCCGGGATCCTCAAGTTTCTTGCTGGGATCACTGCAAATGCTCTGATTGGGACAGCCGGCACAGGCGCTAACCAGACCTGCCTGTTCGCTTTCCACTCCAGGACAATGCGCTGGCGGTGGTACCTCCATTTTCTGAATTAAATATGCGTTGTGAAATTGAAAACAAAAATAGTAAATCAACTTTGCTGATAAGACGGCCAACAAGTGTCAACGTTTTTGGTGAATGTCAAAAGACCAAGTTCATCGATTAATTATCGCAGTATATCGACTAATTTGAACCGAGTGCGAAATATTTTAGCCTCCCTCGTAAAACATTATTCAAGCGTTTATTATACCAAAAATCCAAATATTTTATTTAATTTCTGCTCAATGAATGCATTTAAAATGCTAATAATTAGATCAATGGTTACTTAACTAGCGGCATTGTAATCAACCAAGCTCTTGGCGCTAATTGGCTCCAAGTTGCGTACGCCAGATTTATCAACGACTGAAACACTGAAGTTCTTCAGGTTGACAATCAGACGCTTCTGAATTTCCAGCACACACTTCTTCAGCACATCGTAGGCTTCCTCCTCTGTGATGTTGGGATGCCAATAGCGATCGAATATGCTGGCGCAGAACATGCTACCGTAGCCATGACCGGCATAATTCAAAGATTGCGACGACGCAAGATAATCGATGAAAGTCAGTTCAGGACCTTCGACCTGGTCGTAACTAGTAATATATAAAGGTTCATTATTTGCGGAACACTTGCATGATTATCTGCTATGCTACTCACCCAGCGACAAACATAAACACTTGGTACCTTGTGCGGCTACGCAAGCTTTCGGCCAGATTCTTGCGCGTAAAATGTGCTGCAGAGCGAGGACTTAAATCGTATCCATTGCGCATTTTGTAAAGTGCAATGTTCTTTGCGATGAACTCGGTGAACTGCTCGGTGTCGCCGGACTCGCCTACTGTTGAAATCAGCAAGTTATCCGCAACCTTATGGATCTTGGTCTCATCTGAAATATTGTGCAAAAATATTAATAAGACGGAACCCGGTATTTAACCCGTTTGGGCACGCCAATTCCACTCTTACCTTCTTTCATCACAATTACTGAATTTGCGTGAGTTGTGTCTGCCGCTAGCATCACAAAATCCGGTCCTTTGATACCCAAAAGAGTTTCCATTTTCCGACTGTGATATTTATTTTACTTTGCTGGTTGTTAGGATGACTTGATTAAATTTTTAGCTGTAGCTGTCTCACGGCGTACTGTGGCGGTCGGGCGATACACAGTGTCAGCTTTTCGATATATCGCATATGCGATCCTGCAGAGTAGTCGCACATAATTAGGCGACATATCGACTTCCTCTACGATAGGTTCCTCCATTTTGCGTTAACAGAAATATCGGAAAACGCCTTTGGTTAACAGAAAACACCCCCGCAGTAAGAAGCTATATAGTTAATAGAATTCTGTTTTAAATGGTATCTCACTGGGTCATGCTTAAACGTAATCATTTAAAATGTTATGCTGGAATTTATTTTTTATTTTAAAAACTATAAATATAAGGTGTTGAGCAATGGCTTTATCGAAGTTTCAGCTCTGATGTACGATAGTCTTATCTATCACATTGAACGATATATCGATATCACTGTTAATATAAACCATAGTATGTTTGGATACTGCTGTCAACTCTATCGTTCCCATCTCTACATTTCAGTCTTTCCTTCGTATTTTACTTCGTGTCGTCGTCGCTTTTGTGAATAAAAAAATACGAGAAAATTTTTAGAAGCAGCGAAACTTTGCTCCAGCATTTTGAGCAATATTTCAAGAAACAAGTGCAACACATAGCTAGCAACTCACTGCAGATACTTTTTTGTACCCCCGTCGTTAACAAAAGCCGTCAAAATTGAGTCGACAAAGATTGACGAGACTTTTCCTTCCACAACTGCTATGGAGGATAAAGCAACAACAAAAGATCTAGATCAATGGATTGAGCAGTTGAACGAATGCAATCAATTGACAGAGACACAAGTTCGCACTCTATGCGATAAGGTAAGGAGTCGCAAGCTCGCCCTTATTCCCTTAAAATAAGATTTAAAAATAATTTCCATCATCATCGTTTGTGCCTCTCGGCTCTGCTTGGGCACTAATTTTGCAAATGGTTGCGTGCTTTGCTCTCGCTCACTCTCATTAGGCCTCGGCTTTAGCTCATGAATCATGATGCGCTGCTTCTGCTCGCGGTAGCGGCAGTGGCGTCGCCATATTGGAATATTGGTAAATTCCAACAGCCAAGCGCCGCTATGCCCGCCGTTTGTGCAAGCGGGATGCCAATAAGCGTTAAGCCAGTGTGTGAATGGGACAACACGATGTACAATGCCTAGGCGAGAAGAAATATTTCTTTTTTGTAAATCTCATTATATAGCGTTTGTTTAGTTATTGATAATAGCAAACGTGCGTAGTTGTTCTTGGGAAAAAATTGCAACAACCTTGCTTTGTCCCTCTAGCTGCCCCTGCGTCACATCTATTTCCTTTGCAAAGTAAATATTACTTAATGGTTTTTGTGTTGGTGTGTGCTTAGAATATGTATCTATGTATGCACCGTACACACACTTGTGTGTGTGTTCGTTTGTCGGACAAGAGTGTTTGTGTATATGCGTTTGTGTGTGTTGTGTTTTTTTCTTCCAACAATATTGGATTCAATTAAACAAATTAACGAAAAGCTCACGCGTATAGATATTCACACCAAAGCGCATCGATATCAATTATTTTCAATTTGCTGATTTCGCAGTTTCTGGCCGCGTTCACTCATTGATTGTGGCCTATAGAAGTGGGGTTATGTTTGCGTCACCCAAATATTTTGTTGTGCCCAATAGTTCTATTTTGCCTAAAAGCACAGAGAAGGGTGGTGGACGGGGGGCGCACCTCGTCGTGATGCCAAAAAGTGTATTGTATTGGCTATAGGCTTGTCTGGCGGAAACGACCGCAGACGCCACCGACAAGGTAAAAGCAAAAATTAAATTGGCTCATACAAATCTCTTGTCGCTCAGTGTTTCATCCGGACCCGGAAGCTTGTCTGCCGCCTGTCGTGTCTCATTCATCAGCATTTAACAGAATTATGCTATAAACTATATTTCATGTTTTTTATATGTATATATTCAGCAAAAAATCTTGCCAAAGTTCGTTTTGGGTTATTGCACGATTTTCTCTAATCGATTTATCGATCTATCGTTTAAAACTTGTTTACAATTGTTGTTGTGTTCTACAATAATTAATGCATTGCTGCCATTTTGTTTTAATAGGCAAAGGAAATTCTATCGAAGGAATCCAATGTGCAGGAGGTGAAATGTCCAGTCACAGTATGCGGCGACGTGCACGGACAGTTCCACGATTTGATGGAACTGTTCCGGATAGGCGGCAAATCGCCCGATACAAATTATTTGTTCATGGGTGACTATGTGGATCGTGGCTACTATTCAGTGGAGACTGTGACGCTGTTGGTATCGCTCAAGGTACGCTATCGGGAGCGCATCACCATTCTGCGCGGCAATCACGAATCGCGTCAGATTACACAGGTGTATGGATTCTACGATGAATGCCTGCGAAAGTATGGCAATGCGAATGTCTGGAAGTATTTTACCGATTTGTTCGACTACTTGCCACTAACGGCACTGGTGGACGGCCAAATCTTTTGCCTGCACGGCGGTCTAAGTCCGTCGATTGATAGCTTGGATCATATACGTGCATTGGATCGCTTGCAGGAAGTGCCCCATGAGGGTCCCATGTGCGATTTGCTGTGGTCTGATCCCGATGACAGGGGTGGCTGGGGAATTTCACCCCGTGGAGCTGGCTATACCTTTGGACAGGTAAGTTAACAACTATCTACGTTGCCAGCCAATGCTAAAAAACACAAAATCCCAACTCTGCAGGATATATCAGAGACGTTTAACAACACAAACGGCCTGACATTGGTCTCGCGTGCACATCAGCTGGTGATGGAGGGATACAATTGGTGTCACGATCGCAACGTCGTCACAATATTCTCAGCGCCCAACTATTGCTACAGATGTGGTAATCAAGCGGCTCTCATGGAACTGGATGATTCACTTAAATTTTCATTGTAAGTTTTCCATCATACGCCCACATATTGAAGTGATTCACAATCGTTTTTTCTTTCTCTTAGCCTACAATTTGACCCAGCACCGCGGCGCGGAGAGCCTCACGTAACGCGAAGAACACCTGATTATTTCCTTTAAGCTGTTTGCTCTCGGCACACGTGCAGCTTACATTTATACACACCAACACACACACACACATATTACATCGCATTATAACAACAAAAATATAAACAAAACGCAAAAGCAAAAAAAAAATGAACAAAAAACAAAAAGAAAACAATAACCTGTAACAATTTCGATGCATTTTGTGTTGTACAATTGAAAAGCAGCTGCAGTTGCCACAATCAAACGAAACAGAATGGATTCTGCTGAGCGTGAATTGTAAATGCATTGAATGTTGTTAATAATAACGTGGGTCGGAAGACGCAAACCGGGGGGTGCCGAGTGTGACGAGTTGATATCAAGCAGAAGGAAAGAAGCAGCCGCAGCAGCGAGAGGGGGCGGATAATACAATCCAATCAAACCTACCAACCAACAACAACCAACCAAGCAAAAACAGCAACAAAACACAACAACTACAACTACTTAGCTAAATTTGTTAATTTATAAAATAACGAACTAAGCGTCGCGAGCAAGCAGCAGCAGCAGCCGCCGCAGTAAAAGCCAGAAATGATGGATGGATGGATGATGGAATTAAATATATAGAATGAGGAATGGAAGAATATAAAGAACCGAACCGAACAGAGTACCGAACCGAGCCGGGATATGCCGGATGTGGGTTGGGCATTTATTTTGTCATGGCCTTACAAATGGACACAGGACTTGGGACAGAAGAGTCAGTAGGACGACGACAAACAAAACATCAAAGCAAACAAAGCGCGGGGGGGACAGAGCAGCATAGAACAGAGTGAAGAAGAAGAAGAGAGCGGGGACAGCTGGGCGGGTTCAGCGATTCAAAACAAAATATAATAATGAATACAAACAAACAAAAACAATTTAATATTACTGATTACAATTAAAAAAAAAAAAAGAGAAAAAAAATTATTTAAAAAAAAAACTACAAAAAAAGTAAATTCATTCAGAGAGAGAGAATGCTACTGTCTTCACTTTTACTTCAAAATCATCAAGTTTCATATATTGCTTTTTGCAACGTAATTACAAACATTGCCCAACCAAGTTCATATTTTTTAAATTTCGAGGTGAAAGTGAATGCAGGCGCGCAGCTCTGATTATAAATTAAGTTCATATGTAACTTTAATAATAATAAAAAGAAAAAAAAACAAACAAGCACAAACAATGAATGCGTGGTAAACAGGAAGCTGCTGGCAAATGACAAAAGATAACAAACGATAAAAGCCAGCAGACGAAGAGTAATGGCAATAAAGAGAGCGCCGCCTTAAGAGAGAGACTCGATTGTTGCGCGCGCTCTGAGAGTGTGAATTGGCAACGCAACAGCATTTATGTTGGCAATGCCAAATTGCCAGTGCGTAGGCGAGCGCGAGAGCGCACACAACGCAGAGTGCGTTCTTAATTGAGACCTAGGATATGCCTAGGAAGAAGCCACGTCAAAAGTCAAACCTGGCCAAATAAATCTGAAATCTGAGTACAAGTATTTGTCAAAATTTTTGACACTTGAACGCACACACACACACACACACAGAGTGTTGTTCACATTTGAAAACATGTTGAAGCCCTTTTTCAAGTACCCAAAACTTGGAGCTACACCTACCGAGACTTGCCATCTATCATGGCTCCCCAGCATGTGGGCATGCGGGCGGCGAGGTAATTGTCGCTGTCGGCTTGAGTATGGGGTTGGGGGGACAGAGCTGCTGAGGGTACATGATTGGGGGGGGGGTGGTGTTGTCGTGCTGGCAGCGACGTCAGCTGCGATGTATGCGACATGGAAAATCCATTATCACGAAGTGAATTTTTACTGAAAAATTTACATACCCGCGAGCTACCGCAGCAGCCCCAAAGTCCCCAACCCCCCGCGGGGCAGACCACCCCCCCCACCCCGCATACATATAAATGTGAAAATAAATCCTGAGTGCGTGTTCGGATGCTGAATAAATAGAAGCACAAGAGCAGCAACAACAATAATAATATCAAGGATGCTAGTCGAAATAAGAATCATTGGCTAGGAAATAAGTAGAGCTCTATTTGATGGGCATTATTAAGTGCATATACCAAGTTTTCTAGGTAGATTGTATTTAATTAAAGGCATAAATTCAAATGTTCAGATCCCTAACTAAGGATGGGCATAAAAAACAAAAGTGAGTTCCGTAGCCGAAATATTAAAAATTTAAATGAACTGCTCACTTTTTACGATTTTGTCCTTAGTTTATGACTCTGGGATGTGGATGGATGTGGAGCTGGTTGGGGGGAACACTCATTGAGGCCTGCCTAAACAAACGTTTTGTATTTTTATCGTCTCGTTTTGCGTAGGGGTCTAAGGGGGTTGGGTCCTCAACCGTATGGGAGATGGATAGATGGGGCTAGTGTGGGAACGTATTTTTGGAGCCCGCCTGCAAGTATCTTTTACGATGCAAATTTGTTGCTATAAAATTGAAGAGTGTAGCCGCTCCTTGCCTAAATAAACTTTGCAGACTACAATGATGATGATGATGAGTTGCTCGTTGGATGATGCTGCTGCTGCTGCTGCTCCTCCTGTCTGCCTGCTGATGATGATGATGCCTCACTGAAAGCCAACGCCACGTGCCGCCTGTGCAAAAGGTTGAAAGGTCAGGACGGCGGCTTCCTTGCAGCAATTGAGCTTTGGGTTTGGGTCTGAGTTTGGAATTGGGTTTGGGACTGAGTTTTTGGCATGGATGCCAAATCAACAAAAATCGATTGACGCTAAATACCCAAGTTGCTCAGGAGTTAACTCAACTTGGCCATATACTTACAACGAACATAAAGAAAGTTTTTTGGGCCTATTTTCATTCTTCTTATTTGTTTTGTTTCTTTTTTTTTGTATTGTACTTATAAATCCCCAACGAATTGTGCACTGTCTCAGGGACTTTTTTTCGTCTTCTATCTTCGATATATTTAAATTCTTTTTCAGCATGCCCTACAGCTAAAGAGTAGCTAATGTGTGGCATATTAGCTGTCAGACTTCTTATGCAACCACTGAGATTACTGTGTTTATTTGTACTAATTGTTATCAGCAATGACATTGGAATTTTTATGGCATTTTAATGAGGGGGTCGTCTTAAGAAATGTCTTTAAAAAGTGTCTTTATGCTTTGACGATTTTCTGGTTAATTGGCAATTAAAAGTGTTAGACAGAGTTAGTATTAAAATAATACGTTTAGAGGAGTACTATATTTGATTTAAACAGTCTCGATTTAATGTTGAAAAGTTCAGTTATATACTTGATTATTGTAGGATACTTTTGTACATGGAATCTAGTTTATATCAACTGATTCATAGGTCTCAATTAGAGTATGTTTCTTCCTAGTTCTTTACTCTAATTGTGACTGCATTTAAAGTGCTTGAAGTGGCATGCAACATAAGTAATATTTCATTTTGTATAGAGAACCTATTTAGTTTTAAACAAATAATATACTGATGAAAAATCTACGTTTTTTCTAGACGAAAATTATTAATGTAGATACCTTTTATTTAAAGTAAAACATAATGACTTAGAAATGATAGAAACATCTTTATTGCAAGATCATCTTTTATTGTATTTTTGTAGTTTATGTTGTTATCTCTTGAAATTGTCTTATTTTATTAATAAAATCTTTTAAGAACAATGTGCTTGATTATAGAAATCTCTTTTTTATCAGAGTGCGTATCTTAATTTTGATATATATGTATCTAAAAATATATTTATATATGTAGCTAAAGAGATAAGATAAAAATAAGTTTCTAACTAACATCCAAAAATACTTCAAGATAAGGTAAAAAAGGTTTTAAAAGAGTATAACACAATTAAGGCGCCGATTAAATAGCTAAACATACCTTAAAGTACATTTCAATTGATTTAAATATAGGGGATTTCTTTCGCAAAAAGGCAAGTGTTTAATAAAAAAACAATAACTAAACTATTAACTATGGGCTTTACAATAGACACAAAGATACCAAACCAAGTGTCAAGTATAATATAATATAATTAAGAATCTTCTTAAAGAGCATAGAACATAACTGCTGTCGAACTTCCAGAATACTGTCGAACTTCAAACTAAATCCAGTGGCAGTAGCGTTTACGGAGCAAATTACACACAATTCTGCTTCCGTAGCTCGAACTTGCATAAGTCAAAGTTTCGGGTAATTCCCACTTAAGTGCAATTCTTTTTCATTTTGTGTATTATGCTTCTCCTTTGTTAGCATATACTGATGTACATTAACATAAGATGATGCAATATGATAGAATATTATTTAAACAATTACATACCAGGGTGCCACAGAAATCCAAACCAATCGTAAACCAATTCAAGCTGATTTTAGTTGACACAGACCCCTGTTCGAGCTAGTTTTAAAATCTCTAATCGTTTGGCTAGATATTTGCTCAATTTCAGTAATATAAAACTTGTTATGCATCATAAGTATTAATGTTTTGAAAAGGTTTCTAAATTTCTGAAATATCTGTTTAAACACATTTCAATATTAAACATTTTTAATTAATTTAGTTGTAACTATACAAAATCTCCAAAAAATCTCTAGTACAATATTCATTGTTGACATGCAAAACCGTCTCGAAGAAGAGAGTTGCCACCTAGTTTTGGAATCAATTTAAAAGTGATACGAAGTATTTAAAATGTAATTGTAATTGCGCTTTATTATGTCCAATGAACATAACAATATTGTAATTTAAGTTGACATAGTAGTTGCAGTTCTATGGGAGTGGACAGTTAAGTGTAAATTACTGGGATCGACTTTGAAACAGCGACAAAAAAATTAAATATTAATTTTAGAGCATTTTCTTGCGAGCAGTATCAACTTTATGTCGTCGTTTTTTACTCCGACTAAATACTCCGATAAATGAAATCTCTCAGAGTTCTGTGTCAGCAACGGTGAGGTTTAAAAGATTTGCAAGCCAACTCGAGTCAAAATCTCTAGAGATTTCTGATATGAAAAGGTGTTCTAATCATTGTGAAAAGCATCAGCGTTAGATTATTTAGATTCTTTACCATGACAACAATATGTTTATTAAAAAGTGATGAAAAATTCAAACCTATTAAAGAAATCAAAAGTTGTACAAGAACAAATAAGGAAGTAGCTGAGAAATATGGTATACCAACGAGTACGGTTTCCCAAGGGCGTCGGCAGCTTTTCAGTAAGGGGGGACAAACACAGGTTTTCAACCTCATCTTCTCCCTTTGCCTTCCTTTTAAGCACCAGGCATTCAACATACAGTCATTACAAAAATGTAATACTCTTAATAATTGTTTCTTTAAATAAATTCAAGTTTTAAAAACCATTTTATGCAGATTTTGGAAGCTAAATAATGAAATGTCACATGAGTAGGGGGGGCAATGGCCGCCCCTCTGCCCCCCCTGCCTACGCCCTTGCGGTTTCCATTATACTAAAAAATAGAGAATGAACTAATATTAATTAATAAGAATTTGCATTAGTCAAAGTCTCCATAAGTCGAACTTTTTTCTTAGGATAATGTTGATTCGAGTGAGGGAAGTTCGACTGTATCTACATTTGTTGAGTGTTATAAATCAACTTACTGGGAATTCCTTCTCAAAGGTAAACTGTTTAAAATATATAATAAATATTTAAAAGTAAAGAAACTTTGGATTATACAATCAACTGCCAAGACAGCTTATCATATTCTAGTTAAGAACTGTGGAACTTCAAAGAGAGCAAATTTAGTGTAACGACTTTCTTATCACAATAGTACGAGTAGATGCTCATTTGTAGTTTGATTTCTTTGATTTTTTTTGTTCGTTTCTTACCTGTTAAATTAGCTGAGATTTTGGAGTAGGGCATTTGTAAAGTCCTTCTCTCTCTCTCTCGCTCTCTCTGTGTGTTTCTCTGTCTTTAGCTCTATTGTTAGTAGTGCCAGGAAAACAGAGAGAGTCGAGAGTTGAGTTTTTGGCTTGTTTTGTTTTTTGTTTTTTGTGTTTACTTTGTCGTTTGTTGTTGGCCTTTTTGCTGCGGGCATTGACTGACTTCCTTCCGCTAGCTGGCAGTGGGAGTGGGAAGGGGAGTGGGAGTGGGAAGGGGAGTGAGTATGGGAATGAGAATGTTGTAAGTCGTTGTGGATGTGCAACTGGATGTGGATGTGGCGCCTCCATTCGAGTTTTGTGCGTGTTTCGCTTTTGTACGTTTTCTATTGCCGCTTCCTTCCGATATTCTTTGTACTACACACTCTCTGTGTTGCTCATGCTGCTGCATGCCTCTCGCTTTTCCGCTTTTCCTTTATCATTTTTTTTCTTGTCTTTCATTTTTGTTGTTGTCGTTTTTCTTTATTTCGCAGTGAATTTGGTTGTCTCGCACGTGAGCGGCATAATGAAATTTGCTCCGACGGCCACTCCCTATTATAGTATGTGGTGTGTGTGTGTGTGTGTGTGTGTGTGTGTGTGTGTGCCCAGCTGCTTAGCCTAATCTTATGTGGTGTGGCCACCTTAAAGAGATGTTGATGTTGATGCCGCCTGTCGATTTAATGTGCTGAGAAATCTCAGCTCTCGCTTTTCTCGCCCAGTCTTATTTGCATGCAATGTGCCCAAAAAAACAAAAAAGGTGACAACACAAAATGTTCAATGTGGCAAACAACAACACACAAAGTTGAGACTTTTGGCTGCTACTAGTGTGTGTGTGTGTGTGTGTGGACTATAGTCAGGCCTGCCACGCCTCTCTCTCTCTCACTCCCTCTCACCACCTTGCAGCTTCATCTCGTTTCACACTTTTGGCTGAGGCTCTGTGGCTGTGCTTTCAAGTGGAAAATTACTTTCGCAGCTTTATGATGCGGAAATTATATGAAAATCATGGCGAATTTGCCTCTTACAAGGAATGCCAGCGTCGAGCACAGGTCCTTTCACAAATACACACACACACACGGACACACACACACACACAAACACACACACATATAAATATATAAAATATATATGTATATACAGTTAGTCAAAAAACAATTCACATGTTTGTTTATTATTTTTAAAAAATAGTTCAACTTAGTGTTCAGTTTGTTTTTAGAGTCATAGGCAAATGTTTTACAATTTTAGACAATTTAGAAAACAGGAAAACGCATTTTGTTAGTTTTTAGTCAAGTAATTATTTATTTATTAAATTATTATGACATTTATATAATTATTATATTTATTTTAGAACAAATACACATATTTATTTATAATTTTTTGTTAATTCCAATGGATCTCAGTTGTTTAACTTGTTCCAAAAACCATAAGCAATTTTAATAAATTATAAATACAATGAAAACCAATTAAATAATTTTATTTTGACAAAATAAAATATGTAAATGATTTATTTATCCAAAGAAAAGATCTCCTTGCTATTTAATTCTTTTTAAAAATAGTAAATCCCAAAGAATCTTATAATTTAATTTGTTTAACTCTTCTTAAAAGCAGAAGCAATTAAAATAAATATGGAAATCATATTGAAAACTCTAAAATAGTATATTTTCTGCTACATAAAATATGTGAATAATTTATTTAGACAAAGAAAAAAATGTATACATTTGCTTATTATTTTTAAAAAATACTCAATGTATTGAAAAATTTAATTTCTTTATAATTAGAATAAAATAAATAAAACATAAAATAATAGACCAATAAAATCTATATTTTTCTCAAAATTAATTATAGGTATTTTATTATATTTTTATATAATTTATTATTAAATATTTATTTATTATTATATATTTATTTATTATTTAATTATGTTATTTTGTCCAGGAAAAATATGCCTATATTTGTTTTTAATTTTTATTATTATTATTTCAATTCTTAACTTGTGCTAACAACCATAAGCAATTATAATAATATAGATAAAACACTAAGAAAATGTTTCTTTTTTGTATGTGAATTTGATGCTTTGTCAGCATAATTACTTGACAGACTGTATGTATCTGCATACGAGTGCGATTGCGAGTACGCCTTATGTCAGGCTCTGTGCTTCTGTGCTATCTGTGCTGGCCGATCAAGGCGCCACAGTCGAGTTGCTGCCACGCCCAGTCGCATAATGAAACGGCAACGTTGACAATCCAGCTCCCCAGCTCCCCGGCCCCCAAACACCCCACCACCCACATCTACATCTCTGTCTCTGTCTCCATCTACATCTACATCTCCAGCTCCTTTTTTTGCCAGTGGCAGCTGCTGACTGGCTCCATTTCCATTTGAATTAGCATAAAACGAGGCGGCTTACGTCTGTCTATTGTGCGGGGTTTGAGGGGGGGGGGGATTGAGCGTGGAGTCAACTGCCGCATTGCTGGCCAGATATCATCTGTTGCTGCTGCTCTTGTTGTTGCTGCTGCCGTGTGGCGACACCAACGACGACTTCGTTATCTTTTTAACTTGGCGCTGTCGTTTATTTAACTGATAATGATTTGATGGCAGCTGGCTAAGCTTTCGACAAAGCCCTGCCACAATTTCCCCGCCCACGTCCCCTGCTTCCTACGTTTCCGCTAACATCGACGCCATTTGCTGAGGTCAATTACACGCTTTCGATTAAATTTGCCATGGCTGTTGTTGTTCTGGGTGTTGACAAGGAACAGCTGCCCTGTATGTATGTGTGTGTGTGTGTGTGGCATCTACAGCTATGTCTTTAGACTTGCCCCACCCCCTCCCCACACACACACACACACATGCATGCCTAGGTATGTGGCACAAATAAAGTTGAATTATTATTTTTCTTTATGCCTGGAGTTGGGGGCGGCGCAGTGGCTGGATGTGGGGGCGTGGCGCGTGCTTGGCATGCTCAAGTGTTGCCATTGCCATTGCCATTGCATATATCCGCATCGTTATCCATGAAAGTAGCGTTCCATGCCACAGCCACTGGAATGACACGAAAAGCTCTTTAGGAATCTAGGTTTTCGATTAAACGGACCCCAATACCAAACACACAATCCCAAACCCAATCCCAAGCCCAAACTCAGACCCAACCCCAGGCCCCGGGTCAGGTTCTTACTAAATGCCAATACTTTTCAAAGGTGCTGCCAAATTTTTTATTTTTTTATTTTATGAATTCCTTAATATTTACAGAGCAAAAAGGAGAGCGAATAAGGTGTGTGTGTGTGTGTTATTTAAGAATTAGAAAAGGTTCACTTTCTTTTATGTTTTTTTTTATTTAAAGTGAAAGTCTAAGGAAGTAAATGCTGCAAGTTGTAATTGCAAACTGCTTTAAATGGTGTCTTATAAATCTTTACAACTAAGGGAGATACATTTTGAAGTCCTTATGAAGTTGTTAAACTGTTTTATTTACTTTTTATTGCAATCGTTTAATTTAAATGAAACACGCAGTGATTTTCTATGACGTCCGCTTTATTTCGTTTGTATTTCACAACATCCTTAAGAGCGAGATCAAGCTAGGTCGATCTGCATTGTCTTAGGTAGGTAGGTAGGTTAAAGCGAGATAGCTAATCCATCTGAATAATTAGTGACGGGAGGATATACAATCTAGTGATGGTATGGTTAACAGAGTATTGGAATGTTAACAGACTATCGGCATGCTACATTATGTAATTAAATTACCAATTACCTTTGCTATTCTCATCAATTATTAGCTTATACTATCAACAATTCAATAGTTATCATAACAAGCTTTTATGCCATAGATATATATCTTTAAATATCTTATATGTTTATAAATTTAATAGATCCGACAAACTTTCAGTGTAGTTCCTTTCTCTTCTCAACTGCCCTAAATTTAATTTAACCAGCATAAAGTGGCAAATGCAGTGTTAACAATATGTTATCGTTAGTTTAACATATGTAAATCGTGTGATGTTTGTCAGACAACCGACTACACTTTCAGTTAGTAATCAACCTGTAAACGAGCATTAGTATATTCAAAATTTGTGTAGCTCCTCCCTCTCGTGATGAGCGAACCACTGTCAAGTTGTGGACTCCGTCTCATTTACAATGGCCTGCTGCTGATCACCTGTGGCGTGACTGCCCGGAGGATTACACCCCAGAAGCATCCGTTTGCCTTTTCCGCCTGTGTGGTGGGCGGAACAGTGGCTGTGGTGGGTCTGCTGCGTGCGATCTTCGGCAACGATCGCGATGCGGAGCAGCATCAGATGCTGCGCGATGTGAGTCATGGTGTGTTGGAGCTGGTGCCACTGCCCTTGATCAATATCGAGCTGTACGTATTGTCCCACGGTATGGGTCCCTTGGCCTTGGCCCATGGCATCTTTGTGCTGCCCCTGTTGCTTGATCTGAGATGTTCGTTGGTGAAGGAGCGTAAGAATTGTGATTACAGTGAAACGTTGCGGGATCTCTTGGTGCTCGGCAATATTGTATCTCTTGGCTATCTGGCCGTGCGACAGGGTAACTCTCTCTACATACGCATGGCCCTGACCATGGGCGTGATCAAGTATGCTCCTGTCTTGCTGGACAGTGTCCAGAACAACACGGGCGAGGATATGATTGTCTGGGGTAGTGCTCTGTTCTTTTGGCTACTCGGCAAGGCAAACGCTTTGACTGTCAATTAAATTGTGCTCATGTCTTGTGGTTAACCCTGGAGCTCACCCCACTGAACCACCCGCTGCAACTGCATCACCCTCTGTTGTGCTCGCTTTAAGGCTTCGACAGTAATTTCAATTCCCCGAATTCACCTGGTACGTATTAGGTTTCATTAGACGCCTTCCAATTCAATTGCTGTTCATGTTTTCGTAATTGCCAGGTCCCCTAATCGGCTGCCAACTTCACTGACAGCCCTCGTCCTCGACCCGCCCAGCACTTGTCTGGCTTTTCCCGGTCATGTGTCATGCAGAATTACTACGAGAAATTCCAGCTTCAAAATAATTGTAGGTATTTATTTTAGAGTTGACATCTATATTAAATGGAAAATCTTTTAATAATTAACAAATTATCTAATTTATTTAGCTACATATCAATTATTTATTGAATGCACACAAATATATACATAATTATTGAACATTTGTTTGTCAAATTATTCTATTTCTAAAAGAAAGACAGTCTAAATTTGTCTACGATCTTTTGAATGGAATGCGAAGGATCAAGATTATAAATCTCGACATATAAAAATGTAAATAAAAATTATATTGTGAGCTGTAATTGAAAAATGACCAAAGATAATCAATTTAGCAGCTGAGAAAATGTAAAGATATCTATTTATTTTCAAGAATATATTACTATTTATTAGATTATTCCATTTCTTTGTTAATTTAGAATACAAATGACAATTCTATCTATAATATATGCTAATTTTTAAAAGAACTTTACGTTAAAATACTCTCCTTTAACTAAGCATCAACAGACTAGTCGATGTAGCCATTCCCGTCTGTCCGTCCGTCTGTCTGTCTGTCCGTCTGTCTGTCTGTCCGCCTGTCTGTCCGTCCGTCTTTCTGTCCGTCCGTCCGTCTTTCTGTCCGTCCGTCTTTCTGTCCGTCCGTCTTTCTGTCCGTCCGTGCGTTTGTCTGTCCGTTTGTGTGAGCGCCTATATCTCAGAGACTATAAAAGGTAGAGATAATCAATTTAGAGAGATTAAATCATTATAAAATTGGATGAATGAAGTTAACAATAAAATAAATAAATAAATAAAATAAAAACTTAGGGTTGAAGAGATAAAGAGCTTTATTAATTTAAGTTAAGTTAAGTTTGGAGGTATTGAAACAATAGTTTAATTGATTCAACATTTGTTGCAAGTATTGGGGAAATCACAGAAATAAAACCCAATCAGATCAATAAGGGAAAAAGTAAGTATTGTTATGTTGAATTAGTTGCTATAAAGTTTAGAATAAGTTTCTTAATAGTAGGAAAAAAGGTCTCTCTGAGTTGAAAACTCGACAAAGTCTATTGTAATCAACATAGAGGATTCAAAAAGGGTTAATGCAAAAAGTAGTTAGTAGTAGTACATGCGATTAGAGTAAGTGGGATAAAGTTATGTGTGGGTCTAGAAAGCACAGAGATATAAATATGGCTTAATAATACAAAGGAATCGATATCATTATTTAAAAATTCTAGTAAGAAGACCACACACAGCAAATCAGCATCGATTAGCTAGAGATGTAGACTATGTAATGCATTTTCAAGTTAATTAAACCTATAATTTTGATATTTATAAAATTGTAAGCAATTTGTAATGAGAGGGAGTTCAAAAAGAATTCGCAGGACTATCAAATTACAGATTATTTATTGCCTTAATTGCCTTAAAAATAAAACTAGAATATAATGTAATATAAAATCTAAACCAGCCACACTTCCGCAGGAGGAGAACTCATAATAAAACTGGCAATTCACATGAAAATTGGAACAAGTTTCGACAAGGCATTGAATTTGGAATTTGTATTGAATCAGTAAAGTTTACAAGACAACATTTTGTTTTTAATATTAGCATTATTTTTAAGAAATAAACAGATACGTCTCCGTATCAAATGTAAAGTGTTGTCTTATATGTTTACTTGCTTATATTTGGATGAATTTAAATGAGACTTAAGTTCTTTAAATGCTAAAATTGTACCATATGTGCTATTTGCCAAAGTAAACTTACAAGTCTATCAAATGTTTGCTTAAGTGCAGAACTTACAGTGTATAAATGACTTGAGGTGAAATGCAATTCTGAATGAAGTTGAGTGGCAATTGGAATATGCAAAGGATTCTGCCCAAAAGTGTCAATTTGTTGGCTCTAATTAAAGCAGATTCTTGCTCAAGTATAAGTATAGACGAGTGTCAAGTATAGTATAGTATATACATTTGGTATATGTATGTATATATATGCATATGTATGTATTACCTAACTGTGAGGAATTCGCTTGATGCGGGCTTGTTAACAATATCGTATATGTTTGAATTAACCGCAGCTGTCAAATGACAAACTCTAATTGCAAGTGGAACATATTTTAATGAGTATACACGTATATACAAATATAACTTTATATATATATTAATATATACTCCCAACCTATATAAATATATATGTATGTATGTATCTATGTGCATATATTTTGTGGCACGTTCCCTTTGCCAGGATGCCCGTCGTTTTTTTTTTTATTCAACTTGACAAGTGAAGTGAGTGTGAATATTTTTTTTTTAGGTCATGCCAAAGCCGTGGACGTCACCTGGTTGGATAAAAAAGAAATAAAAATAGGAAAAAAAGTAGAAAAAAATGGGAAAATTAAGAAGGAGGGAGGCAAAAAAGAAATATGGTTCGAATCCTTTGCATCCTGTTGAGGGAAATTGCAGTCAGCATTTATTTCCGCAACTTGATGAAAAATTCGAAAATAATTTGCGAGCCATAATTAAAAGGTGACAGCGTCCTCGTCCCGAACTTATCCAGTTACATTTCCACTCATCCATGGTGAGAAAGTAATGTTTTTCCCTCCAGGGCAGGGGATAGATAGATAGATAGATAGATGGGGGGGTAAGGGTGTGTAAGGGTCATAAACAATCCGCTTAGACGAGTTTTCGATTTTCGCCGCAATTGGCAACATATGGCGACTCCGACGTCTTGTGGCAAATGGTGGGCGGTGGGGCGTGGCAACATTTGCATTTGTGACTGCCAACTGCCAACTGCGAATTGCGAAAATGCGAAAATTTAAAGTTTTCCCGATAAGAGGGTTGTAAAAAGTACAGAAAGAAACGGCGGCGACGTTTTGCTCCACGACACGATGCCAGTTCCAAAATGTACATGAAAAGGGCGGCAGACAAAAGGCGAAAGAAGGCAGCAAACAAGAAAAATCGCTGCGGGGTGGCAACTGGGCATAGGCATGGGCCGGGGCAGGAAGGGGTGGCGATAGCAGTGGGAGGGGGTGCTTCTGGAGTTGGGGTGTAAGCTCTACTTATACGAGTATTCGCATTGTAGCGCGGCATTCGCCAGAAGGTGCCAACACATTTTATTGCGGCATACTCTACCCAGGGGTAACATAACTATTACATCAAGTTTAGCTAGAGCATGTTGGGGTGAATTAGCTGAGAAAACTTTAAGATAACTACTATATATTTATAAAAATATATTTTTACTTATTAGATTATGCAGCTTCTTTGCTAATTGAGCGTACAATTGACAAATCTATCTATAAGATGCTCATTGTTTAAAGAAGCTTTCACTAAAATATACTTCTTTCTCTAAGCATCAACAGCCGAGTCGATATAGCCATGTCCGTCTGTCCGTCCATTCGTCTGTCTGTCCTTCAATCCGTCTGTATGTCCGTCCATCCGTCTGTCTGTCCGTCCAATCGTCTGTCTGTCCGTCCATCCGTCTGTCTGTCCGTCCATCCGTCTGTCTGTCTGTGCGTCCGTCTGTCTGTCTGTTTGTCTGTCTGTCCGTCTGTGCGTCCGTCTGTCTGTCCGTCTGTCTGTATAAGCGCCTATATCTCAGAGACTATAAAAGCTAGATGTACCAAATTTGGTATGTGGGTCCGTCTATGGGCTAAGCAGAACCAGTGTATGTTAAAATTTTGCCATGCCCCCTTCTGTCCCCTTAAATCGACAACAAAAGATTTGTAATCCCATAAAACAAGAATTATTAAAGCTAAAGTCCTGAATTTTGACATACAGGACGATCATCAGGGTACCATCGTATCCAGAAATTTTCAGCGTGATCGGATAATAAATTTGGAAGTAATCAAAAAAAGAAAAGTTTGAAATTTGATAATTTTTATAGCTAGAGCCTTGAATTTTGGCACACAGGCATCGTTTGTTTCTAAATACTATCGTATGCAATTAATCAATGAATCAATATCGTATGCAATTAAGTAATAGTCGGAGAGTTTTACAGAGTAAGTAAAGGATCTTTCCCTACTACAGCTCCCACGCCTACTACAGCTCCTGGCTCTACTATCGCACCCACTTCAACTAACGCTCCCGCCCCGACTCTTCGGCTTGTTTTTATAAAGTAAATTGTGCTCAAGATATTGATAAAACAAAACCTTTCTGACCTTAGAAATTATGCAACTAGTTAAGAGTGTTATTTAATTATTATTTATATATAAAGGAAATGCTGCAGATTTTCTGAATATGGTCATCTTTTAGATTTCAATCTATGCATATAATTCTTATCTTTAATTCTGTTCTTTAATTCTATTGTTTAATTCTTTTTCCTTATCTTATCTATTCTGGCTTTCTAATAATTTTCAACATTTTGCTTCATTTTTTCAGAGTCTAATATATTTATGTTTCAGAGAGGCTAAGACAATAAATCTGTTGAAATAGATCAAGTTAATACCTTCAAATATGTAATTACCCCTATACAATAAGTAATCTTGCTATTTATCTGCCATTGCAGCGTATTATATGCTAGCAAACTGCACGCTTTTCAGTATGTTTTAAATAAAAACAACTCCATTTACATATGTTTTTATCTATCTATTTTTTATACTTGTATACTTACTCCTCCGTCGCTGGAAGTCATAAAAGCAACTCGTTTAGAACTTGGCTTAAGTGTATTAACTATTTCGGCGTTAGGAAAAAGAAGTTGTCACTTTTTTTTTTTCTTGACTGTTTTATTGTTCAACTTTAGTCTCCCCCCTCCGCCACCCTGCTCAGTTGCTCCACTTACGAGCAGTCCAGGGGGTGGTGGTGGTAGGCACTTTGAGATATATGTCCTGGCATCGCACATGTCTCTATCTATAAAACGTCAACTTTATTTGGCCAACTGATGCAAGGAACGAGCCCAGGACTTATAAGTATACACACACCAAGACACACATTCCCACACCCAGAACGACACAATAAAACCAGCTGTCAATTTGTTTATATTATAAAAAATAATTAGTCTGTATTTCAGCGTCGAAGTCGACGAATTATCATCATCATGATCATCATCATAATCATCATCATATACATGATATTGTATATATATGTATGTATGTGTATGTTGTATCTTATGTTGTTGTTCTTGTTGTTGCAATTTGTTGAAAGAATCGAGAGGTGGTAAACGGGGGGCGGGGGGAAGAGCGGGCAGTGATTAAAGTATAGCCTTGGTGATTACTACGCTTGATAATTGGAATAATACGAAATACATAATAATGCAATACAATTAGTGTTGGTTTTTCATTTTTCATTTTTTTTCTTTATCATTTTCTTATATTTTTTTCTCATTTTCAATTAGTTTTTTATGACTTTGTTTAAACGTTAAATTTAATATTTTATGTTTATGTTTAATGTTGTGAATGTGAATGCGACTAAAAAGGCAATGAAGGAATGTAGTATTAGTAATTAGTTTAAATGATAAAATAAATGTATAATAATGACAAAATTTAGCTATTATCGTATGAGAAACTGTTGCATACATTGAGGCGTCTCTTTATTTTTTGTTTTTTTTTATCCATTGCGCATGCATAATGTACAGGGTGGGGCAAAAGTAATCAAGCTATTGAAATGTGATATAACTATAAAAAAATGCAAACAATTATGCCGCGGTGTAAACGGTTTCATTGTCATTGTCTTGTCGATTCACAAAACTTATAGCGTCTTCCAATAGCTAGTTTACTTTTGCCCCACCCTGTATTTTATAATAATAATACATACATATGCACATATGTATGTATCTATTTAATGTATATAAGTAATGCGTGTATTAGTTTATTCATTAGTTTAGTTTAGCTTCATAAAATTTGCATTCGCTTCATCTCTTTCCCTTCTTACATAATATCTCTGATAAATATATATAATATATATATATTTCTTATTTTTTTTTGTTGAATTTTTTACGTTTCGTCGTTTTTGTAACATAGTTTTATTAGGCAAAAATGGCAACAAAATTGTATGTTTAACATTTGTCTACATCGAAAAAACCGTTTATAGTCTGTGGTTCTTGTTCTCTTCTTCTTTCTTGAAGTTCTTGTTGTTGTTGTTGTTGTCCTTGCTTTTTGGTGATTCTTTTAGTAGATGTATAACTTTAGCTAACTAACAATTAATTTAAACATTTTGTAACTTATAATTGGCAATAAAGTGTTTGAATAAGCAAACATTTAACATTTAGCATACAATTTTCATTTTCTTTTCATCTTCTCTGCATTTTCTTTTTCCATACTCTCAGATAACCCAAAAATAAACAATAAATAGCTTTTAATATTTATATATATATATATATAGAGATGTATATATAGATGTATGTATGTATATATGATATATGTATATAATGCAACTCTCTCTTTTTTTTTATATTTTCTGCTTGTAAAGTCGTAGTGATTGTGGCCTGATTAAGTACATATCGTTTATTTATTTATTTATATATATATATATATAGATACAATAGGGGTACTCACGCACACATTAAATTCTGCAGCTCTCAATTGTGTAGAGTGTCGAAATACAAATTGATAAATATTGCGTATTTCGTTTTGTTTTTATTTTTTTTTTTATAAAGTTTTGCCACGTGAATACCCCTAATAAAATTGTATTTTCATTATGCTAGCTGGCAACTTAAGATGCTTAAAGCCCCGTTTGAACTTATGCGTGTATTAGTGAGTGAGTGAGTGAATGAGTGAATGAGTGAGTGAGTGAATGAATGAGTGAATGAGTGAGTGAGTTAGTGAGTGAGTGTATGGCGCCTTCTTTTTTTATAGCATAGTTATAAGGTATAATTAGGTAGTTGGGTTAGATTAGATTCGAATTTTCGATTATCTTTAAAATTGTATTGTGGCTGCCGGCGCCAAGTAAAAGTTAATCAGTCGCTGTATATATATTTTCCATTTTTTTGAGATCCACTAAAGCATGTGTGTCCCTCCATATGTGTTCTAATGATGTGTGTGTGTTTTTTTGTGGTAAGTATAAATCTTTGGCCATTTGAATGCTGGACTAGCTCTGTTTACTCTCTTGGTGGGTGTGGACAACACTCTAAGCCCTTTCACTCGTTAAAAATCGCTGATCTCGCCCTCAGTCTCTGGATAGGTGCAGGAGAATGGATTGAGCAGCCAATTGCAGAGTCCCTTGTTGCCACCCTCGTGTCGCTGGCGTTTCTTGCCACCATGCCGCTGATAGTTGCCACCCGATATGGTAATGCGATGTCGCTGATTCTTCGACATGCCCGAGGCAAAGCTGCTCTCATCCGAATCCCTTACGGTCGCCACACTATGATATCCACTCTCCGCTCGCCGTGAGATGCCCGAATGCTTGGAGGTTCTTGGCGTGGAGGAATCATGTCCACTGTCATAGGCCTCCGAGCTGGTGTTCAGTGGCAGCAACGGCAGGCGAGATTGTGCCGCCAGTGGCAGTATGTTGGTAATCTCATTCAATTTGTGCTGTGCATCTTCCAGCGAGTTGCTCCGCTTCGTCGACTTCTCCTCCAGCTCACAGATGTCATCGTGCTGGGGCGCAAAGCGTTTCTCACTCTTGGGCAGACTTGGATCGGAGGCACCATCCGGTTGTCGCAGCAATGCATAATCATCCATGCCGGCAATTTCCATAATGCCATTCAAACTGGGCAGCGATCCCTGGCTGGGACTGTGCGAGGGCTGCTTGGGGGGACTGGGGGTCAGACGATAGGCGGGCTCGCTGCACACGCTGCTCTGGCCGACATTGAATCTGAAGGCGGGCTCGCTGAACACGCTGCCCACATCTGTGCGATAGAGTGCCGCCGAGGGTGTCACCTCTGCCATGGCCAACTGTGAGGTGAAGATCTCATGCAGCCTGGCCAGCTGATCGAATTGGTGTCTGCAGAGACAGAGGGAGATTGGGGGAGAATAGAGTGGGAGAGTTTGATAGAAGAAGGAATTAGTACTGCAGTGTAGAATAGTAGATAAATCTATCGTACAAACAACAAACTTAATAGACCATTCTGATAATTATAAGTAAAACCAGTCGGAAAGGCTACAGTCAAAGTCGACTATGAGAGACGCTTGTGCCTCTGGCAGGTTTCGAACTCCAGAGCCACACCGCATGAGTTCGACACTCTAACCATTTCGGCAATGCAGCCATAGTCGATTATCTGGCAAATTTTCAGTTTCCTTACAGAACTGCAATTAACAATATTGTTTACTTAAATGCCTCAAGTTGCTGTCTTCAAGCTTTGCAAATTCGAACATTTATTTGCTTCATATCTCAGGTTTTTATTGTCCGATTGCAATGAAATTTTGAGTACACATCGCAAGGAGAATAAACTTTACGTATGCCGAATTTCGAATTTGTATCTTTTTAATTACTCTTGGTATTTGGATATTTCCGATGGTTTCACGGATGAGGGTGTGACAAAATTTTAAATTTGGTTACTCTACCTCTTAAAGACTCTGAAATCTAGGTGTTTATACAGCAGAACAGACGGACATGACTCGACTGTTGATGCTGATCAAGAATATATATACTTTATGGGGTCTGCCAGACTTCCATAGACCTGTTACTTTTACTTTTATACTCTTACACTTTTTTAAAGTAAAGGTAATGGTAAGTTAAAGTTAGATATATCTAATTCAATTCTAATCAATCGACTTGAACTCTCACCTGGCACGTTCTCCGCACTCGCTGAAGGATTCACAGGCCATGTTGAAGCTGGACACAAAGGACAAGTTGTCGCAATGACTGAGCGCCGACAAGGGATGAGCATGCTCCCTCTCCCTTTCACGCTCCCGCTCCCTTTCTCTGGCCATGGTGCGTGCGATTTCCTCCTCCGTCACCTGGAGGCCACAGTCGATGCTGCGCTGTGAGGGATGCTGCGATGAGGCGCGACTGGCGGCCAGTTCTGCCTCATGTAGCTGCTCCCTGGACACATGCCGCGAGAGCATGCGATGCAGACTGTCGTGGGAGATGTCCCGGGAGCCCAGAGGATCGTCGAGAAGCGGCAACGCTGGTGGCACCTCGGAAGGACCGCTGTCCTGATCATCGCCATCCAATGCCGGCACATCCTGACAACTGCCCAATAGCGGTAGACTATCGAAGCCTTGCGCCAGATCCAATGATGCCTCCGTCTGGAATGCTGGTCTCTCCGGCAGATCCAATGACTTCTGCTTCAGTTGGGAGAGCTTCAAGTGTAGTGCCGTCGGTGAATTGCTGGCAGAGACTGTGCTGGGCGCAGTCTGGAAGACCTGCGAGGTCTGATTCTCCACCCACTGCCGTATCATGGTCTTCTTGTGCGCATCCATGAAGCCATAGCCCTGTGTCTGGGCAGCTGTCGGTAGATTGCCCGCTGTCAGGGATCGACACGACTGTGACTTGGGTCCATCCACCCAAGTCTCACACTGCTTCACATGATTCACCTCCCGCATTAGATGTCGTGCTTCCGCCACCTTGGCCCTAGATACGCGCGGTCCATCGATCCACTGTTCCTCCGTGATCTTCCGCATGCCTGCCTCTAGCTGCTCCAGTGCAGCTCCTGGTGTCGCTCCATGTGGCCTACGCAGCGGAGATCCCTTCGGCGTGGGCATGTTGGATGCCTTGGAGCACATGTGTCGCGGCAAGGGAGATCCTGGCGGTGGCAGCTCATGGGACAGCGCACTGTGTGCCGGCCCCATGGACGAGGTGGAAGGAGGAGCGTTTCCCGCAGTGTTGTGTCGCTTCAGACTGCCAGTGGAGTTCGGCACAGGCTGCTGTTTTTTGGCTAGGGAAGAAAGGTGGGGACAGAAAGTGGAGGAGATATTCAATTATCTTGGTTATCAAACCTTCACCCGATATTTTGGAGTAGGTTGGATTGGGTTAGGACAAGATTTTGACTCCCCCTGAAAATAATAACCATGCCATTAAAGCACAGACAATAACGGACAACAGCCACTAGTTGAGCATAGAATAGAAGACAACCTTGCTGAGAACTTCTCAATGAATCAATACTCATATGAAGTCCTTGCGAATCCATACAAAGTGAACAGAAATGCTGAATACCCTGGAGTGTATAAACCTAATGAGTACAGGAATTTCAATTAAAGTCTCATAAGCAATTCCCATCAATCGCTGACTCTGCTTTTCAGCTTTTCTGGCTTGCCATCTTTCCATCTTCTCTTTTGTCTTTTCCCAGTCATGGGTTAATGAATTGTGGGGTGAAAAGTAAAGTACTTACCCTTTTCGAGGGCGGCCTTCTTCATCAAGGGACTGGCACAGTTGGATTTTGGTTGAGCTGTTGGTTTCTCGACGCCGCTACCCTTGAGGGCCTTGCTAAGGATTCCCCGGTTATCTCCCGCGCTAAGTGAGGGCAGATAAACCGGCGGATGCTCCCCGTCGGTGGCATCATCATGGGGTCCCATATAGATGACAGTGTCGGCCGAGATCTCCGAACTCGACGGATCCGCACCCGAACCAGCCGAAGAGCCTGCCGCGCCAGAGTTCAAACCCTGGGCCAGACCCACGGCAAGGGGCATGGGTACGCGATGCTTGCGACGCCTCAAACGATGAATGCGTGAGGCAATCTGTATGGTGGAGAGTGCATCCTGATAGCTCTGTTCGTGCAACACATGTGCGACAATTGCCACATGGCAGGTAATGGGTGCCAGGCAATCCTTCAGCAGCGGCGTCAACGGGTGGTCCTTGTGCGGCGGATGCCTTTGCCCGCTCAATATGGCCAACAGTATGTTGCCAATTCCCGAGAGCGGCAATCCCCCGCTGCGATTGGCACAGCCGCCCAAGTCGATGATATGTAAACGGCTGCGACCGCCGGCAACTGTGTGAAGAGTGTGGGGTGTGAGGTGTGTGTGTGTGGAGTGAGGGGTGTGTGTGTGTGTGTGTGAGTGTGTAAAGAGGGGAGTAGAACGAAATGCGACACTTTAATGGTCTGGCGTCTAGTGAAACATTTAGCGTGCCACTTGAGTGGCAACAACAATGAAGAGAACTACGACTACGACTACGACTACAATTGCGAATGCGGGAGTACACAGAGCAAAAAAGTCAACTACATTGATCAGAAAGAGCGTTTGCTAATTGTATATTTAAGAATTCTGTTTTGTTAAAGAAGACAACTTAATAAAATAAGCACAAAATGCAGTAAAGTTCTCTTTTGTTAGACAAAAGCTCTTAAAATGAATGATCTTCTTAGAAAACTAAGAACTTTTGTTCAATTTAGAGCAGTTTACTATTTTGTGCTTAAAAATCCACATTTTAAACTTGATTTCTTACCAAGTTTGAAGTTACTAATGTCAAGGACGTAGATCTTATTCCAAGTACGGTTTCTTAAGTCCGAAAATGAAGGTATTTTATTGATTAAATCTTGAATAACTTTAGTATGACTTGAAGCATGTATTTGATTTATTTATAAACATATAAAAGTATTTATAAACTTTATAATATGTTAAATTATGTACTTGATTTATTTATCAACATAAAAAAGTATTTAAAAACTTAACAACATGTTGAAATATGTACTTTATTTAGGCACATTTGAAACTAAAATCAAGTTCTTTGAACTCTGTAACTGAGTACAAAATAAACATGTATTTATTAACTTATCTGTGCTAACTGCAGAGTTTAAACAAAGTGGTAAAGATTTAAATGTCAAGTAAAATATTCTCGAAATAGCTAATTTAGGACTTGATTCCAGTTTTCTTGAACTCAGCAATGCGAGAGTTAAAGGTTTTCAGTTAGTTTGAAAGTAAATTGAGACTTACTACAAAAATGAAGTCCTTTTAAGTATAGTCATATTTATAAACTGCTTCTCATAACAAGAATCAATTGAGAATTCTAACACACAGATCTTGGATAATTATAGCTTAGGATTTTGCAAACTTGTTATGTTGAAAACCTAACTAAATCTTGGCTTAAGATATTGCAAACTTCTTCTGTGAATATTCACTGTGATATATTTATCTTAATGCCAATTGAAGATGTTGCAAACTTGTTCTGTGAGTATTTGCTGTATTAAACTTATATAAAGCTTGATTGAACTCATTTCTAGTAGGTAGATAATTGTACTTGTTTCAAGTTGCTTTTCCCTTATATAAAGATATTTGTATATGCTTATTTCAAGCAACTGTTAATTATATCAAGTATGGGGTTTAAGAATTGAAAATACTCAGTTTATCTTGACTTTTTTCTCTGTGTAGTTAAATGGAGGGGGGAGTGTAACAAAGCTGTGACTTACCACCCCCCTTGCGGGACAGGCTGTATTGGTAGACGTGCAGCGTAAAGATGAGGGCGGACTCCAGTGTCGATGAGTTGGAATTGGAGT
Organism: Drosophila histrio; assembly: GCA_958299025.2. Taxonomy (NCBI): domain Eukaryota; kingdom Metazoa; phylum Arthropoda; class Insecta; order Diptera; family Drosophilidae; genus Drosophila; species Drosophila histrio. The sequence continues at coordinate 14,567,344 of OY282580.2, forward strand.
TGGAATTGGAGTTGGAGGCCGCGCTGGAGGAAGAATTGCCAGTGCCGGAACTTTTTAAGCGTCCGGCGAGGGCCGAGTCGAGGAAGAGGGCAGCACGCTCCGCGGTGGGGGCACGTAGCTCCGTTGGGCCGCCAAGGAAGTCGTCACGCAAATAAATCCCCGGGGAGTCGTCAGATTCTGTATGGCCGGGCATCATGGAGAGTGAATGAAAAGGGCATTAGGTTTTATGTGGGAATAAATGCCACTCTATGTAGTTAGCAGTCATTGGAGTAGAAGCCAGGTTAACTTTATTCAAATTGGGAGGGCGCAACCCCAACCCCCCCAACGCCGCAACCATCGCCCCAACCATTATTATCATCAGCTGGCCCAGGGGCAACATTACATGGATCCACGCCCACATTTATAGCTGTGGCACGCCCCCTCAGGCAGCTAACAGGTGGCGTTTGTTTGCTCCAAGTTTTCATCTTTAATGCTTACCAGCCGCATGCGAGATGAGCAAATCCGTGGAGAGAGCATCCGGTTTGGTCGCACTGACGCCAACGGCGCTAACACGCACCGAGAATCTCGCTCCGCTCTTCTGCCTCCGCTCCTGGATGCCCTTGTACAGCCAGGCAATGGCACAGGGCGCCGCCCCCAATGCGCCCGTTCCCAGTTCGCCCAGCACCGTCTGCGGCTGACCCGTGCCCGGGTAACCCATGGCCAGCAGACAGCCATCGGAGCCCTCGAGCACGGCGGGAATTACTTCGCTCAACGCCGCTGCACAGACGTCCGACTGTAAGATGGAATAAAGAAAGGTTTTGGATTTGGTTAACCAGATAAGATAATACTTGATGCTTCTTTGAAGTCTTGTAGCTGATACTTTAAATATGGTTAAGTATAGTAGAATAAGTTAATGAGTTGAGAATGAATACAGCTAACATTATGCAGTGTACAGTTAATTGAAGTTTAATCTTAATTAATAGATATAATCTATAATAAGTATTCTAGTATTATTATTTAGCATATGTATTCTATAATATAATATATATCTAACATATTCTTTAACTTGATTTCACCTATTAAAATTAATACAAATTAAATCTATCTAAGCTGCTGAAGCATCAAATAAGTATGCTAGGAACTTTTCAGCCCTTTTATAGCCTCCTCCCATTATGTTTAGGTATTTCTTAATTTATAAACACGTTAATTTATTTATTATTTAAGTTAAATGGACAACTGTAATTTTTACATTTGTCAAATCAGTTGTTTAGATATAAGGCAAATGCATTAAATGGAGGAAAACTTATCATCTGACCTTAAATTGTTTTTATTACTTCAACGTATGTATATTAATTATTTTAACATTTAGTATAAAATTAGTGTAAAAAAGGGATAATATTATACACTTTTTGTAGCGAAAGGCGGCTATAATTTAGATTGATGCCATCTGTAAGAATTATTAGTTAAATTGATTGAACAACTATAAATTTTTAACCAAACTGTTGGAACCTTTTGCATTATTTGATACTATGTATATCAAGTAAACTCTTTATCACTTAGTTTAAAATTATATTAAGTCTTCTCTTTAAATTAATATGTTGAATATATTGACATTATATGAAACGCTTTCTCTATTTTATATACTTATTCGAATCAACTTATTTAATTCCCTTATTCCATTGCTGAAAATTAAAAGTCTCAACTATATTCTTCATTCTTAGTTACTATTCTTATTTACTTAATTATCCCCGTCTTCACTTATTTTTAAAATCTATTCTATAGTTTCAAGTGTCCTTTATAAAGATCTTATCGTTTCTGTTTCTTGGCATCAATAGAGTAAACTGTATTAGTTCTTAAGTATTTCACAAGTATTTATAACTTCAAGTGTTTCGTGTCCACATCTATTTCAAGCACATTAAAAATCCAAACCCAACCCCAAATAAAGTATCCTTTATTTTATCTCATTCATTTCCCAAACACAAATTGTCCCCACTCTATTAATCTTAAAATATATTAGCTAATACTAATACAAAAATACTTAGCTAATGCTTCTTACCTTAAATGTAAGCTCAATTATTGTTTATTTTTTAAATAAATTCTTTTATATTTAATCTAGATTTATAAATGTATTTATTATATTCTCTAAGAAACAAATGATAATGTCTTTATGGTAGAGTAGTTAAAACTTGCAAGAGATGTGGCATTATAATCTACAGCGCTTCAAAGTGTATAATTCTTCTTAAGATCTAATATATCTACATATTTATCTATCTATCCATCTATTTATCTATCCATTCATCTACCTATCTATCTATCAATCTATCTATCTATCTATCCATCTATTTATCTCTCTATCTATCTATCTATTCATCTACCTATCTATCTATTTATTTATCTTTCTATCTATCTATCTATCTACCTATCTTTCTATCTATCTATCTATCTATCTATCTATCTATCTAGCTATCTATCTGTATATCTATCTATCAATCTATTTATCCATCTATTTATCTCTTTATCTATCTATCCATCCATCTACCTATCTATCTATTTATTTATCTTTCTATCTATCTATCTATCTACCTATCTATCTATCTGTCTATCTATTTATCTATCTATCTATCAATATATCAATCTATATATCTATTACTCTATCTATCCATCTTTCTACCTATCTATCTATCTATCTACCTATCTGTCTATCTATCTATCTATCTATCTATCAATCTATCTATTTATATATCTGTTAATCTATCTAGCTATTTATCTATCTATCTATTTATCTATCTATCTATCTATTTATTTATCTTTATAGCTATCCATCTATCTATATATCCATCTATCTATCCATCTATCTATCCATCTATCTATCCATCTATCTATCTATCCATCTAAGACTTCTCCCTCTCCACTCACCTGTTTATCCTCCGCACTGAACAAATTATCGAATGCAAACATTTTGGGGGCAGCCACCATAGGCGCTCGTTCCTGGGCTTGGGGGGCACACACTGTCTTGGGATCTGTTAGCGTCACCTGGCGCTTCTTCTTGTCCAGCGCCAGGAAATGTGGTTCTCCCGAGGCGGAGGAGGAGGAGGAGGCCTTATCCGCCACCCTTAGCATGACTTTCACCTTGCCAACGCCGTAGCATTCGCGACTGGAAAGGCGACGGGCCAAACCGGCGGGAAGGGGGGGAGGCGCACGCTGCAGTGCACCACAGAAACCACCATTGCGTGGTGCTGTGGTGCTCATAGCTGCTGTTGTGGTGCTCATAGCTGGATGTCGTCCACGGTTATCAGTTTCCATAGTTATGGAAGTTTATAAGTATTTGGAAGCACTTTGGGTTCCTTTTCTATCCTATCAAAAGGGAAGAAGAACACAGAGAAGCCTCAAGTTATTATGCATCCTTTTGGTGAATCCTGTCCTGTCCATAAGTCCATAAACATCTTTCACTTTGTATGTTTTATGCTCGTTCCATAGATTTTATGGTCAGCATTTGCAGTTGCTGACATAAATTGTGATTTTGGCAAAGGGACGAAACAAGTTACAAGTTACGAGTGGGATCCTTGCCTTCTGGCCATAACACTTTCTCTTTACGGTTATTACCATCTGTTTATTGGGCATATGCTACAGCATTCACAACGACTATTCACACTGACACTCACATGATTCACTGAGTCCGAGTACTTTTATTCACTTGTAGCATTCGACATTAAATGCGGCAATTTGCCTTTGATTCAACTTAAGTTTCAATTGAGAATTTTCAAGTTATGCTCAATTATTTAAGTGAGTTTTCATAATAATTTATTTATGTTGAAGACTTTACTTTTCTTTTTGGGCTCTTGGCTTCATTATCATTATCTTGAACATCATCAATGTTGGGAAACGTGACATTTTTTGCAACGTCTTTTCATTAATATTGTCGCTTTTCTTTTTGGTGGCACGTCTCCATTGGATGACTGGCAACTTCAACTGTAACTTCATTTTTCAGACTGCGCGCACCTGCCACATGCCACATGCCACATGCCACCAACTTCCTTGACGTCCACCTTTTGAGCTTTGGCTTTCACACAAATCGATTGGCAATGCCTTCTAATTGTACGCAACAACAACAACAACAACAACGACAATAACGACAAAGTGAATGATGGTGTGTGTTGTGGTGGGAAAGGGGAAGGCGTATGCAAGAATGCCATGGCATTGTATGGACAACAATATTAGCACAACACAAGAACACAAACACACACAGAAACACACACAAACACCCAACAACAAACCCTTTTTTTATGACTGGCAATTTCTGGTTGTTGATTTCATCTTTGGCTGCGACGCTTTGGCTTCTTCTTCGATTTGCTTATACATGATTTAGTATATTAACTCCGTTTCTTTAACGAAAATACATTTTCACATTTTTTTTTAAACACAACTCGCGACGCGAACGCCACCTGCGTGCCACCGTCAACGTTGGCATTACAATCGCAACTAAACGCAGGAGGCGCTCACCGAACGGACACAAAACGGGCGCCATTTGAAGAGACCGAGAGAGAGAGAGCAGCTCTTTACGTGCGCACATAGCCGCATGCGCGCGAGAAGAGCGAGTACGAATTTGGGACTGGCAATGCTGTGCTTTCGCCATGGGGTTGAACTTTCGCTTTTGGACTGCCTGCCGCACGCTAAGAGAACAGCATGGAGGCAAAGCTCTCTTGTTCAGAGTGCCGTTAGAAAGCACAGGTAAACAAAATCAGCGAGGCTAAAACAAAAGGAACAACGCAAATGATGTTTATATTGTAGACATCAAAATGCTAAAAAAAAGAAAGAAAAAGAAAAGCATGCACACTCACACACACACACACACACTTGGAAAGAGGAGCAAAAAGCACGCACACAGACACTCACGACGATAGTTGAGAAGCTGAAGCGTCACTTAAGTGCTGCCTGCTGCAGGGAACGGTGCGGGGATGGTGCGGGCATGAAGGGGCTTTTGGAGGGGCCCCCAAAATGCAAACGATGTGTTTTTAAGTTCGCTTACATTTGACAGCCGTTGAGTGTGTGTATTTAAAAGCATCTATGTATCTGTGGGTGGATTTGGGCGGACTTTGAACAGGATGCGATAACGGCCAAAGGCTGGAACCCAAAAGCAGTTAAAAGCGTTGTTGTTGTTGTTGTTGCCAACTGACAATATGTCTCAATTAAAGTTCCACAACTCAAGTGTACTCTTGCCTACTACTCAAAAGTGTTTACAAAGTGTCTAAAAGTGTTGTTAAATGTGTGCCGTTAAATGTGTGTTATTAAATCTATCAGCATGATTATTATTATTTTATTACATTTGATAATCCCGTTTATACTAGTTTAATGATGAGGGCCTAAAATACAGTTTAACAATCACTGTCATCCCACTTAACAATTGTCACTTACGTCTGGCAATGCTGTCACATTTCTGTTATATTTGGCAGTATGTGGCAACACTTAATTTGAAAGTATTTGAGGGTTATGTAAGGATGATCAGAGATAAAGAAGGGGAAAGAGTTGAAATAGTCTTATTTAGTAATCGAATGATTTATACTAACGATTATACCGCATTTTTGTTACCTTTTTACACTGTGTGGCAACACTTTAGTGCTGTTACTTATATCATAGGAATTTGAAAGGAATTGATGGTTATGTAAGCATAATCAGAGTTAAAAGTGTGGAAAGAGTTGATAAAGAGTTGAAATCATCTTACTAAGTAGTTGAGTGATTTATACTAACGATTAAGTCACATTTACGTTACCTTTTGCACTGTCTGGCAACGCTTAAGTGCTATCACTTATATGATTATCCCAAGAATTTGAAAGTTTTTGAGGATTATGTAAGTATAATCAGAGATGATAGTGAAAGGGAGTTGAAAATCAGGAAAAATCATCTTAATATGTAATCAAATTAATTTTACAGATATTGCTGTCATATTTCCGTTACTTTTGGCACTATGTGGCAACGCTTAAGTGCTACCACTTATGTGATTATGAAAATATTTGAGAATTATGTAAGGATGATCTGAAATAATAGTGATAATGAGTTGAAAATCATCTAATTAAGTAATCAAATTATTGTTACAGTTACTGCTGTCATATTTCCGTTACTTTTGGCACTATGTGGCAACGTTTAAGTGCTGCCACTTATATGATTATCCTATGAATTTGAAAGTATTTGAGGATTATGTAAGGGTGATCAGAAATCATAGTGAAAGGGAGTTGAAAATCAGTAAAAATCATCTTAAAAAGTAATCAACTGATTTTGTCATATTTCCGTTACTTTTGGTACTATGTGGCAACACTTAATTTGCAAATATTTAAGGGTTATGTAAGGATGATCCGAAATAAAAGTATAAAGGAGTTAAAAAAGTTGAAAATAAATCTTTTGAATAAGTAATCAAATGTTTTTAACTGCAAATTACTTTTGGCAATGTGGCAATATTTTACGTCTAATACTTAAATTTTTATCCCTCAAAATTTAAATGTTTTTGCGGAAGATGATCACAGATCACAGAAGTGAAATGCAATTAAAATCGAGTATAAATCATCTTAATAATTATTATCCTAGCCATTATAAAGTATTGAGGGTCAGGTAAGGTTAATCACATATTAAATGCAATTGGAAATTAGTTGAAGTAATAAAATAATGTTCACTGATTATTTGTTAAACTTTTATTTCTCTTTATCCATTCATTTTAACATATACAATATATACTTGAGTATCAATCTTCTTTTTTACATTTTTTTTTGTGTCTTTTTCGAGCATTTTCTTCTCTTTACAGATTATCTTCATGCTCAACAACAACAATTTACTGAAATATCTTTAGGTATTTGCCTAGTTGAAATGCATAAATGCGATAAATGTATCTATATATATAGTCGAAAATGTGAGATATATATTCGCATATGTATATGTATATGTATATAACGCATGTGCTTAAAGAACTATGATTACACTTAAGATTACACAAACAAATTGAAACAAACAGCCTATTGGAGAATGTTTAGAGGTAAAAATTACATAAGAAACAACAACAATGAGGGGAATTGGGGCGATGTTCGTTGATCGTAAACTTTGTCACACATTAAGTCGTTTTTTTTTTCTTCTTTTCTTGAAAGGAAACAAAAAAAAGATGATAAACAAAAACCATGAAGTAGCTTTTAGTGGGAAAAACCATGATATGGGCTTGTTGCTCAGGACTCCATTTAGTGGGAAGGCGCACCGTAGGAGCTGCTGGGTGCAGAGGGTGCTGGTGGGGCGGCCGGGGCACCGTACTCGGAGGGAGGAGCAATGCTGTTGGGATACGGTCCGGTCTCCTCCTTCTGGGTCTTGTAGCGAATGAAGTAGACCTCCGGCTTGCTGGGCTGCGTGGGCGCCGGCGTGGGAATGATAATATCGGGCTGCTCCTCGGGCTTCTTGACCAGCACATAGACCAGAGTCTTCTCCTCGTTCTGTGGGAACTGTGGGATTATCGGTGCCGTTGGTGCCGGTGGCGATGGCGCCTTGATGAAGACAATCTTGTAGTGCTTCTGTGGTGGCGGCACATACAGAGGTTTCCTGATGCGATCAAAGAGAAAGGAGAAGGGTTTTATGTAAGTCGCTAGATATACATATGCAAATGTCTATTGCCTTAAGACCTAACCCAAAAACCAAACTTGTTTATCTGGCCAATAACGAGCTGTCACAATTGCCGCCCACAGCGTTATTACCATTATACTAGTATGTCTCAGCACCCTCTATCCATTTCCATTTTATTTTGGCCAACTCTCCCGTGGCTTACATAAATTGGTGTACTACTCTCTATGGTAATTGTGTTCCTGTCCCTCAACCGCCTGCACACGACGAATGCAATAATTAGCTTGAATAAAGTAAAACTTAGGTAACATTTTAGTCACGCTTTGGCTGTCTTCATCACCATATCTTTCGCCAGGTAATTAAGATTACCTGACTCTCACTGGCGAAGAAAGAAGACGACACAATACAAATGACAAACTGTTGGGCATATCCCGAAACATTTGGGTGAGAGAGAGTCAGAGAGAGAGACAGAGAGGTAAGATAATAATAGTTAAACCCACTCTTACAGGGGTATTAAATAATTTACAGTGTACCCGACAAATGCCGCACATTAAAATTGGAATTGAAATTGAAATTCAAATAAAATTCCCCTTCACTGTCTGTCGCAGATGATGATAATGCAAAAACGCAATGTGGTAATCAGCAATTTGTCGGCTGAGAAGTGCGGGAGAACGGACTGCGGAGTGCGGAGGGCCCTGAGCCAGATTAGATGATTTAATTTTGAGTGTTGCAACAAAAATATTAACAAAGTACTAACGACTTATGTTGATAGTAGTACATTCAAAACTCCAACTGTGTCACATTCCGTACGCCATGAATTGTGGGAGAATTCTCGTATAACACGACAATTCATTTTGGAATAACATATAATGCTAACTATCAAAATGAGTGGGATCGTTAGTACTACAATGAAGTGGCAAGCTTGGCGAACCAGTTATGAAGATCAGCTAACAGATTAAAGTTAGCTATGTTTACATTGCAGAAAATACAACAACATTATTACAAAGATTATGATAAAAGCGGACAATTTAAGATTGTGAAAGTTAGAAGAACATTTTGTAGAACATTAAATCGATTTAAAATGAAGTAGGAGCATTGGCTAACTGAAATTATTAACTATCAGAATAAAACTGCTTAGGAATCAGTTATCAAACTTATTAGTATCGTATAAGACAGTTTAAAATAAAGGTGGAAAATTAATTATTAAGAAATCTTGTGGAACATTTTATAGCAAATAAAATCGAATTTCATTTATGTAAGTTGAGAAGAATTCTTCTTAACTTTAAGTGAAAGACTTGGCGAGTATACAGAACTATAAGCTATTAAAATAAAGAGTGTTTCTATTAAAGAAATATATATAAAGATATAAAAAAACTACATTTCCAATATAAATACGATATACAAGACACAAAATGATGATAATAGTGAATGTTTAAGGAGTAAGAAATCTCAAGGAACATTTTAAAATAAATTAGAAGACTTGACTTAGCAGTTAAAACTATTAACTATCAGAATAAAGTGGCTAGGAAGTCAGTTCTTTTTATATATATAAGAAAATATATATTTAAAATACTTACTATAAGTTAAGACTGATGTAAAGATCGGATTTAATTAATTTATTAATTTTAAGTGATAGACTTGACTAAACAGAACGATCAGCAATCAGAATAAAGAGCGATTATATTAAAGAAAATACATTTGCAATATAAATACTACATATAAGACACAAAATGATTATAATTTTGGATGTTTAAAGAGTAAGAAATCTCAGACAACATTTTAAAATAAAGTAGAAGACTTGGCTAAGCAGTTTAAACTATTAACTGTCGGAATAAAGTTGCTGGGGAATTAGTTATGTTTAAATATATATAAGAATATATATTTTCCAAATGATTACTATAAGATAAAGCTGTTGATAATATCAGAAAAATTAAGAATTCTCGAGGAATAAATTCTTCTCTTGTATAAAATAACAACTAGATCAACAGCAGTTCTATAGAAGGATTTCGTAGTCCTATGTGCTAACTAAATTATGCTAAATAAACTACTATTTACAACTAGCACCTTTAATAGTCTCCACTTATATTTCTACACATTTTCTTTTTTTCGTAATTCTCACCTGGGAGCCTGGTACTCTGGCTCTGGTGGTGGCACATGGACATAGACATGCTTGTGCACCACTGGCGGCTGCTGTGGCGGTCCATATTGTGGGGCAGGTGCACCATAGCCGCCACTGGGTCCACTTGGCTGGTAGCTGCTGGACGGTGGGGCGCTGTACGTGTCACGAGGTGGCTCCGGACGAGCTGCCACCAAGGCAGCGCTGGCCAAGACGAGCACTAACTGCAGTGCGGGAAAAGGGCGAGAACAGAACAGTAACAAAATGATTGAGGAGTGTTTTGACACACACACACACACACACACATCACGACAGGCACAACACATACCACACAACTGGACTGCATTTTGCTTGGTTTAGATCGAGTATAGATCGGTTGAGTATATGTATGTATATATATATATCCGTTAAATGTGAATCTGTTAATCGCTGGAGTTCGTACGACGCGGAACCTCTTACACTTACTGCATGCCACAACGATTGTTGCAGTTTCTTTTATACTTAGTGCCGCTCTGTGGCGAGAAATAAAAATTAAGTAAAAATCAACAGCGACGCCAGCGTTGGCAGCGGCAGCGGCAGCAGCCGCGACGGCCACAGACGAAGAAGCAGCAACAGTAACAGCAACAGCGGCAGTTGGTAAAGAGCGCATAACCATGAAGAAATTGAAATGTATAAAACGGCGGCAATAACAACAAGCTACAGCTACAACAATAACAAAAACAACAAACAACAAGAGCAGCAGCAAAAGCAGCAACAACAACAGCAGCAGCGACAGCTCAGCCACAGCAACAATAACAAAAACAAAAACACTGGCAAAAGAGTCGCAGCAGCTGGCAAGTCATCTGGGTCTGGGGGAAACTGAAGCTTAAGCTCAAGCCGAAGACGAAGACGAAGCTCAAGCTCAAGCTGCTGCTGCTCCTAGCTGCGACTGCGACAGCGACAGCGACGTCGGCAGCCGCAGCAACAGCGAACGCAACAGCGACTGCGGCAGCGACTGCGACTGCGACTGCGACCGCTTGTCTGTGGCTGACCATTTCTTAGTTATTTTTTTTGCTTTTGGGTTTCCTTTTTAATTTTAACTGATTCGATACCCTTGCTGTACTTACCATAGAGTCAATTGGGATTAGAAAGAAGCATCTTTAAACTAATATATGAAAATTACTTAGTTGGATATATATTATTATTAATATTATATAATTGCATCTTAGAAATGAATCCTAAATTACAATATACTAGTTATTGACAGAGCAGCAAAGGTTTTCAGGCTGAATTTGATATTTGTAAAGTGGTTTGTCATTAGAAAATAGGTCAATAGATTTATATATCAGTTATTAATGAGAGCCTTGTCTTTAGTTTGTTTATTTTTATATGTATTTAATTTTTAACTAAAGATATTTTAACTTTTTCGTCAACTAACTAAGCAGTTTACTTTTGAAATGAAATAATAAGATTTTAAACTGGCAAGCCATTTAATTACAAATATTGAAATGATATAGCCTTTTAAATTTAAAACCAATAAGTTAAACATGGTTTTACTAATGATAATATTTCTTTACTGTCATTTTGATTATTGTTTTACATTGTATTATTCTGTATTATATTTATTTATATGCATACCAAAATTTTATTGAGTTTATCTAATTTCATACAAAATTAAATAATAAAATTATATTTATTTACTTATTATAAATACTTATATTAAAAACTTATTTATTAGGGCATTAGCCACAACTAATAAATCATTTAATAACTAAATATTAGTTTGGGAAAAAAGTAATCCATTATTTTTGTGTGTCTGTCAACTTTGGTATATTTTGATTTGTAAACTATTGGTCACACTGATTTACACTTGGGCTGCTTGGAAAGCTTTGATTCCCCTTTAAAGCAGACTGTACTTCGATTTCTGATAGGTCGCTTTTATTGAAGGATAAATGTTGTTAAACATTGAAATCCATAAAGAACAAATTCTCTATATATTACAATTTCTTTTTGATTAAGGCATATTAAATTAACTTTGAAAGTGGGGTAAATAAATGGATTTCTTTTTCCCCAAGCTAATATTTAAATAATATAATATTTTAGGTATAAGACTTAAAAACAAGAAATCTTTCTAGTACGTATTTTAATACGAGATCAATTACATCATTTTGATTAGTTCTTTATCTGAAACTATACATACAACAACTTCATTAGTATTAATTGCTGTAAATATGTTAGTATTCAAGAGTATTTGAAATTCTGCTTGATGATTATACACACATTTAGATGTACTTCTCAGTTTTTTATTTTTATGCTTTTTGCCTTGTTTGTGGTTGTTGCTTTGCCTTTGTATTTGTTATAAGTATTATTACGAGTAAGTATTTTGATCGTTTTGGTTTGGAGGATCGCATCATCGTTTTCGTTTGACTGTTCGGATCGTGTGGCACGATTCACTTTCAATTTCAGTGAATGTGGATGTCGATGTTTATGTGGATTCACACTCTGGAAAGGGGGGCAACTGGACTCAACTGTAACTGGACTGATGTTGTGGTATTACATACATACATATTTCATTTCTTCATGCACTCCAATCTTTTGTTTCTACCTCTCGCTCGCTCTCTCCCTCTCGCTCTCTCTCTCTCACTCTGCCTGCTGCAACAAGATAATAATGAGCTTCACGGTCTTATTGGGATACCATCACCGTCTCCATCGACATTTCCATCTTCATTTCCATTTTTGTTTGACATAATGCAATAGTTGACTATGAATTTGTTCGTGGTTTATTCAATAACTTGGAAGTTTCGCCTGATCCACGGCAATGTCATTATTTCCACTTGTATTCCCTTCCCCTTTCTACTCGTACATCTCCAAAAGTATGATTGGCCAAAAGATACGTTTGTTTGTTTATTTTTTTATTATATTTGCGACTTTTCTTTCTTTTTCTTCTTTTCTTTCGTCGATGTCACGATCAGGCAATCTGTTCGCTGGGAACTACCTTGGTTTAGCAGCCGTTTCTTTGACCCGAGGTGTTGTTAAAATTGATATGTGCATAATCGATAAAATGCAATAGATCAATTCAGAGGCACTCCTGAAAATAGGAGGGGGCTACCAGTCGGTATCAGCTTTGCATTGCCTCAAGGTGGCAACGAGGACGACACTGCTGCAACTGGAACTTGCAACTGGTAACGTGTAACGTGCAGCGCTGTCAGCTGCAACTGTAACTGCAACAGCTACAGCGACTGCAACAAATGCAACCGTCACTTTTCCTCGATGGCATCATTTATAATGCCGTTAGCCAAATGGCAAGTGCTTTTGGCCATGTTTTCAGTTGTTGATTTTGTTGTTCATTTGAGGCGCGCGTCGCATTTCCTCAATTTCCAGCTCTCATCTCTCACATTCAACGTCCTCCTCCTCCTCCTCGTCATCATCATCATCATCATCATCATCAACAACATCGTAGCGAATGAAGATGCTTCGTTTAAGTTACAGGCATTATGATTGCTCCTGGGTCAAATAAGGCAACTCCCCCGCCCACGAGTCTTAGCCAACTGTTGATTCATCGCGTTGAAACGAATCTTTAACTGGCAGATAATTGTTGAAGCGCATATTGATATAATTGCAGATTGCACACATATAATTGCAGGCATATTTGTAGTTTACATATGCAGCTGTGTTCCACAAATGTCTTAAGATTTCTGTGGCAATTGCAATTGAACTAGAAGTCGATGTACTTATAAGTTTATATATGAAATTTCAACAAAAACACGCAGTTATTTTCAATAACGTACGCTTTATTTCGTCTGTATCAAACGACTCCCTCTGGCATCCTCTCCCTGGCATCCTTCCATAACAACGTTTAGAGCGAGATCAAGCTATGTCGATCACCATTGTCTTCATAGGTTAAAGCGAGATAACTGATGTATCTGGATAATTGGTGACGGGAGGATATACAATCTAGTGATGGTAGGATATATAATCTAGTGATGGTCGGGTATACAGTCTAGTGATGGCAGGGTTAACAGAGTATTGGAATGTTAACAGACTATCGGCCTGCTACAATTATAAATAAATGAATGTATTTTTGCCAGATTCAATAATCAAATATATTGAATTTAATTCAAACAATTCGAAATTTGATAAAATCTTTTACATGCCTGATATATTTATATTTATTATTATTATTTCTGCGATACTTATCAATTACAATACATAATATACATATATATATAAACGTTCCTTAAAATAAGAATATAGTTGGGAATACATTACTCTATTTATGTATCTATATACGATATGCATTCATCTATCAAAATTGTATCTTAATCTTTAAAATAACTCACGCATGCTTCACTGGCATTCGTCGAGTGCCAGAGACCATTTCTCATCTTTCTCATGGTGTTTAATCTTTCGGCTTTCTCCATTGCAGACGCACGGGGGGGGGGGGCACCACCATTTGTATCGACACCTTGGCCAGCTCAGATACTAATTATTATTAAGTATCTTTGCGACTTTATGTAACAGAAAGCAATACCATTTAAATAATATTGTATTTACATAAAAAATAATTTAAATGCTTTTACAAAATAAAAGCTGAATATGCGGAACTTTTGGAGTTTTGGGACCGTTTAAGTGAGTGGAAGGCACTTATATTCATAAAGGTACGCTGACAGACAGACAGGCAGACAGACAGACAGATACTGTATCTGTAACTGTAGCTGTATCTGATGCTAATGGGCTTGGCTTGATCGGTCAGTCAGTCAGTCAGCCAGTCAGCCAGCCAGGTGGGTGCGTTGGCTATCGCCACTTGTTAGTTTTAATTTGTCAAGAGTTGCACTTGAAGACGTCGCCGTAAAGAAAGTAAATTGAGTCTTGGTAAGAGCTGTATGTGACCTGTATCTTCTACTCAGCATTGTATCTGCGCACATACGAGTCATGTGTATATGTGTGTGTTTGTATGAAGATGATGTAAAATGCTATTACATGTGAGCGTTGCATAAGCGTTTTCCTTCCCGCTGGTTTTCCCTCCCTCTCCCCCAATGCCATATCAACAGCTTAAGATCTAATTAACAAGAGGAGGCCCGAAAAAAAATACAGGTAAATACAATTGTTGGCATTGCATTGAAAATGATTTTTATTGTTTTTAATCATAAGTAATAACGATAAAGATAACGTAAGTTAACAACAATTAAATGTACATTTTGTAGTTGTATCGCGAATATATATAAACGGGGCTGCATCGTTATCCCAATTGTGTATATAGGTAGGTAGGTAGGTATATATTTATATAGTATCTATAAGTACTATATACTATATATGTAGCTATATGTAGTATATTTATATATAGCTAAATGAAAAACAGACATAACTTGCGCTGCGTGGAGGCCAAAACCAAATTGTGTTGTTATTGTTGTTGCTCTTCTTCTTCTTCTACTTCGTACTTGTTGTGGATGCAGAAGAAGAAGAAGAAGAAGAAGCAGCCGCATTGTCGGCAATTTAATTTGTGGTAGTTGGTAAGTAGTAATATACTCGTAATTTATATTTATTTGGCCAGCCTTGGGGCCCATTAAAACTCCAGTTTTATGCATTCAGGGACGGGGTTTACATATTTACAATTGACTGTTTTTGTTTTCAACCATGGCAACAGAAAAAGGCAGCCACAGTACGCGTTAACATGCGGAGACAATACTAGCAACAAAGACTATACAGAAAAACAAAAACAAGAAAAGAACTTTGCTGTCGAGTGTGCTCGACAGCTAGATACCCTGTACCCAGCTAGCAGCTAAACAGACACGTCTTTGCACTCCTCTCCTACTTCCTATCTCTGTTCTGCTCTTTAAAATATTGTTTCTTTGTATAACTACTGAGTATGTTCACAGTGAAATTCAAAGTTTGTATAAAGAACATTATGAATTAGGTGTACACCAAAGTTCTGTAGTAAATTCTTAATATCAATCTTGTAATTTAGCAATATTTCAATATATACTTGAACTGGTTTACACTTGGCAAGTTTATAAATAGATACGGAAGTGGTCAACATTTCATTTCTCTGTCTGTTACAAACATTTTCACATACAACTTTTTACTTTAATGAGTACAGGGTATTAAAAACATTTCGAGTATCATATGTACATACATCATATATGAACAAACAAGTAAAGTACATATATGTACGAGTATATCATAATTTATATTAATTATTCTTTTTTTTAAGTTTTCTCTTTTTGAATATTCATAAAAGTTAAAAATTATTGTTCTAATATAGGAACTGTTAAGTCCTTTGTGTTCAGTTTGCATAGTAGTTCGCATTAAAACCATTGAGGTCTATCGTTCAGCAATGTGAAACCCTTTCGAAATCCATCCGAACTTTGTCAGTACTTCCTTAAAATCGTTACCATCTGTTGTTGTTGTTGTTGTCTTTAAACAACTTGAGTTTAGCTTGCAATTGAATGTGTTTGAGTTTCGAAATGGTTTTGCATTCCTTGTTTTTGGTTTTCGGGGTCGTCACGTATGGTTTAAGGCTGGCACCGTTGTCTCTAGTAGCGCCCATAAACGCCCTCCGTATCAAGTGCGCTCATTGCCCCCAATTTCTGCAGCCAGGCGGCATTTGAGCCACGCTGACCGGTCAGTGGATTGTTGGCCTCATTGTGCAGACGCATTTGGTGTTGTTGTAGTGGCTGCTGCTGTTGCTGTAGCTGCTGCTGGTTTTGTGGATCCTCATTGCTCAACTCCAAAATCTGCAAAGAAACCAAAAAAAAAGAAATGTGAGTTAAACTTGCAATTGTTATGGTTGTTGTTGTTATTATTATTATCGTACAGTTGTTATTAAGTATTATCATTGTTGTTGTTGTTGCTTACATGAAGCGAAACGGATCTCTGAGATTGTGAGTTTGTTAGTTATAACAAAAAATCTGTTGAAATCTTAGTCGTATATTTATACAGCGCAACCAAACGCCCCCCAACACCAACAACACCAACGACGTGTGGGAAGTTTTGGTCACAGGTTTTTGGCGGATCATTAAATCGAATGAACTTTACTCAGATCTGTAACGTTGTCTTGAGGCTGAAGCGGAGTTGGAATCGCAGTCGGAGGCTAAACCTGGGTCGCTGGAGATGTAGATTCATCTTCAGATGGAGTCAGCTGCCGCTGTGAGCGTTGATGATGACTGAAAATGTGTTAATGGGGGGTATTGTCGTGTAATTATCAGACGCCGACAACCCTCCCTAACCTCTCCTACCCTGCCTGAGTCGCAGCTCTCGGACTCTTTTGTTTTTTGGCGAACGATGTGTGAACGAAAGAAAAACCTAAAACAATTTCGCGTCAAGTAATTATATTATTGCTAATTTAAAAGATTGTTGTTGTTGTTGTGTGTTTCTTTTGGGCTTTGTTGATCTTTATATCTATCCATCACTTTTCCACACATTGTTTAGTTATTAATAACTTTTGGACTGCAACGATTGCAGTTAAACGTTGAGATACAACGTATAAGGTATAAGGAAGCAACTGAGTCTGTTATCGCATAGCATCTGGTTAGGAGGGTTAGCTTCATCTATCTGTTGTCCCCTTCTCCCCTGTTGCCACAGCCACCCCAAGACAGATGTGGCAAACGTCCTCACATTTTTGGACAGTTTAATTTGAGAGTTGCCGCTAAGTGCTAAGTTATGTGGATTGTATAAGAAGGGTCTTTCCTATTGTGAATTGTTGGATTGTCTGTTTATGGATAGTGATGGGCATCAGGGGTCGTGAATGATTTAACGAGGGTTGCCAATCGCTTGCCACACTTGCCACACTTGCCACACACACACACACACACGTTTACCAATAAATGCCCTTTCTCAATTATGTATAAACAATTAAGTATCTAGTATCTCATAAGGGCCTTATTGACTGACTCGTCTAATCCCATGGATGCCATAAAAATTGTAATGCTAAGGTCAAAACAGCAATAAATAATTTGTGCAAAATACTTTATTCAATTCATAATTGAATTTAGCGTGAAGTTGCATGAAATTCCAACAAATCATTGTGGCACAATTTGGTAAAAAAGATTAAGCGAATTTTTTGGTTGTCTGACCTCAGATTTGTATTACTTTTTTTTTAAGGTTTATTTTGATGTTAATTTGATTTTTGATTGTTGTGTTTATTTTTAGTAAATCATAATTGGAAATGGGCCTAAGCATATGAATTATTTTAATTAATTTAAGCATGTCCAGTCAAAGTGTTTCTGGTTGGAAATTATCAGTATCTTTACATATGTTTTCATTTATTTAATTAACTTAAGAGAAAATTGTAATAAATAATTACAAGAAATATATTTAAGATTATATATTTATATTTAGGATTATTGTATTGTATTCTAGGAATAGTTAAAATCATGTATATAATATATTTCCTAGATTTAAAAGAAAACAATAAACATATATTAATATGGGGAAAAAGTAATCCATTATCAACAATTATCCACTGTCAACTTTGGTATATTTTAATTTCTAAACTATTGGTCATACTGATTTATACTTGGGCTTCTTGGAAAGCTGGGATTCCCCTTTAAAACAAACTGTACTTTGTTTTTTGATAGGTCGCTTTAATTGAGAGATAAATTTTGTTAAACATGGAGACCAACAATGAAAAAATTTACTATATGTGAGAATTTTTTTTTGATAACGGCAAAAATGCAATGTCTTGATACTGAGATTATGCTCAAATTGGCAACAAGTCATTGAAAATATTGTCTCAATTATAAATAAATTAATAACTTCCATTAACGATATCAAATTTAACAATTTCCTAATGGATAAATGTAAACTTCTATTTGAAATACCAAATCTTTTGTCTGTTCTTAGATTTCAGCCCCAACACCGACTGTTTTCCCTTGCTGTTTACATTCTTAAAAGTGCACAACATTATTTTTCACTTCGTGATTGACTGCGGAAATTGTTTTTCCCACTTTGCCAGCGCTAAGGGAAGCTTGTGACATCCCCTCGGCTAATTAACAACAATAAGCTAAGCTGTTTGCCAACTCATGATCTTAGGTTCAATGCATTATTGCTATCTGACTAACTGACAAGTGGAATTTTCATATTATTTTGCTGTGTGACGTCTCCAAGTCAAAGTCAACCTTCGTCAGCGGTCGACGTCGGCGTCAACGTCAACGTCAGCGGTCGACGTCAACGTCGGCGGCGCCAGCTTCAGCAGCAGCGACGTCATCGTCATCGTCTGCTATTTGACATTTGATTTTTGCCTCCACCTCTTTTTTGCTTCATTTGTTTGATTTTTCCTTTCTTCCTTTCTTTTCTTGTATTTTCTTCTTTTTTTTTTCTTCTACCAATGCCACTGGCGTCGCTTTTGCCTGTTGTGTGTCTCTTTTGGCCAAAAGCATCTTTGTCAGCGTCGCACGTCAGCGGTTTATCGATTTCCAAGTGCCATAACATGACTCAGATTCAAATTTAGTTTTCAACTCAGACTCCAACCGAGAGCCAGAGTTAGAGGTAGAGATACATATGTATATGTAGAGATACAGTGGGAGTCAAGTACAGATACAGAAATTTGAGATAAAACTAGTGACTGATGCACAAGGAGATGCTGTGGCAATCTCCAAAGGATAACCTAGAGACAGTGTGGTAACTAAGCCAAGAGAAAGACAATAAAAACTGTTCAGAGGTAAGCGAAGATTCAATACAGAAACGTAATTGAAACTATGAATAGATATAGAAGTAATGGATGGACTGACATATAAAACTACAAGTTCTCAACGGTTGATCTTGTGCATCTATAGCTAAGGTTACTAAGTTACTTCAACAATTCTCTAACTTATCAATTGCCATTTAAGAAAATGATGGTACTTAATTAAAGATTAAACAGAAGACACTTAAAGAGGCTAAGACTAAGATAAGCATTAACTCAGATCATAGACAGATCTGGTCTTGATCGTCTCACAATTGTTAAATAGAGATAGTCGCAATAGAGTAGTTAGAAACTGAGACAGAGACACAGACACAGAAAACTCCTAGAAGGTCAAGTTACAGAATTAATGATAGAACTAGTTATAAGTGCAAAACGTGAGACAGAACCGGAGACAGACTCATTCAAAGACTCATTCACAGACATAACCAGAAGCAGACAAAGATGCAGATCTAGAAATAAAAAAAACTTTAGCTGTCATTCAGCGATTCAGAGATACAAAGATTCACAGACAGAGCATAAGAAGGCAAGACAAGATGCTACAGAAAACTGAAACTTGCAACTAGCAACATGCAACTTGCAACTCATAAGCGAGTGTAGCAAATGGTTGCAATTGCTGCTTGCAGCTGCATCTAAAATCGAGTGGCAAAATGATATGAAACGCGGCACATCCAACACATCCATTAAATTGCCCCCCGGTTGAGCAGCATTTTTGTGATTCGGTTGCGAAAAAGAACAGGAAACTCAGCACAAAAAAAATACAAAAATAATAATAATAATACATAGCAACAAAAAAAAAAAGAAGGAAAAATGAAGACAAAAAAAGAAGGAAAAAAATATAAGTATGCAGGTTGGCAAAGATGAGAGCTTGAAGCTCAGCAGGTTGGCCATTGGCCATTGGCCATTGGATTGGATTGTAGCCGAGCAGGCTCTGTATGTTCCAGTGTTGCACTGTTGCACTGTTGCACTGTTGCAGTGAGGCAGTTGCAGGTTGTGCGACCAACAGAAGCAACATCTTGCGAAATATGTAAAATATTTTTGAAACTGTTGCAGACGCGGAGCAGCAGCAACAACAATTGCAGGTAATGTGGTCAGAAGAGCTGCGTATTGGAGTTGGGGTTGCTTGCAGTAAGTAACCCTATAGCTATGCTCATTGGCCTGCCATTGATGGACCATGACGTAACCGTAACCCGCAACAATAACAACAACAACCAGCAACGACTGACCGAGTGAGCAAAACAAAAACACGTTGAAAAATAAAACCTCAATAATTGGCGACATAATTGCAACTTAATACCACGCTTTGCCTCTTTTCATTTAGTTAATTATATCGCAAAAATAACGCACCAAAAACGTTAAGGGCACACACACAGATACAATATGTATAATGGTCTTTCAACAGGCTATCCATTTACGGTGGGCAGCTTGTCTCGGCAGGGGTATGGTGGGGGGGGGGGGGGAACACCTACTTACCTGGACCATCAGCTCTCGCAACTTATCCAATTCATCGCCATGCGACCTTGTGGGCAGGTATCGACTCTCGCAAGGCTGCGGTGGCACCACCAGGAGCAGCAGCATCGACAGCAGCAGCAACATTGGCAGCGACATCGGCAGCGACAGCGACACTTGCAACTTGTGTGCCTGCAACTGAGCCTGCCTCTGATTCCTGCCACTTGTCATTCTCAGTGCTGTTGTTGTTGTTGTTGTGTTTGTGGTGTTGTTGTTGTGGTTGTTGTTGGCGGGTTTTTTATTGCCTGCAATCATATAAGAAAGTGTGTGAACATTTAAATGACTGGGGAGAGTTATACGAGTATATTAAGAAAGATACAGTCAGGCCTGGCTATAATTAACTGCTTGTTGTGGGGAAATTATATTGGAAATGTTGTTTGTAATACACTAAAAGTATAAATTCTTTAGAGAAAAACTTGTATATTCGTTTAGACATATTTTTAAAAGATAAAAGATAAACTTAGACTTTGTTACAGCATAGAAACTCGAATGGGAAATATAAATATAAGTCTTTTTAGCACCTAAAAGAACTTGCAAAATTGCTTATTTAGTACGCTTTTAATTAGCAATTTATTTGTGAAGCGATTAGAAAGCAGTTAAATGTATACACATATTAAATGAATATAATGAACAGCAGACAATAATTAAAATACTCCGAGATATTAGCAGTTTATTTAAAATGAAAACAGAGCAACTTCTGTATAACGAACTACTTCTTTTTAAAGTGTAAAGATCGCAATAATAACCCTAGTATTAAAATAGGATAATCGATAGTATTAAGTAATGTATGTATCGATATATGCCTAAGCGAGTTGTATCGATGTATAGTAGATAATACGATATCGATACAACGAGCATCACGAACACTTTTGACATATAGCATTTTGAACGAAAAGGTTCTGCCTTATTGTGTAATTAAATAATAATATTAAATAATAATGTAATAAAGAGAGAGAAAAGACTGCAAACTTTATAAAAGTGTCTTTTTTCATCGATTTAAATTGTATAAATATAAATTTGTCTTTTATTATTTATGTGAAAAATAATTAGATATCTTCTCAAACAATTAAGTCGTCAATCAAAATATCTAATAAAAAATAGAGAAGTTTAAACAGCAGAAAATAATAAATATATATAAAACTCTTTATAACGAACAGAAGAGTAAAGATTTTTAATTCAAAGTGTAGTTATTCTTCTACTAAAATTTTTGTAAATAGAAACGTTGCCTTTAAATAATTATATAATATTTAGGGTATCGTTCTTAATAATGTTACTCAAAAATTAATTAAAATACTCTGAGATATTGGCAATTTATTTAAAAAAAGAACAGAGCAACTTCTTTATAACGAACAACTTATTTTTAAAAATGTATAAATATAGCTTTGCCTCTTATTATTTAATAATTAATATATTATCTCAAACAAATTAATTAACAATCAAAAAATAGACAGCACAAAATAATTCATTTGCTAATGAATTCGTCAATATATAAAAAGTTCGTTCTGATGAGAACAGAACAGTGCAAACTCTTTATAACGAACACAACAGTAAATATTTGTAATTGTAATTATTCTTCTACTAAAGGTTTTCTAAATAAATAAATAATTATATAATATTTATAAAAATGTCCTCAACAATGTTAAGCGTAATTCAAAATATCTAAAGATCTGGTAGGTTCGACTTAGCGTAGTTAAATTGTACCGAAAGAGCTGTGTGCATTTAATTGTTTAAACTCTGAAGCTCGTCAAATAGCTTAAATTTGCATAAATTAATAAAACTGCTAATAGCACATAAAGAATATTAATGCAATGCGGTTTTATAACTAGTCGGGATTACGTATTGGGGATTCGGGATTTTGTGGCAGTTGCAGCAACTGTGCGGCGCTGACTCACTGACTCACTGTGCCCGGAATTAGCTGTTGTTGTTGTTGTTGTAGTTGTGGAGTTTAGCTTTTTAACTGCGTCACGATTCTCACCACTTATTATTATCTAATTTTTTCTCTCTGTTTTTTTCTATTATTTTCCACTTTTTTCTTCTTTTTATTTTGTGCTGAGCTGGTACGATGTGCTGAACCAGGATAACAATGTAGGTTTAAGCAAAGCTGCGTGCAGACATTTGTATTTATAGCCAAAAAGCCAAAGCAGCGGTCGAGATTTTAGTGGCACTTTGGCCGTGATGACACAGAACAGAACACACAGAACAGACAGAATGAAGAGCATCAGGAGTTGGCTGGGTATATGACGTCCTACACATGCGCTACGAATTAAATGCTTGCCAAGGATGCTGTGGGGCATGTGGCATGCGGCATGTGGCAAGGCAATCCTTGAGCTGTCGCCAATGCCTCGAATTCCTTTACATTTCACTTGATGCGCGCGCAGAGGCGGCAAACAGCAACAACAACAATAACAATGAACATATCATTGTCATAATACTAACACACATTCTGTGTGAATGTGTGTGTGTGTGTATTGTCTGTGCTCTGTGGGCGTCTTTGTGGCACGCCCCAACAGAATCTGGTGAAATGTTTTCGCTTAGCAAATTTCATGGTTAACATTTAGCTGCTTTTGTCGTCATGGCTGCAAGTTGTTGACATTGCCGGGCGTCAATAATGTACATATCCCCAGTACACTAACTAGTACTAACTGGCCAACAAGCTCTCATGTTATAGTTGTTGGTGTGTTTGTATGAAAATGGCACCATTTGTATACCACGCACGACCACAAGCCTCAAATTTTTGATATAGCGCACTTTTGTGTGGCCATTGCTGTGATTGAATACGTGTTGTGCATGGCAACTCTATCTCAAGGGTTTTTATGACTATACTACATAGTATATGTAAGACAGAAGCTCGCAGTAACAGAAATCAAACCCAAACCCAGAGACAAAGACAGACTCGGAGTTGGAGATGTGGAAACATCTGGGTTATGCGTACGAATGAATTTATTTATAAGCGCAAGCAAGTAAATGCTTTATGTGAAACAGAGTTAAAAAAAAACAGAGCCATAAACATTCATAAAATATAAACAAAACTTTTAATAACTCTTGTGTCCTTGCGCTGCATTTGCTTTTGGTTTGAGTTCGGGGACTTCCGTCTATTTGCATTGACTTCATCTGATATAGTATTGCAGACGAAGCTTTTTACATTGTGCTAAAAATAAACGGAAGCTGCTGGCATGCCAGGCAAAAGCTCGTTGCTATGGCAACGCGTTAAAGCTTGCCTGCGTCTGCTTGCGGTTAACGGTAAGCTAGCTTTAAGCATCTTTTAGGGCTTAATTGTGGTTCGTTTCCCGGACAAATGAGAAGATAAATCTAAAGTTATCTTAAAGAAATTGAATGAGGGCATAATTGCAGGGAATTATTAAAACTATTAGACTAATTATACATATAAATAAATATAGATAATAATTGAGTTGTGCTTGAACTCTATATATTAATAATAATAATTAGCAAAATGATCTTAAGCCTCTTACCTGGTAAAATATCAAAACATTAATCACTACAGTTAATTTTAAAACAAAATTTTCAAGGTTTTCTTTATTTATTTTAGCAGCCTAGTTTCTGCAAAGTTCATGTTAACGTCAAGATTTCGACTAGTATAAAAAGTTTGTCAGATATTTATTTAATCAACTTATATATAAATTTATCTTGCCACACATGATAATATCACGCAAGGGTCTCAATATATTCTTGATCAACATTAAGTTTGAAAAGTTACAGAGTTGATTTCAAATATCAGAAATATCTCTTCTCCCATTTAAGCCAAAGATCTAATTATAAATCTAATTATATCATATTGCATTTAACTACCAGCTAGAGAAGGAACTATCAAATATCACACAAGTGTATCAATATATTCTCGATCAGCATTAAGTTTGAAAAGATTTAAGAGAATTAGATATGTAAATAGGTTCCTAAATAGTTGATTTTAAATATCCGATAGTTAATACAACATCTCTACTCCCATTTAAGTCAAAGATCTAATTATAAATCTAATTATATTATATTTCATTGAACTTCTAGCTAGAGAAGGAACTATCAAATATCACACAAGGGTATCAATATATTCTTGATCAGCATAAAGTTCGAAAAGATTTAAACGAATTAAATATGTAAATCGGTTCTTAAAGAGTTGATTTCAAATATCCGATAGTTAATACAACATCTCTACGACCATTTAAGTCAAAGATCTAATTATATTGCATACACAACTAGTAGCTAGAGCAGGAAATATCAAATTTGGCACTATGATTCATTAAGCTTTGTAGTATTGCATTTATTGTAGGAGTTAAACCCTCAAATGTTTATGGCTCTTTCTGTTTTTATTATGGGCTGGCCAATAAACGCTTTCCTGCAATTTTATCGTTAACAAGCCGATCAGTCGAGCGGGCGCGACAGTAGGATAGCCTGTGCAGGTCTTCAAAGAAAAGTATTTTCATTATAATGGGATTTAAATATATCGCTTGAAGTCGATTTTGCTTGCATCGAGAGTAGGTAGCTTGCGATAGTCTGGCAACACTGGACTGCGGCTATTGATTGTTTATGTTTAGCGCCACAGCAAAAGAAATGCAAATCAAACATACATGACCAAACGCGTATTTTCGTTCATTATGTCGTCGGCGCGACGCAGCGACTGCGCTGCTACTGCGCTGCAACGTATGTGCTGCGCTTCATAAATTTGTTTATTGAATAACTTCTGAGTTTAATATCCGATCGTACCAAAATTTGTAGAACACATTGAGAGAAGGCTACTTATTATGTGTGCCAAATTTCAAGTCTCTAGCTATAAAACTGCTTTTGTTATCAGCTTTTCCGAGTTATGGGCGAAGGGGGCGTGGCATCGCGATGAAATTTTCAGGACACATTAATCCCAAGCTTTTTATCATGTGTGCCAAATCTCAAGTCTCTAGCTTTAACATTGCTTATGTTATGGTGATTTTCCTAATTTTAAAACCAACGGGACATGATATCGAAAATTGAAAATAAACTTGATCTGCGTATGGTATTCAGGAACCTACATTCCAAATTTGAAGTCTCTAGCTCTTATAGTTGCTGAGATCCACGCGTTCATACAGACGGACGGACGGACAGACGGACAGACAGACGGACAGGTGTCAATCGACACGGCTATTGATACTGATCAAGAATATATATACTTTATAGGGTCGGAGATGCTTCCTTCTGCCTGTTACATACATTCACACAAATTCATTATAGCCTTTTTTGCCCATTTTCAATGGGCACAGGCTATAAAAACTTTAAGTCTTTTAGCTATAAACCTTGATACGATATAATATTATTCAAAAACGACTTTGTTTTGCAAATTTTTTTATATTCTTTATTCAGTTGAATCGCTTTACAATTACAATTACAATACAACAACAAATGAAGGCTGAAATATGGGTAGATGGGATATGGCTCGTATAAGAGTTACAACTTAAAACTTGGACTTAATTAGAGCTACGAGCTAACGAGTAACTTAATTGTAAGGTCTACCTTAAGAACAACTAAAATACATTCAGTGGCATTCAACGTATTACTTTTCTCTATAAATCTTTATCGATATCGATATCGTTATCGATTTCCTCTTTCATCTTCTCTCTACTCATTTGTTAGTTGGGACATGCTTAGGGATTACATCTACAAACACAGCATGAAGGAAACAGGAACCAATCCATAAAAATGCCCTTGCAATCGTTGTCGGGATCGTAGGCGAGTAATCGATGCCATTTGTATTTCTGTTCGCAGCCACATTCCCCCTCACAGCGCGGAGTTTGGGTATTGCTAGGGGATAAATTAAATAGATTAGACTCTTGCCAGGAACTCTTTAGGGAACCTACTCACCTGCAGACTTCCTGATGAATCGCCTGCTCAAAGTGCTGCGTATTGACAATCGCTCGAATTTTGCCAGCTGAATTTGACGCCCAATACGGAGTAACAATTTCTATTTTCGATTCGCAAGCATCGAGTCGCCCTGTGCCGGAGTTTCCATTAGCATTTCCCGGCGTATTATTATTGGCTCTGCTTGTGCCGCCGGCACCGGCGCCTCCGCCTCCGCCTCTATTCCGATTGCTGGCACCGCCCGCTGCCGCCTGCCGCTTCTTCCGCAGCTCCCCGAAGTAACTGTCGCCCGCTTCACCCGCTGTGGCTGCATATGCCCCGGGCGGTATGAATATGTCCGGCTCGTCAATAAATCGTCGCTTCCGCACCTTCGCCTGTCCTCCGCCGCCCTCCATGTTCATCTCAAAGTCGCCGTACATGCGACGCATCAACGCTTTGTTGTCGTCTATGAATCTCTCGATCTTATCACTGTGAAAACAAAAGAAATCGATTATTATCAATTGCAAATTAATCTATACGTGAATTTATATTATAAACAAGCCAATCAGTCGAGCGGGAGCGACAGTAGTATACCCTGTGCAGGTCTTAAAACAAAAGTATTTTGAGTAAACTAGCAAATAAAACTGCTCTTGATATCAGCTTTTTCCAATTGGGGGCATGGCATCGCGATGAAATTTTTTGGGCACATTAAGACCAAGTTTCTTAACACGTGTGCCAAATCTCAAGTCTCTATCTTTAACATTGCTTATGTTATGGTGATTTTTCTAATTTAATAATAAAACGGGGCTTAATATCGAAAATTTAAAACAAACTTAATCTGCGTATGGTATTCAGGAACCTACATTCCAAATTTGAAGCCTTTAGCTCTTATAGTTGCTGAGATCCACGCGTTCATACAGACGGACAGACGGACAGACAGATGGACAGTCAATCGACTCGGCTATTGATATTGATCAAGAATATATATACTTTATAGGGTCAAAGATGTCTCCTTCTGCCCGTAACATACATTCACACAAATTCATTATACCCTTTTTGCACATTTTTAATGAAAACAGGGTATAAAAAATACATAGTGAAGAGTTTATATTCTTTATACTATATAAATGAAATATCTAGGTATTTTAAAGTAGAATACATCAATAATTTAATAAAAGTAGTATTTTAAAAACAAATCAGAAGTAAGTCTCCTAATTAAACAATAAAACTACAGAACTTATTCTTTCTATACACTTTTATAAATTATCTCAAACCTTTCTATCTGTATCTTGAATGTTTATTACATTAACTATAATTTATAGTGCATGAAGAACACAAGAATATTTATATAAACATATAAATTAAACTTTATCTACTTTAAATAAGTATACATCAATAAATAAATAACAAATTTCATGTAATAAATCGCTGTGTGTTTAAATACTTAGAAAAAATCGTGAACACATAAAATACTGGGTATCTTCTAGTCTAGTGCAATTAGCAAACATTTGCTTAATTTGTCATAAACTTTTCTTTCTAAAAATCCTATTATCCACATGATTTTGCTCTTTACAAGTTCCTAAACATTTATGACTAATATCTCATTTATCAGCAAGTTAATCGGCTGGAAAATGTTAAGCACGAATTAAGTTATTAAAAAATACCGCTTTAATAAATAAGAGAAAAAACAGCAAAGTCATATATATGATAAACTTTGTGAAATTGTTAACTCCACTTGGCAAATGAGCATGATTCACCCCGATCATCATAAAATGTTATAGCTTTGAAATCCCACGAACTACTTCTAAACTTGAAGGACAGCGCGAAGAGTCATTTAATGGGTATTTCGGTTATTTAGTTTCTTGATTAATTAAATACTCACATGGGATAGCTATTGCCCGCCGTGGGGCAGAAGAGCTGATGATATCGCTTAATGCAGGGCACGCCCTTGATCACATCCCCTCGCACATCCAGGCCGAGAGCCACCGACAACGCCGTCCACCAGATCTGAGCAAGACAAAACAGCGAGTGTGGGGGGGGGGGGGAGGAGAGATATAATTGGTATTAGCATTGGAATGGGGCCCATAACAATTTATAGCAGGGTGTGAAAATGACTCGAAATAAGACATAAAAAATACGTTTCATATCGTCAGGCAGGCACGAGTATTCGTGTCGTACACGGAGCGACGACCACTCTGGGGGCCCTGTTCTGCCGCCCCCTCCCTCCATTGCCAGCATCTTGGTATGCTTTGAGTTTTGGTCTCTCAGTGTCTGAGTATCTGAGTATGATCATCATCACACCTCTTAACGAAACGAACTCGCACGACCTTCGTGATGAGCCAGCCAAAAAAAGAAAACCAACAACAACAACACACGCACAACACACACACACACAGAAGAGATCGTCAAAGTTATTTCCGCAAATGAGCAAACTCGATCGATCGACCCAAACTGATCGATATACTCGATATACCCGTAATCGTTTGGAAGAGAGCAAAATAAAGAAAAAGAGAAGCGCGCGTGCCCAGAGAGGGGAAGTACTTACCGGAATCTGCAAGAACGAGCCATTATTTGATTTGGGATAGGAAAACAAAGGCACAACCGGCACACTGCCGTTCTTCAGAAAGATTGGACCCTGTATTGGTGTTACAGTGGGCATCTTTGACTTGTCTGAAATTGAAACTGGAGCTATGTAAATGATTCATATGCAAGGACAGTAAGTAACAACCAGCTGGGATAGTTGCATTAATCAGTGGCAGTGGTTAAACCCAAGACGAATGAAATAAAATAAAATAAAATGCAATGAAATGAGTGTAAAAATTGCATATCTGCATACAAATCGAACTGCAGTTGACATATAAATTGAATGATATGCCTGCCTGGCATTTGTAATGTCTTCTCATCCGGATCTTAACTTAACTTAACCTCACTTGACGGCACTTTCCCTTTGCCATTGCCATTCCCATTCCCATTGCCTTTTGGGAATGTGCTGCGTGGGAAAGGATTTGTCACAATGTGCGCGCATAGAATTTGAGTTTCGTTAAGTTGCGTTTCGTTTCGTTTTTAGTTTCGTTGAGTGTCAGCTGTCCCTCTCGCTCGAACGAGATGGAGAGTACTTCGCAACTGTTTTAGTTATACATTACATGATGGACTCGTTTTAAGCTCACGTCTTCAGTTGCTGCTCACATGCACAAAGGTGAAACCAAAAGACTTGAACAATGCGACTATATATATATACAAGTAAAACTATATGTACTTGATCTTATATTTATATATATATATCTATATATATATGTATGTTAGTGTCTGCGTGTGCTCTCAGTGTGGTGCACGTCTTCGGCGGCATTTAACGCAAGTCGAGAGGCAAGCGTTGTTGAATGGGGCCCGACTTCTTGCATAATAAATGCCCATGCCTCCCCACTTACTTTGTACTTCCCCCATCCCAAAACCTCTACCCCTACTTGAGCTTGAAGTCTGGCCGGTTGGCAGGTTGCTACAATTGAGATGAGTTTGAGATGAAGTGAAACAAAGAGGCGCCACGCGAAACGAACAAAGCATAAAAAGTGAATTATCAAATGCGCTGACAGTTTTGTGTCTTGGACGAGGGCAGGAACTGTCGCTATCGCTAACATGTTGTTATATTTGTTTGCTTTTTATTAGAAGACGAAGAGGAGCGACAGCAACAACAACATCAACAACTACAACAACTACAGCTACAGTTGATACATAAATCGTGTTGCGTGTTAGTCAGCGCGACAGCTATAAAAAGTCAAACACTGGCCATTACTGTCCAAAGGCGACCTTGTCTCGAGGTTTGTAGACCTTTGACCTTGCTCCGTCTACTTGTAGTAGTTGTATTTAGTTATTTCTATACAGTTACTGTTGTTGTTGTTGTTTCGGTTTAACAGC
This sequence comes from Drosophila histrio, assembly GCA_958299025.2. Taxonomy (NCBI): domain Eukaryota; kingdom Metazoa; phylum Arthropoda; class Insecta; order Diptera; family Drosophilidae; genus Drosophila; species Drosophila histrio. The sequence goes on from OY282580.2 coordinate 14,597,916, forward strand.
AATGTGCAGAAGTTGCTCTCAATTGGAAAGACACACACAAAAATAAAAACAACATGCAAACAACTCAGCAATTGGGAAGGTGCCATAACAACAACAACAACAACAAATAGCGACAACAGACTTGGGTAGTTCCAATTGGAATCGGTGTTGAATCGGAATCATGAGCATACATGGAATCTATAGATCCAACACACAAACATATAATATTCCCATTTATTCTTTTTATTTTAAGAAATATATTAAAAGAGATTTTGTTTCTAATTCCTTACTTAATCATTCGACATTTTCGTGTGTATTGCAGAAACAATTCTTTAAATTTATCTAAGAGTTAGAGAAGTATTATACAGGGTGGGGCAAAAGTAATCACCCTATTGGAAAACGCTATAACTTTTGCATGGGGCCAAATGTCAATTCGTTTTTGACATTTGCTAAGTAAACAAATGCAGAATACAATATCGACAAGCCAATGAATCGGTTTACGAAGAGAAGAACGCAGAATAATTGTTTCCATTACTTTGTGCAACATTTGCAAGAGTTAAAGCGTTTTCCAATAGGGTGATTACTTTTGCCCCACCCTGTAAAACGATCTGATACTAAAACTTCTGTTTTATATGCTTAGGTAATTTATAAACTATGTTAATAGATTCTAACTAAATATAATTTTCTTATCTTTTCCAAACCTAAGTCAACTAAGTTAAATTAAGTTAACAAAACCAAATTTTCAATAATTAGAAAGATCTTTAACATCATAATATAATAAATATCGATCCATTTATCTATGTACTTCAATAGGACTAATTTCACTTAATAGATCTACCATTCAGAAGATTAATCAGCTATTTTATTAAATAATTAATTTCTGTATTTTACTATTTTGATATTGTAAATAATTATCATATATATATAAGTAACTAGCTAGCGAATATTTATCCTAATAGGTCAGATTTAAATATAAGAAACAATATTAAATAAAAGAAGTATATGTATAATAATAAATATATTAAAAATACATTACATTTTTCTATAAGATTATTAAGAAATTATCCCTAGAAGACAATTGAAAGCTAATTTCTAATTTTCATTGGTTTTTTTTCACTGATTGTATGCAAATTCCCACACTTTTATTATAGATATTTTGACATATTTTTCTGATATTGTAAATAATTATCATATTATATATAAGTAACTAAGCTAGCGTATATTTAAAAAATATAATGATTATCCTAATAGGCCAGATTTAAATATAAGAAATATATATATACTAATAAATATATAAATAATAAATTACTTTTATCTAAGTTTAATAAAAAATTATCCCTAGAAAACACTTAAAAGCTAATTTCTAATTTTCATTGCAATTTATTGGTATTATTTTTGCTGAGTGTATGCAAATTCCCACACTTTTATGATAGATATTTAGACTTACCTTTGCCATGGCCATCGGCCTCGTAGTACTCGCCATCATCGTCCTCATCCTCCTCCTCCTCACCTTCCTCCACATCGTAATCGAGCACAGCGTGCACTTGAGTCCTTGAGCCTTGACCCGCCTGGACACGCGTAAAGCCCGGCGCGCGTTCCGGATAATTGTCTGGCGGTGCAACGCCGTAGATTGAGGCAGGCGTCTCCGACTTGCTGCCGCCTTGTTGCCTGCCACGTGCCGACTGCGAGGACGGCTGAGGCGGCGGTGGCGGTGGCTGCTGCTGTTGATGTGGCGGCTGTGGTTGGGGCTGGGGATGCGTCGGCTGCCTGCTGCCAAAGCCCGTAATACTAAAGCTGCCGCTGTTCTTGGTGAATGTGGCGCTGGCAGTGGCGGTGCCATGGGCATTGTAGTATTGCTTCTGCTTCGGGGGAGGCGGCGGCGGCGGTGCCTGTCCGGGATAGTGACTGTAGGAGCCCTCGGCAGGACCTCTTCCCGCTGATTGGGTCAGCTGTAGGGTGCTCTGACTCTGGCCGGAACTGCTCGCACTGGAGCTGTGATAGGAGACGCTGTTCGCATTGCTCTCCACTTGGGTTTGCTGTGTGTGCTGTTGGCTCTGCTGCGTCTGCTGCTGTTGAATGTGGTACACAGAGTTGCGGGCAGCTCCTCCGCCCGTCGGTGGCAAATAGGCGCTGCCCTGTTTGCGTCTGCCACCATACGGATAGCCAGGTTGCGGCTGCGGCTGTTGCGCATCCTGTGGCTGATGCAGTGCCGGTGGGCCATAGGGATTATTTTTGTAGAAATCGGAATTAGGAGGAGCCGCCTCGGAGGGACTTTGTGGCTGCTGATGATCGGCGGGGGAGTATAGCAAATTATTTGTATTGCTGGCCAACTGGTGGATGGGATGCAGTGGAGCCAATGTGGCGCCCCACGGTTGAGCGAGCGCTCCAAACGGAAGCGAGAAGTTGGCCAGTGCCATGTGAGTAAATTGAGTCGAGAAGAGTAAGTAGAAACGAAACCAGTCGAGACGTGCCGAGTGCGAGTTACGTAAATTTAATTGAAATATATTTCGTCAGTGCATGATACAAATGACTTAGGCAACGAACTTGCTGGCTAGCCTACATATCATAACAGAACTTTAGAGGCAGCCAAAAATTGCCAGAATTAGAATTAGAACTAGAACTGGAACTAGAACCAGTGTCAGAATCGGAGAAACTGATTTAGAGGCGTTTTGTGGAGCGCGCGCGCGCTTAAAATGATTTATGCAAAAGCAAAATTAGTTTCCTCCTCTCTCCTCCCCCTTGCTTGCTTGATAATAGCACAATTTCAATAGCAAACACTCGCACACACAGACACACACGAAGTCGAACGTCTCTTGCGAGTTATGTAGTATATAGATTTGTGCAAATGTTGTTATTTTTATTTTTATTGCTGCTGCTGCTGTTGTTGGTGTTGCTGCTGTTGTTGTTGTTGTTAAGGTGCCGTGTATCGTGTTAATAACTTGCACGTCAGTTGGAAGTTGGCAGTTGGTAGTTGGCAACTCGGACCCGCGACTCTTGTGCTAAAAAACCATTCACGACAAGCTGACAATCGAGACTGAGCCGTTCTCGGCGTGCGCCTTTAAAAAACTTAATGGGAAAAATGTTTCAACAAGCCTCAAAACTCAAAACTGACTTGAAGAAATAATAATAAAAAAAAAAAAACAGTTGCTCCCAGCTGCTGCTCAAAGAGTGAGCGGCACTCAGTTCAGTTCAGCGTAAGTTTTTTTGAATGGTAAATCGAAAAATAAAACAAAACCGGAAAAATATACGCAAGCAGCGATACGAACTGTGCATGCCCTACAAATCATCTGAATATCTGACAAGTTCATTTACAATTATTTTAATTAACTAACTTGTTAGTGAGCAGAACAGAAATCTCTGTAGATATATTAACAATAAACATATACAAAACATTATATACTCAACTCTTTAAGGGATTATTGTAATATCTTGCAATAGATTGGAAATTTCTTGAAGCATTTATGACCTAGGTCAACGGATGGGTCGACTTGATGTTGCAGTTTGTGTTTCATTTGGCGACTTGTTTGTTTCATTTTCGAAAAGCGCATATTAATCACCAAACAAAATCGTCGTCGTCTTGAAGGCAATGAAAAGCAAAAGTATTTTTAAAGTGGGCTTTAAAAACAGGTTGTGAAGAGCAGTTGAGTTACACTTGCGATCCGCTCTTAAAAGAGTATCTCTCTCTCTCACTCTCTATCTCAATTCTCTTGAGAAACTTTGACCAGAACTGGGATTTAGTCATTACAAACTAACATTCTTCTGGGGGTGGGGGATGGGTGCTAAGTGTGCGGCTGGCGAAGGGAAATTCTCAGCAATGTCGCTGTAATGCCGAGTGCATTTGGCGATGAGCTAGTGTTCATAATGATGATGACGATGATGATGATAGTTAGATGAGGGCGTAGACTGAGTCAACGTCACAGCACCGCTCTGTGTATTGGATTCACTTTGCATATTAACACCTCCTAACTGGATCAGTGTTCCCCTAGTGTTCTCCGCTTCCCATGACTCTTAAAAAGTTCAACTTGTTGCGAATCGAGACGGAGACGTGGATTGTCAGACGTTTACGGAAACGGATATGGCAACAACAGCTGACGAGCACTATGATCTTATCTTTCACATGAATGTGTCAGGGAAATCCGCCCTATTGGGGCCCTAGCTCCTGTTTGAGCCCAGTGCACGAATTTAAAGTGATTCACTCGCTTTGATTTATTCACGTCGGGAAAATCAATGAATTCAATATGAGCTGATTGATTTCTATACATTACTACGAGTTCCAATACTCGCCTGTGGAATGCTGAAGCTTTCCGTTTAGAAAGGTATACCACCTACAAGGGTACCTACTACATACATACGATAGACTATCGTAGTATACTCCGTGTATATGTAAATAAGCTAACCTAAACTGTAGCAAATGGGTTGGCCAGCTGTCCAGTTGACCAGTTCACCAGTTGACCAGTTGAGACCACGCCATGGCCATAGACCAGGCTTTTGTTTTATGACGGACAGCGCTGACCAAGCCCAACAAATATCGCACATTTGTTGCGACCAGGGTTGGTTTATATTGCTCAAATTGTATGATCCATTTAAACAGTCAAGTGTCGCGACTTATAGCAATTATAGCAATTCATTTAATTTACTTTTAAGCATCTTTTTATGAACTACATAAACTATGGCTTACTCATCGACAAAAGTTCATTGTTTAATTTTAAATTTCTACATATTTTCATAAGTTTATCATTTGGATATTCTATAGTATTTTCTATTCTACATATATATCCAAAATTCATACAAGTTGTTTGCTATTTTGCAGCCCTATAATATGCAAAGTATTGTACTTATGTATATGCATTTGGAACTGTTGGAATACAGTCGAAGTCAAGAACTAGTTTAGCACATAGTTTGCCCCAACAACAAACACGAACAACATCAAGATCAAGAACAAGAACAAGAACAAATAGTGACAAAAGCAACAAGCGCCAACCAAGTTGCTATTTTTTTTCTTTCTTTTTGCCTTTCCCTTTTTTATGCGGCAAGCATTGAAACACTTCTTGGTAATTGTCTGAACTTATCTAATCCACTCGACAATTAACGAAATCAACGAATCTTAAATGACATTCTGGGCGCCCCGAGGCTTTGGCCAATAACCAAATAAGCGATCGGCCAAAAAACCAAAAAAAAAAACGTCGCCTGTCAAAAATTTAAATACAAGTACAACAACCACAAATAAATCTGCCTTATCGAAATGTGCTCTCAAGCATTGGCCTTAAGTCGTTAACAAAATTTAACTGCCAATCTTTTGTGCAATCACAATAAAATAAAATCAAATCAAATAAAATAAAAACGCCAAACATCAAGTGTTTGTTGTTTGATGCCATTGTCTAGCTCGAGTTTCAATTCCTTAACCAATTCAGATTCCTGAGACGAATGACAATACTAAATATATATAGAGAATGGAGCTCTAATACTCTAATAGTCCAATATACTCATGGATGCCATAGTCGTTGATCGATTCGATCAGCATAAGAAAAAAAATCGCTTTAATTAGAACCAATTTAGAGCGGGGACCAATTTATCAGAAGCATTTTGAAAAGTAGTTGAAAACCAGTTGAGATCAACTTCAGCGCCATGTGCACACACAGACAGACAGACAGACCGACCGACAGACAGACAGAGCATAGAGACAGATGGGGGGCCTTAGGTGTTGAGAGGGGCGTGGTTAGCTACGGGCTAGCTGCCTGTTTTCTATACTCCACTATAACTCAACCATTGTCATTATTACGGACTTATTATTGTTGCTGAACTGAACTGAACTGAACTGAAATTGCCATTTACGCATTTGTTTTTCTTTGTCAATTGTCTTCGCTCTCAGTGTTTATTATACGAGGTGTGGACCCCAACACCCAGGTTCAAGTGCACATTACACTCATGGTTATTGTTTGTAACTATATAAGGCAGTTCAAGCGAGTACAGTTCAAAAAGAATTGAGAAATAGTTGAGTTCAGCTTAAAACTATTGAACTGTTAAGTATTTCTCAATATTCTATTGATTTCTAACACAAAATATACAAATACCATTTATGTTATGATACGATTATAAGAAAAAACCTTTAGAAATACTTAATAACCATATTCACCTTAATATTAAAACACCTAAGCCTCACAAATAGTTCCAATTGAATTAAAACTCACAACTATTGAACTTTTAGGTATTGAGAAATATTACTTAAAATTGAATTACATAAATACAAATTCTTCTTATGCTATGATACAATTATAGACAATAAACCATACAAATGTTGCAATAATCCCAGCATTCATCTAATTGTTAAGCGTTTCCGCCAAGTTTGTCGAAACTATTGGAGCAACCCTGGATCCCCCGCCCAATACTTTCCGCTTTACTTAGAAACGAGTTAATTATTTTGGTTCTTGGCAACCGAGATGTTGTTGGCTGTCCACTAAATAGACGCCAAAATTTTCATTTATATAAGCAGAACAATCATTAATTACCTTTCCATTTCTGGTTGTTACCTCAGAGTCGACTCTAATTCCATTTGCGATCTGACAGCGGGGATTACCAAGTGCGTTCTGTTCAAGGAAGTGATTTTAATTGCCAGCTGAGAGCTGAGCTGGAATACGAGTATCTACATAATACATCTATGTTCTATCTTAGGAGTCTAATGGGTATCTTAGTATCTATCATACTTTGTCTTGCTCGGCACACCAGGCGGCTGACCATTGCCGGCCAGGCTTTGGCTTTGACTGTGGCCGTGGGTGGCTGCCAGAGTGTAAACCTCGTAATCACTGATCGCAAAGTTGTAATCACCAAAGAGCGTCAGATGTGCGGCACTTGGGCCGTCGTAGGAGTGTGGTAAGTTTGAGTACGAGTCCGTATTCACATTACAGTTGCTCGATATCAACAAATCTGCACCGGCGCCAAATATGGGACCGCAACTGTTGGAAATATACGGATTATAGTTAATATACTTGGACAGCAGCGAACTGAGCTTACTCTGGATGATAACAAATCGCATAGGGCTTCTTAACAATATCAAATTTGGCCGGTTGCTCGCCATTTGATGGATTCAGCATGAAGAGAAAGGCGCGTTCCGAGTGTAAATAGCCGCCCTTGCGACTGGTCTTTGCCCAGGCCACATCAGTGTATCCTCCGCTGATCTCCCCGTGCGCTCCCAAGCCAATGATCATGCAGGGCGCAACTCCATCACAATAACGATGAAACGAGCTGGAGCCATAGCCATGAGTGGAGGCTCGGAAAACCAAGCGCCAGCTCTGCTTGGGCACTCCATACCATCCATTGAGAATGCTCTGCAATGCCAGCTTGTCGTTGCGCAGGATCTGCGACCCGGGGAACATGTTAACCGTGAGGCGAGGCTGCAGACGCTTATCGTTATCCATCAGCTTGTTGGGATGCAAGGCGGCGTACCGATAACGTTCCAGCGACAGTTCCATAGGCACAGCCCCAGTGGGTTCCACTTCCTCAGCAAACACCTGGCTATCGATGAGCAGCAAGCGCACGTGTCCCATTACTCCGCTCAAGTGCTGGCAGACTCTTGCACGTTCCTCCTCCGTCCAATGGGCTGTGGGTTGTGTGACGCCCGCCTGGTACTTGGCCCAGGCCAAAACGCAGCGCCAGACTTCCTCCTCCTCCAAACAGAACTGCATATCGAATATGAGAGATTGTAATTAATTGAAGGTCAGATATGCTGTTGCTTGCTCATACATAGTCCGATGAAATGATTTTGATGAGCGCCTCCTTCGTGAGCGTAAGAAATGAATTGGTTTTAACACACTCCCCGGCATTCTCCCCAATATAGACGATGCAACGTTCCATAAATGAAGCTGCACATTTGGCACCTGCAATGAGAATTTACAGACGTTTAGTTGGATATGCAATGCAAATGATTCACCTGCCACGAGTTGTTGCCATTAAAAGTCGCGAATTTTATATAAAATTTCTTTCATTTTATTCTGGTTAAGCTTTCGGTTTCGGTTTACAATTAAATCCCTTATGTATATCTAATTTGTAGAGGCAGTTGTTGTTGCATTGGAGTGTAGATCAATCCTTGGTGGGGTTGACATTCTGTATCAGCGTGATGTTGTCTCCCTTAAGCATAATGCGGCCCAGATTCTTGCGTTGGCGCGTCTTAACGTACACTTCCTCAGCATCGTCCAGCACCAGGTTCATGTATTCGTCGAAGCCAACAATGTGGCCCTCGATGCGCAGCGAAATGTTCTCATAGAGCCACACTTGGACGCGCGAACGACTTTGCAGGTAACGAAAGATCAGGTTGATGGGCTGCACCATCACCTTTTGCACCTTTGGGTTGCCCTTGAAAGACATTTTGGCGATTTGTGATTCTGTTTATCTTTCGTTTAATTAATTTTCGCTAAAACGTTTTCTATTTTCTTCTTTAGCCGGCGTCTTTTTCGATGAACGAAAGACTTGTTATCGATACTATCGATGGCCGCTATGAAATCCCGATTACATGCTCAGCTCCAATCGATAGTTGATTGTCGACCGGTTGCGTCAGAAGGTTCCAGGTTGAGAAAGTTACAAAGTATTTACTCAAAATAAACAATAAATCATGTCGCACGGAACCGTTGATAAAGGTGAGATAATGGACCAGGTGAAGCAACAGATTGCTGTTGCAAATGCCCAGGAGATGCTCTCACAAATGACCACAAAGTGCTTTAAAAAGTGTATTGGCAAGCCCGGAACATCACTTGACGCTTCAGAGCAGGTAAGTGATTGATATAATTCTATGCTACAATCAGAAATTAAAAATATAATGAATCCTTTCTGTTAATTGCTAGAAATGCGTATCACTGTGTATGGATCGCTTCATGGATTCATGGAACCTTATCTCCCGAGCTTATGGCCAGAGATTGCAACGTGAGCAATCGAATATGTGAGCAAAGTGTGCGGTCATTGAGGTCTAAAGTGACGCCTGTGACTACTCGTTGTAGTTAGTTCTACTTAGTTCTACTTGTTATTAAAAAACAAATCTATTAAAACAAATTTTTCATACATGATTTGGATTTTGATTAATAAATAAAACGTGCATAAGCGATAGGCAAATACATCTATCGATAGCACTGTTGTTGACATCGACTATTTCCTATGTTGAATTAACTATCGAATGACACTTCTACGCGCACAGCCGAATGGCAGAAGTGTTGCATTCTAATATATCATTGGCGCGAAACTTATATCAAATTTAAAAATACATATTTAATAGTTTTTCAAGATATTTAAACTTAAACTTACCAGCTTTCTCATGAATATCCATGACAGCAGTTAAAAATGTGCACGCATTGTCCACAGACAGTGTGGAGATGACATGATCTTCACAAGCGGCGCGCAATTCAAATACGCCCATGTCTTGAGCCAGTGTTAACATCTCAAAGACACGATAATCTTGCAGCATTAGCTGTAAAAAAGGAGAGGCTATAATAAACAAATAAATAAAATATATTTATAACCCACCTTTGCCGTGTAGACATATAATATGAACTGGCGAAACAGTTCAGCATTAATATGTGGCAAGCGTATTGCAGTAGGTGTTCCCGATCCAGGTGCTGCCGGTGAAACTGTGCAGCCGGGAATGGGAATCCGACAGACTTCGCCTCGTTTAGCGGTCTTGAAGCTCTTGCAGCTAGTATTAAAAGCAATCCTTAATTAAGTAATCAGTGGAATGAGTAGCACGTGCCACGATGCCACACATGCCACATGCCTCACCAGGTGTGAGGCACCATAAATGGGCATTGATACAAATCGGGTTTGCGACAATTAACTTACCGGGCCATCAGGATGCTTCGGTGTGCGTAGATCTTCTCATCATCTCGGCCACATATAAAAACCACATCAGCGCTGTCCTGATCCTCGCACAAGCGCTGCAAGTCCTCAATTAGTTGTGGAAGTCCAGCCAGTGCTGGATCACTTTGTGGTGCACGTGCACTCATTTCTGGGAATATCAGTTGTTTTTTGTTCGGGTTCTGTTTGTTTTGTTGCGAGTGAATTTGTGCAAATATTTTTCTCTGTTTTGTTTATGTTTTCACTTCCACGTTCCGTTCGGATCAGATCGTTTCGTTTTGGGAGCGTGGCCAAAGAGAACAGAACCGGTTATTGCTGAAAATGCTCAGCCAACACACAAAAACCCACGCCACAGACTATGAAAGAGTCTGGAAAATAATTAGCCAGCACTTTGCTTTGATGTCTCGGCCTTAAATTCAACACAATTGCTTAGTTAACTGCAGATAAAACACAGGTTAACTTATTAACCATTTAGATATGAACATATTTTCACTTGTTTGCTGCAATTAATTCTTCCCAGATCGTTTTCATTCATGCGCACACGTCGCGGGCCGTTTATCTCGCACTCGTGTAGTCGTCGAGACTGAAGAAGAAGCCTCTGAGACACGGTGACTGTGGCAGGTACCTGCCTGGCCCTCGCCCTCTTTTACCGGATTCTGTAGCTTTGTTTTCGCCTGTTTTCTCTTTGGCCTTTGCAAGAGAGCTGAGAACTAGCCCAGGTCTTAGTGGCATTGAAACATATTTTCTGTGGTTCCTTAATTTGATTAAATCATACAAATAATAATATACAATATGTTTTGGAATTAATTTTAAAATAATAAACCTTTTTCAAATAATCCTCTATTAAAACTAATACGGTTATCCTTTACACGGGTATTTTAAATGCTTGTTAAGCCTCACACCCGAAAATGGAATGTTTATTCATTACTATCGTCATTTCTTGAAGCTAACAAATTCCGTAAAACAAAAATGTGCACTTTCAATAGGTATGACAACATAGTATTTCTTTTGGTATTTAAAAAGTTCCTATAATAATAATATTGTTATATAATACAACCTCATTCCCCGAAGGCTGATGGAGAGTCAACATTTATTGGACTAATCACCTTAATTTAATTTAGTTACGTTTTAAAATTGTGTAATTAAGTATAATTTGATTAGATACATTTATTAATTTTATAATTTTAGTTTAAATTGCGCGCCATGGTTGTCCTAATAGTGTGGTATCGATAGTATCGACTTTTAGTATTCACTTGTCAACAACTCGTTGTTATGGTACTGCAGCAGAAGATTTCTCGGGCGCCACCTACAAGTTAGCTATTGAACTACGAGAGCGTGAGGTACTTTATCCGAGACCACAACCATCTGGCGTCGAAATGGAAATATACTTAGAGCGCCATCTCTTATTAGGTAGTTTTTGCTGCAGTTATTACTTACCCCCTAAAACTATGCTACATAATATTTACTGGTTGGACTTTATCCGGTCAGGTTTGCGACTTCGCTAACTCTAGTTTGGGAAGTGCAATTTAAATACCGAATTACATTTTTAACAATTGTTTAATTTTGAAATAAGAATATAATAAACTACACTACTTTCATTTGAGAATAGATAACGTAAGGAAGATATTTTGAATGAACGTTGGGTATTTATCGTCTGGGGGAATATAAAAATTCGCCAATTTTAACTATTCCTGGGACAAAGGCTGCCACACGTTTAATGTAACACCACCTGTTGTTTGTTTGCAAAACGTAAATACGTCTGATTTTAAAATTAGATGTTAGGAAATCGTTAAATGTTTAATTCAAATAATGTTATATTTTAAGTTTTAAATAAAAAATGCTATATAATAGTCTGAAAATAAACTAAATATTCCATTATTTATTTAATAAATGCGAGATCTCACTTATTGGCTATAACTCCGTCGCAATTGCGATTTAAAAAAGAAGCTTTATTTTTTTTCAAATATTTATTATGCATAATATTTACCGTTTGTTTTATTGTTTTTTGTTTTTATCTTGACTTTACATATGTAATAATTTTTTTCGTTTTTTTTATTTTTTGTATATGTTTTTATTTGTTTCTGCACTACTTAAATATGAAACGTTGAAGTCAAATTTGTTTGCTTTGTCCATTAACTGTTTAATTTGATTAAACTTTTTATTCGCTTTGTGGGTGCATTTCGCTTCCGTTTTGTCGTTTTCGTTTACCGTTCACCGTTAACCGTTTTCTTCTACTTCTCTCCTCGTAATCTACCCAATTTGCTCCACAATTTGTACATTTTATTTGCATTCTGAATGTCACATAAATAAATAAATAATAATCATAATAATATTTGACAAGACGCGGATTTCTTTTTGAATTGTTTGTTATTTGTTATGTTATTTTCTGTATGTATGTATATGTAGCTTACTTGTTAATAACTAATGCCATTAATTTGTTGTCTTAGCCTTTGCACATTTAAATTTCAATAAATTGTAACAATTTCAAGTCGTTAATTCATAAGCAGATTTCATATATATATTTCATTTTTTGTTTTGTTTTTTTTTTATTTTCTTCTTAAACTGGGCAAAGATCTTTGGGCAACTTTCATAGGCGGTTTTATAAAATTTGTTAATATATGTATTTGTTTAATAAAATGATTGTTTTATTTAATATCTCTTTGGGTTATTAGCAAAAAATAAAGGATACAAAAACTGCAAATTCTGTTCGTCTCTTGTATTTTGATCTGTTCTGATCTGATGAACTATTTTTATTATTATTTGTAAAATTTGGCCATTAATATAAAATTGCTGAAAACCGTTTTGATTAACATTCAAGTTTTGTTTGTTGTAATGAAAATTCAACTCTCATCATCATCTTATTCTCATTGTATAGATTTGTTCTCGTTCTGGTTCTGGGGTTGGTAGAAATTCTCGAAAAATGAAACACAAAATCGACACAAAATTAATGTACAATACAATTTGTATATTGTTTTTTATATATTTTTATTTTTATTTACTTTTGCATAGCAATTTGTAATTCGCTCTTTTTTTGTTTGTTTTTTTTTTGTTGTTGCATATAATTTATATAACTTTTTAAATTTGAATAACAATTGTTTATGTTTGTTTGTTTTTTTTTTTTACTTAATTTCTCACAATTTAAGTTGTTAATCATTAAATGTATGTGTTTACATATACATATATATTTAATTCTTGTTGGTTTTTTTCTTTGTTTAATTATAAATTTATACAATTTTACACATTTTTCGCTGGCGACTCTTAAGGGCTAATCAAATTTTGGTTTGAAGTTGATTTTTAGTTGTTGTTTTTCTGTTAATTTCGAAAATCACTTAAGAGAATAAACGAAATGGGATTTACCTTTATCTGTTTCTTTTAGAAAGTACAAAACACACAGGCATAAATAATTTATGAAATATGTTTAACAAAAGTTTATAGATTTTTGAAATCTGTGCGCGCTTTCGCTTGGCTCTTGGCTTGGGGGTTTCTATCTATCAACTTCTTCTTCTTCTTCTGCGTCCTAGCTTTGTTTTTGTTTTGGTATTCCAAAGAATAAAATTCAATAATTCACAAAATGTTGGCAACGAAATCAAAAAGTACGTTACGATATATATATCTATATATATATGTTTATTTGTTTGTATATAAATATGAGTATACGTTATCGATACAACGATACATATCGATACACACATGCTTATCGACAGAAATGATATTTACAAAATTCAATTACGAGTATTTGCCATTCACATGGTGCAAAGACAAAGAAGATTGTTCTTTCCTACAGGCTAGCAAATTTCCATTACATTTTCTTGTGTGTTTGTTTGTTTGTTTGTTTATAAACTATTTAACTAAATGCCTACAAAAAGCAAAGCTTACAAGTGAAACAGAAAACTACAATTAATTAAATTTTTCAATTAGAAGCTACAATAAATATTAACGTATGTTTATATGTATGTATGTTTGTAGATGAGTGCAGAATATTCTGCACATACTTCGTACTCGCAATATATGTATGTATGTATGTATGTATACATTTGTATGTATAGCAGTTATATATTTAGTTGTATTGTATAAATTTGTTCAATTTAACGCGGCAACTTTCCAGTGTTGTAAAATATTTATAGTACGCTTAAGATTTCTTAGATTTGTTTAGCAATTCGTTTTTTGTTTATCTTGTTATTTGTTTTACTCAGTGGTGGGTTCATTTTGTGTGTGTGTATTATATATTCCTCTCCTCTTCGCTCCTCTCGCTCTCGCTACGGTCTTTCTCTGTTTTCTGTTTTAGCTTCCAACTTAGAGTTAGAATTAAACTAAAATATAATAAAAAAAATAGCTACAATTACAGTTAAGTAAGCACTATGAATATTAAAAAATTAAATTTGAGGAGGGGTGAAAAATGAGTGGGCGTGGGGAAAACGCCTGAAGAACCTTTGCCGCTGTGCGGATCATTTTATGAATCAGAAAGAAAATCAAGTTGAATAATTTTTCTAAAATTTTGCAAGCCTCGCTTTGAGTTAGTATCTTTTTGTTTTTGTTTTTTCTTGTTTTAAATGTCTTCGAAGTTTTCGTTTCTTTTTATTTTTGTTGTTGTAGCCTTAATCCTTACAAATAATCACTAATTAGAATTAGCCATTAGCATTAGAATTAGAATTAGCATTAGAATTAGTATTAGAATTAGAGTAAATTATAAAATAATAATTTAAAATAAAACACACACGCATAAATTGTGGTCTCTCAATTGTTATCTCTTTTGTTTTTTTTTTTGTTTTCTCCATTTTGTTTCATTTTAAAGCTTTGGTTTCAATGTTGATAATTTCTGCAGCAAAGTTGAAGAAATACAGAAAATATGTTTATACGAAATATAGTAGTTAAGAAATAGAAAATAGAAAATAGAACAGCAAATTGGAAGCCTAACAAATTTTGTGTTATACGTGAGATCAAAACAAGCTAAAAATTGTTTATGTTTTTTGTTTTTTTTTTATAGAAAAGTTCAACAAGGTGTTTGCTTTTATTACAACACACCTAGTCATTTATACCCTTTTTGAGCTGTAGCTGTAGGGTATTCAATGTGCGTTAAGCGTTGAGCATACATTATGTGGAAGAGAGGTGGTGAGGGGGCAGAGGGTGGGGTAGTCTTAAAACTAATTAGCAAAACTTCTAGCAAGTTTAGTGTGTGTGTGTTTGTGTATGTGAAAGAGACGACTATACGATCTATTGGCTAACTGTTAATTGCAATGCGATCATGGCTGCTTTGTGATTGGGGAGGGGGGAGAGTGTTGTGCTTAGACAATCTCCTTTTTGATTTGTAATTCGCAGTTCGTTGTTGTTGGGTGTGTTGCTGCTGCTGCTGCTGTTGTTGTTGTTGTTATCATTGGCGTCGGCGTTGGCGGCGTTTGTTTTTTGCTCGCCTTTGTCGCCATTAAAACGGGCGTTGCTGCTGGCATCTCTGCCGCCGTCGCTGTTGCTGTCGCTGTCGTATCGCGTCGCTGTAGTCGCTGTTGTTGCTGCTGCTGCTGCTGTTGTTGCTGTCGCTGCTGCAGCGGCATCTCATCATCATCGGAGTCCTCAATCGCTTGCCGCTGTCGCTCATCCTCCTCCTCCTCCTCG
Source organism: Drosophila histrio (assembly GCA_958299025.2). NCBI lineage: Eukaryota > Metazoa > Arthropoda > Insecta > Diptera > Drosophilidae > Drosophila > Drosophila histrio. The sequence continues at coordinate 14,613,333 of OY282580.2, forward strand.
TCCTCGGCCTCATCCTCCTCCTCCTCATCATCCTCCTCTGCTTCCGCCTCTTCTTCCTCCTCCCCATCCGCTTCAGTCTCCTCGCTGTTGTTGTTGTTGTTGTTGCTGCTGCTGTTGTTGTTGCTGCTGCTGCTGTTGGTAATCTTGGCCAGCGCTTGGCAGGCTGACATCTGTGCCTTCTTCATGGTGGACGCATCGCTGCTGTTGCTGCTGTCAAACAATTGTCCGGCTGTTGCTGCCGACTCTGGTGAAATGGGCGTGGTTGCTGTGGGCGGCGTTGCCAGTGCGCTGGTGTGCGGCGCCTGCGCCGTTGCGTCTGCCGCCAACCGCTGCTGCAGCTCCTCGTCCTCCTCCTCTTCTTCATCCTCTGACTGTTCCTCTTGCTCCTCTTCCTCCTCGCCGTCACTTTGACTGGCGGCACTTGGACTTGAGCACTTGGCATGTCCATTCTGTTGCACAGACTTGAGCTTGCAACTGTCGCTGCTGCTGTTCTCCTCCTCCACCACCTGATCCTCCTCCAGCTGTTGCTGCTGCTGCTCCTCCTTCTCTTGCAGCTTTAAGCGCTTGCTTGCCGGAGGTTGCTCCACATCCACATCCTTCAGCGGCGTCGGACTGCGTCTCAAGCCATTTGTCTGCGTCTTGCCATTGTTGTTGTTCTTGTTGCTGTGATTGTTGTTGTTGGCCTGATCCTCCGCCTCACCAGCCAGCAATAGCTGCTCCTCCTGTTCCAATTCCATCTCCTCCTCATCGTCGTCCTCCTCCTCCTCTTCCGCTTCCGCTTCTGCTACCCGCTCGCGCAATCTCGTCTGCGTCTGCGTCTTTAATGGCACCAATGCCTCCAGTTGACGGCGACAACGCTGCAGCTGATCCCGCAGCTCGGCAATGTGCGCCTCCTGTTTGTGAAAGAGTTCACTGAGCTGCACATTGTTGTAGCGATACTGTTGATTCTCCTGCAACAGACGCTGCAACAGCTGCAGCACACGCTCCCGATCCTTGGGCCGTGTTTCCCGCAACGCTTCCACCGCCAACTCCCACGGCGGCAACATGGCGCTGCTGTCCGGCTCTCCATTCAGACTGTCATCGTCCGTATCCGTGGACAGCTCGAATTCACTGCCCAGATGTGGCTTACCATTGCCATTGCCGTTCTGCTGTTGCTGTTGCGACTGCAGCGGCAACTGTTGCTGCAGCTGCTGTTGTTGCTGCTGTTGTTGTTGCTGCTGCTGCTGCTGTTGCTTGGCATGCGGTGAACTAACCACATTGGAGGAGTGCGTGCTTAGATTGAGACCAGCGCTGGAAGACTGCGTGGGCGAATAACCCGCTGAGGATGGCGTCTTATAGTAGACGCCACTCGGATGCGGCAATGTTGCTGGTTGCACGGCAGCAATCGTTGCTATTGCAGGCTGTTGGCACATTAGATTCTTGTTGATTCTAATGCGACTTGGTTCGTTGTGGTTATTGTTGTTGTGATTGCTGCTGGGCAACAACTTGGCATGCTGATTGACGGTGGCAATTGTTGGCGTTGTCGTTGGCGTTGGCGTGGGCGTTGGCACCGGCGATGTGGAGGAGGTAATCTCATTGCTGCCCGCGGAGAACTCTTCGGCGGGACTGCGTGGCACGTGGCGCGCTGCTGGCGGCGCTGCTGTGGGCGTGGCATGGCTGGGCGGGGGCGGTGGTGGCGCGGGCAGATGGGCGGGCGCAGGTTTGGGCATCGGTGAGCTGCTGTTGGAGCTGTTGCTATGATTGCTATGGTTGCTATGATTGCTGCTGCTGCTGCTGCTGTGATTGCTGCCGTTTAGTGGCTCCAATGGAGTTGGCGGCGTTGTCGCTCGCTCCTGTTTAATGTGCAGCTGCAACTCCCGCTGCTGTTCCCGTTGCTGCTCCTGTTCCCGTTCCCGCTCGCGCTCTCGTTCCCGCTGACGTTGTCGCTCCAGTTCACGCTCCTTGTCCCGCTCCTTGCTCAGAATGCTTTTGCGCGGCGCCAGCGCCACATTGGGCTGATACGAACGCTCGAAACGATTCAGATCTTTGCTGCTGACCACCCGCTCGGGATTCTGCAGCTCCGGCGGCTCCTGGCAGGCATATGGCAGCGAGGATAACGTATTGTAGGCATGCAGAATGGCGGCGGGCGGTGGCTTTGTCGTTCTCCAGGGCTGAAACGCGCTGCTCGCCAACTGTTGACTGACCAGACGTTCTCGCTCCCTTTCCCGCTCCAGTTCCAGCTGCTGTTGTTGCTGCTGCTGTTGCTGCTGCTGTTGTTGCATGCAACGCGCATACAACAGCTGATAGCTCTGTATGTCCAAGTGTGGATGATAGTTGTCCAGTGCCTTGTGCTTCTTGCTCGGAATGTCCAACAGCTCGACGGGAGCAACGTTTGCCACGCCACGTTGATGGTGATGATGCTGATGATGCTTCAAACTTGCGGGCAGCGTCTGATGCGTTGCTGGCGGCGGTTGCGGCGCCACCAAACCCAAAGGCCCCAACAGTACGTCCTCCATCAGCATTTCCGCCTGTGCAAGAAAGAGAAAGAGACAGACAGAGAGAGAGAGATAGTTAGTGATTGGGTCTGTGCACTGCAGTTATTAGAAAATTGATCGGCCATAAAAATAGATGCTGAAAAACCAGTAGCCTCTGTCATTAATTTGAATTGCCAGCCCCGTCGCGTCGCGTCGCCAGCGTCGTTTTCGAGTGGCTAATTATAAACAAACAAGTGCCCCCACCCCATTCCCATGCCCCGCTATCCACCCCAGCCCCATCACCTCCCTACACTTCTTTCCATGCGATCCTTCGACTCTCCCATCTTGCGATCCATTCGATTCCTCCGCAGTCAAAACGCCCCGCAGTTATGGCGCCAATTGTCATTGAGACAGAGCAGCCAGCCAAACGACACTGAGCCAAAAAGTACAGCAATTCGTACTTTATTTAAACCATTTAAGCAAACAAACAGTTGGCAACGCAGGCAAGTTGGCAACCCTCTAGGCACTGTTCGTTAGATTGAGCTCAAGCTAACTAAACTAACCTACTCTACAGATAGTTCTCTTTAATTGATTACCCTTCAATTCAAGTTGAAGTGGGATTTTTGATTTACATGTTGATAACTATCAAAATAAATAGTTCTCAGCAAATTACTCAACGCTTTCTCTCAGTGTAACTCACTGTCAGACAACTGGTAGCATCTTTGACTGCATATTTTGCATTATCATCAGCGACATTGCTGGAGACATAGACACGGACACGGACACGGACATGGACATGGACATGGACAGGCGTCGACTGGTTCTGCTTTTGACTTTGACTATAGTAGCCTCGGCTTTGGTTTTGGTTTTGGCCTCGGTTTGCTTTCCTTTCGGTACGTCTTTGGGTTGCGTGTTTACCTAGCTGTTAAAATGATTGGCACCGCGGCCAATTATGGTCCCGACGACTGGGCCATAAAGTGATTTTGAATGGAGGCGGCGCCACTGCAAACTCAGCAGCCTCAGTCTTAACCCCATCCTCATTCCCATTCCCATTCCCATTCCCATTCGCATTCCCATCTTCGTTTAGACTTGGTCTTTATGTTGCCCCATTGCTGAAGGTGTCACTGCGGCAGTTCAGCAAATGGATATTGAAAGATGCCAATAAGCAGCCACTATCTGCGAACATTCCCTGAGCAAGGGAAATAGAAGACGACAAAGGGGAAGAAGTTCTTGGCCATAAAATTTACAAGGCAGCTAATCGTTGGTTAAGCTGATGAGGTGTCATTAGGTTCTTCAGCTCATTGGAATAGATAAACAGTGAAGATATTGACAATGCCAAACGGTGATAATCAAACGTGACCATGACCGGCTTGATTATTTATTAGAAGAATATTGTTGAGCTTACGTAAAGTAAATACGAGATTAAATTTATTAAATATAAAGTTCTGATGATCCTAAGTATGAGATAAGTATGGATTCTGATAGTTAAACTATTTGAATTAAGTATTTAATTTGTGTATAAAGTATTAAAGTGTTCTTAAGATATTCTGATGATGTTTTGATGATCCTAAGTTGAAAAATTCGATGATTCCGATATGCAAAAAATTATAATGAATATAACTTAATATTCTTAATATATTTTTGTCGATTATAGAGTTTGTTTAAGCGGTTTATGATTTCCTAAATACAAATCTGACAAAAACGAAGGCAAGTCGCATAAATAGTTATTTTTAAAGACAATTATTTAAGATTCATTTCTTAGATTTTGTCTTCGACACTGAAGAAGCACAACATTAATTGCTGTGAATTTATGCAGCACTTCACAACTTCAAGTTGAACTGGTAGTTAACATATTTTCAGACACAAAAACATTGCTAAGCCATAAGCTGCATAGCCACAAAGTATGCAACATAAATTTGCCGATCAGCAGAGCCAAAAACAAAGGCAAGAAAAAAAATGGGGAAAAATGGGAAAAAAAGAAACCGCGCACTAACAATGCAAACAGCAAGAAGCAAACAAACAATGCAGTTAACTGAACGCTTGGCCGTAACTTGGCCAAAACGATGGGTAAACAAGTTGGCCAAAACATAGCTGGCGACGCAGCGGCGACTGGACTGCGTTATGCTCAAAAATGTTGAACAGAGATTAAGCCAGGCAGGGGCAGGGGCAGGAAAAGAAGGGTAGGGGATATGAGGTTAGCAATAGACAGGAGACAGCAGGCAGTAGACCAGAGCAACACACACCACACACCACATACACTTAAGTCAAGCTGGCGACGATGTTGGTAAACAAGGAGTCATAATGGGAAAGGGGCTGTGGTTGCTTGGGGTTACGGGGAGTCGTAGAAGACAAAAGCTAAAGATATAGACGTGGCGATAAGAAAACTGGAAGCCAGTCACACAGACAGAGTGAGGTAGAGACAGAGTGAGAGAGTGAGAGAGAGAGAGAGAGAGAGCAGCATACAAATGAACCATTAAACAGCAAAATCATAAAAATCAAGAGCCATAAAGAAGTCGTCGAAGGAGCGCCAGTCTCCAGTCTCCAAGCTGCAGTCACCAGTTCACAGTCCACAGCCCACAGTCCACAGTCACCAGTCCACAGTTTCCCAATCCCAATCGCCATCGGCATGGCCATCACAGCAGGAGCAGGAGACGTCGACGGACTTTTAACTGTACGCAGATGGCAGCCAGCGATTGGGGCAACATCAGTCGGCAGTCGGCAGTCGCCAGTCGCCAGGAAGGGGTTAGGGGACTAAGCAGGCAGTGAAGGAGGGGTGAACTCAATGTGCTGCCGGCAGAAGAGCAGCTACCGATAGCCTCAAGTCTTTGGCGTACGCCTCTCGTCGTCTCGCTGACGGCGCAGTGACAAATTGCCAGAAGACTAAGAAAAAAAACGGAGAGGAGGAGCAAAAGGAGGAAGATCTCTGGGTGCGGGTGCAGATCGGAGTACAGTCAAAATGCTGTCTCTGTCCCTGTCTCTTTGGCTGCTGCTGCTGCTTCTTCTTCTGCTTAAGTCCAAGGTCTTTTGCCATAACTCAACAACCAAAGATGATGTGCAGCAGACAGAGCAGAGAGTTAAGGCATGCAGAACGAAGTCTGAATACTCTCTAAATAGCAGCTGAGCGCAGCTTAAGGAGAGTTTTATAAGAGAGAACACAGATTTTATTATAAATACAATTGAAAATATATTTACAAATGTATACAATGTATATTATTTGTGTATTTTGCTCACTAAATACAAATCTGACAATAATGAAGGCATATTTTATTTTAATCGGTATCAAATTAGTTTTTCTCTTTAACTCATTAAATTCTTTAAATGCTGTGCATTTTCATGTTGAACTTAAAAATTAGTTAAATGATAATCGTTAAATGGTAACGCATTTATATAAATAATATTCAATCCCTTATTATTCAACCAGACATATGAATTTTATGAATTCCTTAATATCTAAAATGTTTAATAAAATAATTAAAAATTATATAAATTAATTTCCAAGGAAAAAACACAAGAAATATTATTTCATGAATTTCTTAAGATATAAAATATAAAATTAAACAATTGATAATTATATAAATTAATTTGCAAGCCAAAAACTCAAGAAATATTATACTATATTATATTATTATACAAAAAACTCAAGAAATATTATACTAAATTATATTATTTTATAAATATCAAGATATATTATACTATATTATATTATTATATAAAAAGCTCAAGAAATATTATAAACTATTCAAAAAACACACCTCTTTTGGCTTATAAGTTAAACATATTATTCGTTTAAGTATATTTTGAAATTTCCTATGATTTACGATATCATTTTGCAATTTATTCAATCGAACATTTGGTTAAAGAGACTCAGTTATTTTCAAGTATCTTAAGTGGTATTTTTTTTTTTAATAAGCTGAGACACACCTTTAACCAAGGTGATGAGCAAGTTGTGTTGTCCCCAATTGCAAGTGTAAAATAAAATAATTGCGCCCAAGTGGCGACTGCAACCAGATGAGACACCAAACAACTAAGCAACCAAACAACCGAGCAACAACCACAACAACAACAACAACAACAACGAACTGAGAGCCTTGGCAGGCGACATGACTTTAGTTGACGATAAGATCATGGCAAATATTGACGATTGCGCTGCAAGACGATGGAGGAGTGTTGTGAGGGGGTGGGGGGGGAAGACGGGTTGCAGATGAAGTCAACGATGGCGTTGACAATGAAGCGAGTGTGTGTTGTTGTTGTTGTTGCTGTTGTTGTGCCAGCAAAGCGAGGCTTGGCAACAGCAACCAGAAATTGCCATTGATTTAGACTGGCAATTATGCAGGCAGGAATCGCTCCATGGATCGACATTGTCGCATGTTGTTGTCCCGCTGCTTGCCAATTGATGAGGATGTGGCTCCATGGAAATGGAGCAGCGACCCATATGCAACTTAGCTACCAGAGACATTCACACACACACACACACACACACACACACATTCACTTACCCAGCCAAAGTCAAAGTCACAGTCACAGTCAGCGACAACTGCTGCTGCTGCTTCTGCTGCTGTCAGCTTCATCTGCATTTCTTGGCGTCCGTTTTCAGTGTGTTTCCCTCCTAACCCCCTACACCTACCCCGATCGCTACCCCGATCGCTACCCCTCTTACCCAGTCTGTGTCTGGCGCGGGCCGTAAACTTGTTTGCCAGTCGTATCGACATTGCCAACCCCAAGAAGTCGCGACATTTACAATTTTAATTCGTGTTGTTGTTGCTGATCTTGTCGTCGGTGCAAGCAGCCAGTAAGTGAGACAAAGACGAGAACAGGGAGGCATCGGGAGAGAGAGAGGAAGCAAGAGGGAAAGTCAGTCAGTCAAAAAAAAAAAGAAGAAAAAAAAGAATAACAAGATAGAAAGGTTAGCTAAGGCAAGCCGCAGATTTGATGCTCTTGCAGAGTCCTGTATTTAATTTTCTTTAGACATAAAGTAGTCGAATTTAAGCAAAGAAAAAGACAACAGCAGAGTCATAAACTATAAGATTGAGATAGAAATATCTTAAGAAATAACAAAGTTGCTTATAATATAGATTAATTTTCAAACTATATCTGCTAAGTCAACTATATAAATACATGATATAGCAGTTAGATCGTAACCAGATTCAATTAGACAGAATATGTAAGACAAACTTAACTTAACCTTATTTAACTTGTTATTTTGTTCAGTTCTAAGCTTAAAATTGCATATAGTATAATTTAATTTTAGATTGCATAATATTATTTTGTGTTTGTAAGTATTTTGTATTCTAAATAGTTCTTTATGTCAATCAATAATCAATCAATAAATCAATATAAACAACAACGTTCTTCATACTAAAGATTGAGTGTTAATCGATTGTTTCTATGTCAATTATATGATAGTATAGTAGTCCGATTTTAACCAGATATTATTAGAATGTTAAAGTTGCATATAATATAATATAATTGTGAATTTCTAAATATTATCTGCTTGTATGTATTTTATATTCTAAACAGTTCTTTGTGTCGACTGTTTTTAGTTAACTTAAATAAATTTCCATAAACAAAAACTATTTTCATACTAAAGATTGAGTTTCAAAAGAGTGTTTCTATGATATATAGTAGTCCTATTTTAATCAGATTCCATCAGCAGGTATAAGAACATACCAAATACACAATCTATAAGATTAGTTGAGATATCTCAGTAAAGAACAAAGTTTTTCATATGAAAAATGGTTTCTCGACCGATTGTTTCTATATTCCGACTATATGATATATTAGTCCGATCAGCAGTTATAAGGAAATACCAAATATACAATCTATAAGATTGGCAGAGATATCCAAATAAACAACCATTTCTTTCATACTAAAGTTTGGCTATTACACGTTATGTCACATAATTTTAATACCCTCTGCAAGGGTATAAAAAAAAAGTAAAAATTGATGACATGTCTACAAAAATAAACGTTGTAAAGTGTTTTTTAATATTATTTAAAAATGAAATGAAAACAAATCGAAGATTCGGTAGAATCTGAAAGTCATATGAAAGTTCTGCAGAAGCTTGAAATCTATAAATAATTCTATAAAAAAAAAAACGACTTCTCTGTTTCTCTATTTCTTTATTTTTTGCTATATCTTAAGATCTTTTCAGCCATATTCTGTTTGCTTAATGTTAGTTTTTTTCCATTCGTTCTCAGGTTTATTATGTTGAGCATAACTAGGCATATTTTTTAACCATTTCCTGGTGCTACTGCAAATTGCCATCTCATTAAATGCTTTATGGCACCTTTGTGTAATGTGAAATGATATTCTTTCTAATTAGTAAATTTGTAAGTAATGCCTCAAACCATCCTTATACGAATGCCATAGATTAATGACTGATTTAATTATAGGGCCAAGCGAAATGAGAGCGTAATAAAACTATAAAAAAAAAGAAAAAAAATACTAAAACTCAATTAAACTAAAACTGTAAAGCAGAGAAGTCGAGTCGAGTGGGAGTGTGAGGGGGGGGGCATAAAATGCATCGTCTGCGATCGCATTTAGAAAAATATTTAAATCAACTTTAATGAAGTCGAAAACAAATTCCATTGCCGGCCATTCTATGGCTCGCTGGCTGCATTTTTGTTTATTTATGTTTTGGAGCCACTGCATAATTAATGAGCAGGCGGTAAAGACAATGATGGTGGGTTGGTGGGAGGGAGGTAGGTAGTAGTAGTGTGGCAGAGGGGGCAGTTGCTGTTGTTGTTGTTAAGCTGCTGCAACGGCCAACAAAATGAAATTGAAACCGCGCGTAGAATAAATAAAACGCTAATGTGTTGCGCACTAAATCATTGACGTGAGATTGCAGGGGGGGGGGAGGCGAGGTGGGTTGTGGGGATGCCCCTGCATTCCCGCCCCTCCATCTACTGCCCCCGCTAGCCATACAGTCGGCAATTTTAGTGTCCAATTAGCGTGCGACGTTTTGAATGATGACCGTCAGTCAGACAATGCGCAGCCGCAACAGAGTTTCAAAGCGAGTTGCAAGGGTTGCATGCCGCTAACTTTTGCTCTCTGCCTCCCTCCTTCTGCTTCTCCTCCCCTTTGACTACATGTTAATATCTCTGCAGAGCTATGCCTCAACAACAACAACAAATTGCAGCCGCATTACAATTTTTTATGACAAGCTGCCGCGCAATATTTTTGAAATTTACGACTGTTCGCATTTATCCAACCCCATGCCCCTCTTCTCCCCACTCTACCTTCCAGCTGCTGTGCTAATCAAGCGACTCCTTTGTCTGCCCCAATGTTGTTTGTGGCAACAATATCGCGTAGCTCTTCGTTTGGCTTTACTAAAAATCAAAATTTATTGTCATTAATCATGGATTCAGCCTCGGCATCGCCATCGCCATCGCCATTGACTTTGGCATCAGGCATTTCTGCTCTTGGGCTTCACAACTGCATTGTCATTATCATTGGTCATGGCTTTGATGGGCCACTGCCACCGCTGCCACTGCCATCGTTGCCACTGCCACTGCGATTGTGGCTTTTATTGATCGGCAACATGTTGCCGCAACATGGCAATTAAGGCTGGCCACATTGTCCGCTACCCAAGAAAAGGCAGCAGCCGCCTAGGCGATCAGGCATCACAATTTATTTGTGGCAGTCGCAACATTGTACTTAATATACCCTAACATTAAAGGTATCATTTCCGTGTCGCTGACTTTGTGTAAAATACTCAAAGACTCAAAGTGTGCCCAAGTAATTTACTTATTATCCCACTTTTTTCTCGCTTAATAAAAGTCAAAGTGCTTTGATTTGTTGGCTTATTATGATGGCTTACTTTGTTAACTCTTTGAAAGAATATTAGTATCTAAATTTTTAGATATATTTCTTATAGTTCTCTAAGTATCCTAAGAGACTTTTGCCATCACGCTCTTAACTTGAGAATTTAATAACAAAAATATATGTTCTAATTGAAATATTGTATTTAATTGAATTTATATATTTTAGTTAATAGTTTCTAATTTAATAATAATTAGATATAACATTGTAAGAACATATTAATTATTTTATTTAATATTCCTATAAAAATATACAAATTTAAAATTCTCATCAAATGATTTTAAGTATGACATTTAACTTCAATGCAGAATAAATGAAATATTTTACTTTATATGTAGTTTAAAATTTAATAATAATTTAACAGATTATTTAAAAACAATAATAGTTGTATTTAACCTTATGTTAACGCATTAAACATATTTTAAATTCTTATGAAATGATTTCAAGTGCGATATTTAAATTAAGTGAATACTTATTGATATATTTTATTTTATATGCAATTTATAATCAAAAATATTATTTAAAAATAATGTTAATTGTTTTATATATTATTTATTTCTCGATAAAATAATTTTAAATTTTCTTTAAATGATTTTAAGTTTAATAATTAAATTAAATGACGATTAATTGTTATATTTTACTTTATATGTATTTTAAAATTTAATAATAATTTAATAGATAATTTAAAAATAATATTAATTGTTTTATACATATTTTTTAAGCATTATACATATTTTAAAATCGCATTTAATTTATTTATATGTTATATTTAAATTCAGTGAAGATTAATTGATATATTTTATATATATTTAAATAGATTATTTAAAAATAATATTAATAGTTTTTTATATTTAAATAATAATTAATAGATTAAATGGATTATTTAAAAATAATATTTTTTTTTATTTTTTATTATTCTCATATTTTTAATTCTCATTAAAAGATTTTAAGTGTGTTATATAAATTCATTGAAGATTAATTGATATTTATTTACTTTATATGCAATTTAAAATTATTTAGATTATTTAAAAATATTATTAATTGTTTTAAATGTTATAATAATTATTTAATAGATTATTTAAAAATAAAATAAATAGTTTTACATATTATTCTCATATTTTAAATTCTCATTAAATGGTCTTAAATGTAATATATAAATTTAGAGAATAGTTATTTATATATTTCACTAAATATGTGGCTTAAAATTTAATAGAAAACTTCAAAATTATATTAATCCTTTTATTTATTATTATATTCAAATCATTGATAAAACTATAACCTCTTTAAATAGTTGTAAGCATAAGATATATTTATAAAAACAATATCTAGGGTATCTCTGCATCTGTCACTTCTTTGTTGGCATTTTGAGAGACATGTAGAGTGCTCAACTCCTTTATTATTTATTTTTATTTTTTCTCTTCTTTTTCTCCTCTTTTGTTGCTGTTGTTGTTACTGTACTGCTCCTGTACTCGTATATGGCCAAGATAAATGTTGACTTTGTCAGTTTGGCCAGCTTGGGCTGCAGCTTCATTATGGGCCATTTGTTTGCTGCATAATTGGCCCCGACAATTGGGCCAGCAAAATTTATGATATTCACAGAGGGAGACAGTAGTGATGGAGAGGGGGGGGGGGGGTTAACTACAGATTGAAACGGTAAAAACGTACAGGCAACAGACAACAAACTTTGATAATTTCAATACAGTTGTTGTTCTTTTTTCGGCCTAATGAAAATCTTTGCGGTTTGGCCTAGAGATCAGCCATGGCATATGGCATATATAGCCACGCCACGCCCCCGCCCATCAAATGTGGCAGGGGCGTCGCTAGCCGCTGTGGCAGTTGCCTCGACCATGTCATGTCATTTAAATTAAAAAGTTTAACACAACAACACAGCACACAAAAAAGGAAAAATTTTAGAGAAAATCTCCTTGGGAAACTCCTGGGAATGCAAGCGCATGTGAATAAATTTATGCCACGCCCCTTTTTAAGCTGGCCGAAGGGGGCGCAAATGGTCTGACAGCCTGAAACGTGAGTGGAGTTGGCAAAAACAAAAAAAGGGGAAAGGCGAGCTGCTTATACAGAATGTAGTGTAGTGTAGTGTAGTGTAGTGTAGTCTGATATATGCTATAGATTCTTGAGTTTTGACTAAGTCAAAGTTGTCAGAATATGTGAGACGCACTTGACGGACAGTGGAGTGAGTGGAGAAGGGGAAGTGGGGGATTGGGGAAACACCACGACGGGAAGCTCGAGAACTCTTGCAATGTTTGTCAAACTGTCAGTTTGTTTGGTAGCCTCAAGACATGCGAGCTGCTGCTGCTGCTGCTGCTCTTAAAGGTGTTTGGCATTTAGCGTTTTCATTGTTCGACTCTAGACGCACCAGAGTTGACCACTTGACCCGATAGCACCACCACCACCACCACCACCACCATTACCATCGTTGTTGTATACATACAGTTAGAATGGAACTTTGCACAAAAATGCCATAAAGCGAACGGTTTCTTTTTTTTTTTTTTGTGGCGATTTATGAAAATGTTCGAACCGTGTGTCCTTCTTTAGAGATTTGCGATGCGATTTATTTGCAACCGCGCAAACGGCCAATGTCCATAGATGGTCACAATAGATCGTTGACGGCCTCTAAAACTTTATGATCAGCCATCAGCTGATCCGCAATTTCAAAGCCACAAAGCGCAATTGGCCAACTGACCAAAACATGTGGGTAGCCTCACCTTTTCTCTCCCTCTCCCTCTCCCACTCCCTCTCCCTCTCCCTCTCCCTCTCCCACTCCCTCTCACAGCTTGCTGGCATCTTAATTGTGAACTGGCAGCTTAATTAGAGACGTAGAAAGAGTGAGAAGTAAAATAAGGTGCATGCTTATCCCTAGATCAGTGGAATAGCTACTTTCCTAAAAATAAAATAAAAGTGCAACAAAAACTAGTCGTAAAGACTGCAGTCGAGTGAGACCGACCGAGAGAGACCCTGTACTTATGCTGTATAAACTCAAACACACGCGTAGAAAGATGTTTTGGATGTTCTCTACTTCTTTCTTTGAATAACTTTCTAGTTTATTATCCGATTGTGATAAAGTATTCACAACACATTTAATGACTTAAGTTCATCATGTGTGCCGAAATTCAAAGCTCTAGCTTAAAAGTTGCTCTATTAACTAAATTTCTAAACATATTTTAATCGATTTTTGTGGTAAAGTTGTGTAAAATGTTTCAGCTTACGATACAAAGAAACCTACATAACAAGTTTAGTGTCTCTAGCTCATATAGTCCGTAAGATATAGTTATTCACACAAACGGACGGACGGACAGATGGACAGACGGGCGGACGGACAGACGGACGGACAGACAGACATACGGACAGGCAGACGAACAAACAGACGGACAGACAGACGAACAGACAGACGGATAGACAGACTAACAGACAGACGGACAGACAGACGGACAGACAGACGGACGGACAGACAGACGGACAGACAGACGAACAGACAGACGGACGGACAGACAGACGAATAGACAGACGGATAGACAGACGGACAGACAGACAGGCAGACAAACGGACGGACAGACAGACAGACGGATAGACAGACGGATAGACAGACGGACAGACAGACGGACTTCGCTATATCGACTCGGTTCCTTTATTTTATTTGACAACCTTAATACCCTTTGTACTTTCTTTCTTGTTTCTTTAAGTACAGGGTCGAAAAAGTCTCACTCTTAGTGATGCTGCGGGTTTCTGCATTGGGGCGTGCCACATTCTTGTTGTTGCTGTTGTTGCGTCATTGTAAGCCAACTGGAATCTCATTTTATGGCTTGAACTGCAATGTCATTGAACCTGCTAGCAAGTGGTGATGTCGCAATATAAAACCCTACAGGCCACGGCAAAAAACCGAATAAAATAAAATAAGAAAACCACAGCAGCAGCTCCCTCTCCCTCTCACGCTCACTCTCTCTACTTCTCTTCCTTTCTTCTCGCTCCCTCTTGTGTTCTTCTGTCTTACTCTGTTTCGCTTGCAGCCACCAAAAAACATTAATGCGAAATTTTTGTGTAGCAGTCGCAGTGACACCCCCAGCTTTAGTTCACCCTACCCAACACTCTGTTACGACAAGGTATAGCCAGAGGGTATACCTACTACTTTGTCATAATGTGATGTGCCTTAAGACAAAAAAAGGCAGAGAATAGTGGAAAGTCTTAGTTTTTTTTACAGCGATTTTTAACATTCATTTAAGCAGAAGAATGTCAAATAGAAATATTACACAGGTAAATCTCTAGAAAATTTGATGACAATTGATTGACAATAAATAACCAAACGAATTGCTTTCATACATAGTATACAGTCAAACTTCTATGTAGCGTATGTCAAGAGTACAACAATAAACTTCGTTATAAAGAAAACTTGTAATAGAGAAAGATTTCTTTTTGCATTTTTTATTCTGGAAATTAATTTGCTATCAAGATAACTTCGTTGTACTGAAGATCTTAATAGAGAAGTTTGAATGTACATAGTACATATTTTCGAGATATATTCTACAATATTATTATTGGTTTGTATATTTAATATAATATATAATTTAAGTTACATTTTATAAATTGTTATTCAGTTTACAATTGGATTTAATTTAATGCAATAAGTTTAACATTTTATCCACTCTATCAATAAGTATTTGAATATATATGATATGACTTCTGTGGTGCTTTTGGTTTGTTTTTGATTTCTAAAAAATGATTCATCTGCAGAAATAAGAACATCATTTTCCGTTAAACTTAAAGCTGTTATTTTAGCTACTTCTTAAAGAGATAATTCCCTAAATTGATCTATAACAAATACAATAATTTCTTTCTCTCATAAATAACTTCTTTTCACTTCTACTAAAATTGCCATATTTCCATCTTTCTTTTCTAGGGTATCTGCAATTTTGACTTTATTATGTTGCTTACGCTATGAAGAAGCTTTGTTGTTGTTGTTGTTGTTGCGGCGTGCAACGAACCGAAAGTCAAGTTTAATTCATTAATAATGGGGCAGGCAGCACACAATGCGACGGATGGCAAAGGGAGCTGCGGCTGCGGCTGTGGCAGGCGTTGCAAGAGTTGATTTTCCTAAGCTGTACGCCCAAAAGTATGCAATGCAATTAATATGCCCCTTGTTTAACGTAACTGCGGCGCTTTTCAGCACAAAACAATAGCTGGTGGAAAAACTTCACATTTCCCCCACATTTCCTTCGAAATTTCCTTCATTCCATTCATTTTGCCTCGCGTTTGGGTTACCCTTGAAACGACATGCACAATGTGCACTTCACAATATCCTTCGGCTTTACTTGCTTCTTATCGCTGCCACATGCCACATGCCACAGTGCAGTCAGTGAAATCCTCCTGCCTTAAACTGAGCGCTCGCACTCTCTCTCTCTCTCTGTCTCGCTCTCTCTATCTTGCTTTCAAACCGCAACTTTAGCTGTTGTTTTGCCCTCATGATTTTTCTGCTCAGTTGTCTAATTAAATTTTTCCAAGCGCATGCAATTTGCTGGCATTTAAAGGCAACCCTATGCACAGACACGCCCACATGCCGCACGCCCATCAGTCCATCTACTTGAAACAGCATTGTGGCTTGCAAATATACGTGTATTTAAAAAACATATATATATATATGCAGCAATTCTTTTCATTCGTTATACCCTGTAATCATGGCAACAGTTACAGGATATCATTCGGAAAATGTAAAGAAAATTATCGTAGAAAGTTGAAAATAAAAGTTAAAGAGTTTTAGTTGTATTTGAGTGACAGAAAATGAATAGTATATAGTAGAGTTGGGCATGGGTTTACTTTTTAAGTCCCGGCCTGGCCCAGATCCGAACTAAAACTTTAAGGCACGGTCCAGGCCCATCCCGGCACGAGCCCGGCACGCGGGACACGAAGCCCGAACAGGCCCGTACCCATCTCTAATTACTATAGTATACTATCACAGTCTCATTTGCCTCCTCTTGACAATGATATCGAAATAAAACTTCCATCATAAATGCAATCTCCAAAGTTGCAACTTCATTGTCTAATTGTATAAAGTTTCCATAATAAAGAAACAATAATTCATTTATATAACTAGTAAAACTGCACTACAGGGTAACTGCTAGTCGTGCAACAACAACTAGAGCATATATTTCTGTTTGTTTGTGTTTTATTTTCTTTTCTTTTTTTGCGAATGTATTTGCATTGCCTGCAATCCTTCACTTGGTTTTCTGTTTTTTTTTTTGCTCCTCCTGATTTTCTGCCGCATTTTGTGTTGAATCCTTGCGGGATTTCAAATGAAAGTTTGCGCTAGAGTGGAACAGCGAGCAGAAGAAGAAGAAGCAGCAGCAGCAGCAGCAGAAGAAGAGGCAGCCATAAAATAAAAAAAAAAAAATTAAAAACAAACACAAATATGTTGAGCTGAGAGTTACAAAATACGAAAAAAAAGAGTAATAAAGTCATTTAGATTTAACAGTGCTTGGGGTAGATATGGCAGCAGCAGCAGTGGCAACTTCTCTTACTGCCCTGCCTCAACGCCCCCTCTTCTCTACTCCCCCCTTCCCCCCCACCAAACAGCACTTACTTACTGTAGAGCCTGCAGTAAGTAGACGCTCGGGGAACTGCCACAGTTCGACAGTCGCTGGCACCTGACTTCGTTTTTAGCTGATGTTAATGAACTCAGTCGCATTATAAAAAAAAAATATTATTTATTTTTTGTACTCTTGCCCGCCTTCACCCCCATCCCCTACCCGCCGCACACTCGAGTTGATTTTCCGTCTGTCGAGAGGTTTATGCAATTTCTCTTCACATTTCTGGCACTTCATTTGCTGGATGGAGTTGAACGTTGTTGCCACGAGAGCCTATCCAGGAGGAGGTCTATCCTGCCCATCCTGGCCATCGTGGCACGCTCATTAGCACGGTTCAGTAGAGCATCAGTTTGCCCCCTCAAATATGCCCTGCGGTTGCCAGTTGCAAATTTTTTTTTATATGCGAGAAAAGGTTTCGGTTTCAAGTTTTGCGCAATGATTTCAGTTTTTTTTTGTTTTTCTGCTATTTTTTTTTTTTTAGAGGCTTTTTAATTGGGCTCTGTACTGTGTACGTTCGAGTAGGAGTCTCTTGAGATTTTTTCCATGGAAATCAGTTGCGATTTTTGTATTGTGTGAGGCTTAAAATGAGGCTAAGAGAGATCTAGGCTTGGCTATAATTGTATAGGATGAGTTATAAAGAAGTATATGTTATAAATGTATATGTAGATATATATCTGAATAAATATATAGTTGGAAGATGTATATATGATGTAAAAACTAAAGATAAATATATTGTTATCTATAGTTTTTACAACAACAGTTGGGAAAATCCATGTAGAATTGCATTTAATTAAGCGTAGACTTGGGTATAATTGAATAGGATAAGTTATAGAACATATAATATAAAGAATCATTTATTCGTGGAAGATTGAAGCTTTATAGACAATGTATATATACACTTAATGTATCTATAGATTCTATATCAAGCAAACAGCTGGAGAAATTCATATAGAATTGCATATTATGTTGCATATATTGTTGTTGAGTTAATTAAAAGAAGACTTAGAAGTAATTTAATAGAATAAGTTATAGAATGTTGAATAGATAGAATATTATATATTTGTAAAAACTTGAATGTGATTTGATAGGATGCGTTTTATAGAATAGAAGTGGATAACTTTCTTAATAAATATATAGATAGAAGATGTATATACATATATGGAGTACGGGTTATAGAGTTTATTAATATTAATGGGATAACGCAAGTTATAAGCTTAAATAATATTTAATTAGATATAGCGACTGAATTAACTTAAACGTGTACGACTGGTGCTTTTTAATTAACAATAGGACTGTTCTCGATCATCTATTATCGATAGCCATATGCCTATCGACCTTCCACCACAGACTGATACCTTCTAGTATCTAGTATCCTAATATTAAATAGGATCAGCTCTTTGTGTGATAGATGTAGATAGATATATCTATATAATTGATAGAGGGTATTATATTAGGGTATTAGATATATGTATCACACAAAGACGGGTTATAGAGAATAACCTCAGTTTATTATTAATAATGGGATAAAGTAAGTAATATGCTTAATAATTAAATACAACGACGACTGGTGGTTTTAAATCAAGAATGCAATCTCGCCACTGAATTCTGTCGACGATTCCGACTGGCTGCTGCTGCGACTGTTGTACGACTGTTCTCAAGACTTGCACGACTGTTCTCAACTCTGGCATGACTGTTCTCATCTCTTGTACGACTGTTATCGATTCTTTTATGTCGATAGCTATATGCCTATTCACCTTCCACCACAGACCGATACCTTCTAGTATCGCCTGTTACGTCCTTCTCTGTCACACATATATTTATATACATATATGGATCTACCAATAGATCAAGCTACTAGTTGTTTAAACTCATGTAGAATTTCACATTGAATTAGCATAAATTAAATGTAAGATATATCTAGGCATTTATATATGGTATATGATAAGTTATACGATATATAATATGGGTTTAATAGAATACTATTCGTTTTGAAACTATTGATAACATATTAAAACCAAAAGTTCCCCAGTAAAGTCTGGAGTACCGAAATAGACATGGTAACATATCAACAAAGAACTGTGTTGTTCTAAATGTATAATATATATTATATATATTTAATTTATATATTAAAATAGATCACACAAAAGAAAAGAAGGAAGTTGTGAATCTCAATTGATTCCAGGCAAAAAAAGATTCAAGTATAGCTCAAATGGATAAGGATGAGAATATGAAATATTCATTGTGAATCAAATAAATCCATATCAAACAGAAAGTTGCGATTAAGATTTATGTTAATCCAAGTAGTGCTATAATTTAAGTTAATAATTAAACAATTGCATAATTGAGTATAGAATGTATTTAATTATATATTATATACAACATAAATAGAACATAGATCTATCGTATAGTTTCCATATCAGACAAACTCTCTGTTGAGTAAACTCAGTTAATTTACTTAAATTACTTAAGTAATTTCTCATTTCGCTCAATTAAACTGTCTGTGTGTGTGTGTGTTTGTGTGTTTTCTGGTCCATTAAGTGCGCAGCTTTCAGAAGCACACAACTTTAATCAGCTTTAGTTCAGCTATACCCTGTAATCATAGACATGTTGAACATGTCATGTTAACAGCAAAGAGAGCGCATAATGATATATCTTTAAGTATATACTTGATTATCATTAATAAGGCAATTTGTGTAATTAATTCTTTTCATCTCTGTCTCTCTCTCTCTCTCTCTGTCTCTAGCTCTATGAATGTCTTTGCAAATTATTGTATATACTTACTTACAATAGGGTAACTGGCTGGCGAGCAAACTCAATTAGAACACTTTGACTTGTCATCGTTTTAGGGTTCTACTATTTACTTTGAGGCATATCAACATTTGATGTCAAGAGTTAAGATACCAGTACTGCTGTCTGCTGTTGTCAGTGGTGCATCAACAGCAACTTGCAACGTGGCAGCACAAAAGCAAGTGTCGGTTTTGGGGCGTTGCTTTGGGTGTTGTTGTTGTTGCCGTTGCAGTTGTTGCTGTTGCAATTGTTGTTGCTGCTGTTATTCGCATACACAAATTAGTTTTAATTATAGCGCAAATGCGAATGTCTGAATGAAAGAAATTAATTTCTCAATTGCATTTTGCCACGCATTTTATTGTCGGCGTTGAAGGCGGCAACCAAAACGAGCAGGAAGGGGGTGGGGGCAGCGGGAAGGCAGAGGCAAGTAGGGATACTTGAGCGGGAGGTGTACATAATCTTTGGGTCTTTAGCAGCAACTGCAGAGCGAAGCGTCGGCTTATTTGGTGTCTGTAATTTGAAACGCTTCTCTGACTCGGAAAAACTGCAGCAGGCAACATTTTGTGGCAGCGGTTACAGTTTTTGTATCTCCTGTTTTTTATTTTTCTATATTTTTTTCTAGCCAAAAGCGCCGCTAAATGTCTGCTGAATATTTCAAATCCACACGCAGTTGCAGTTGCAGTTGAAGTTCGCAGTTTCCGCTGCGCCGGCGGCAAAACTGAACACAACAGGCAGACAAGACTACGACGAACATTATAAATGATGGTTATTTTATAATTGTGGAGTCGCGAATGGAGTTGCAAGCTGCAAGCTGTGTGAGTGGCAGAGTGGCAGTGTGGCAGAGTGGCAAGCGGCAAGTGGCAAGCGGCAGTTTGGCCATCGCATCCGTTGCAGTCGAAAAACGCATTTTGTGGCCATTTTTAATAGTCACAGGCAGCGACTGCAACTGCGACAGTGACTGCAACGGCAACGGCAACTGCAACTGCAACGTTGGGGCAGTAAATCCATCAAAGAGTTAATTGCCACGTTCGCCGCGATTGCAACTTTAACTGACAACTGGCAGCAACAAAAGTCAGCCAGCCAGCCAGCAGTAGCCAAATGCCTTGCGGCACAAAAAAGATGCGCCGCAGTCTGCGGCACGAACAGCGACTGCTGTGGCTGCAGCTACGATGCTGACTGCGCTGATGCCCGCTGATTGATTGTGGGAGGTGGCATAGACTGGACCCACTCATCAGTCAGACATCAGGCAGTTTTTGGGGCATGCCACCAGGCCTACCAACTGCCAAACAAAATGCAGCACAATTTCTGCGGCCAGTTGAAAAATTAGCCCAAAAATAAACTGCAACGTTCAGTTATCTACTAGTGGGGCAAATTGTGGCGAGCAGTCGACTGTAGAATTGGGGAATGTGCAACAAGGGGGGGGGGGGGGTGGGGGGAGAGGGGGCAACTTAAGTGTTCGGGCGATTGGCACGTGACAAATATCGTGACTAAACGGACAATTTGTAATCCATTTCAGATAAGCCAGAAAAAAAAGAACTAAATCAAACTAAAATGAAAATGATAAAATGCTGCACATTAATCGCTCTAAACGTTGGGGAAACGTTTGGAAAATGTTTTTCATGTAAAATTAGCTTAAATAAGAGATTATTATTAAAGCGTTTTGGATTAATGATAAAGAGATTTAAGCAAAAACTTCTATAGGAGATTTAGACTCCAAAGTTAATTTGTGTTATTAATTAAATGTTATTAAGTTTAAGTTTTTCTAAATTTGTTGTCGATAAATGAATATTATAAATGTAATCTGTCTTTTACAAATATATTATAGTTCAAGCAATATAAAACAAATTGCAAAATAATTATGTGACAGTTTCTTTCTTTCAGTTATAACAGCTCTGATTTGTATTCATAAATTACAGATAGATAAATGTGTTCTAAAATCTAACAATGTCTCTATGCAGTGAGTAACGATCATAACTTTTACATTAACGCAATTATTTATTAAAAACAAGCGGGCGCGATAGTAGGATACCCTGTGCAGGTCTTATAAGCAAAAGTATTTTAAGAAAACTAGCTATAAAACTGCTGTTGTTATCAGCTTTTTTCAATTGTGGGTGAAGGGGGCGTCGCAACGCGATGAAATTTTCTGGGCATATTAATCGCAAGTTTCTTATCATGTGTGCCAAATCTCAAGTCTCTAGCTTTAACATTGCTTATGTTATGCTGATTTTTCTAATTTTAAAACAAACGGGACTTGATATCGAAAATTGAAAATGAACTTGATCTGCGTATGGTATTCAGGAAACTACATTCCAAATTTGAAGTCTCTAGCTCTTATAGTTGCTGAGATCCACGCGTTCATACAGACAGACGCACGGACGGACGGACAGACAGACAGACGGACAGGTGTCAATCGACTCGGCTATTGAGACTTGTCAATAATAGGGTCAGAGATGCTTCCCTTCTATATATATTTCACTTTCTTTCAGGACAACTGCAATTTATATTCATTCCTTTCTTTCCTTTCACATTTCTTTCCGTATCAATTTCAATCTATTCAATCACAGAACTATGGAAATAATATCTATAAATTGTTAATACACTCTACAAAAATAATAATACGTTGTATCTGGCAATTATCGAAAAACAATATATACATATAATATTGTTTTAATTGCTTTATCTATATTAATTCTTAACTTTTTTTAAATATACATCAAACCATCTTTAAGCATCTCTTTTTACCTATTCTTTCAACTCAACTCTCAATAGTTTCCCAGCCAGTTTATTATTTTCATTCGAGCTACTTTATTTTGTTCCCTTTTTTCCCTTTTATTTATATAGATATTTCACTTTCTTTCAGGACAATTGCAATTTATATTCATTCTTTTCATTCCTTTCATATTTCTCAACGCATCAGCTTCAATCTATTACAATCATCGTTTGGCACCATCACGCCTTCTCCCTTCTCCCTTTCCCCGTCCCCTCCCTCTTTTGCTGGCACTTGGCAATTGTATTTGTGGCGCTGCCGTCACACACTGCGTATGAGTTATGCGCTGCCTTTTGCCGCCTTTAGAGCAGGCATTTCATGCGTCAAATGGGGCATGGCATAGAAAATGTTTCTTTGGCTCGCATCGCAATGCATAGCAATGCCAATTTGAATTTTTTCATTTTACATTTTGGACTTTGGGCCCATAAAAAGCACACTTACTACCACTGCTTGGACTTTGATAGTCTCTGATTGTGTGGCAGACAGGGAGGGCGGGGTGTAGCAACTGGTCGCATTTTTGTGGCACCTTCTTTCTATTTTTTTTTGAGTATGCGTCGGGCATAATTACAATAATTTTTAATGTTTATTGCCAGCGATTGGCGCCAAATAGAATTTTTGCAATGGACACAGCGCATTAACTATTGTCCCCCCCCCCGCCTCTCCCACCGGTTCTCCCTTATTACTTGACCCCTCTATGGCTTTTCCCTTTGCCAACTGTGTTTAGTTGACGCTGTCGGCTTTTGTTATTATTATTATTTTCTGTTGCTGTTGTTGAAGTAATTGAAACCTTTTTAGCCGCAAAAGAGTTTTCGGCTCCACTACAAAGGACTCTCAATGCCCTTTTTCCCTATAGCACTCAAGTGGCCTTTTGTTCTTGTTGTTGCTGTTGTTAATGTTGTTGTTGTTGTTTTTGCCTAGAACGTGTAATTCAAGCCATGGTCTTTAGGGCGGCAGGTCATTGACAGCGCCAACGCTTTGATGTGCTGCCAGTTTATAATTTAAATACTTTACTTGAAATAAAGCGAAACTGGTAGAAAGGCAGGCGGTGGGGAGGGGGGTGGGGGGGGGTAAATCAAACTAAATTATTTCACTTTTGTTGTTGACTTTTGCCTGTAATGTCATGCGGAGCGGCAGCCTTTGAAGTCAGGCCAAGTTGGCCAAGTTGGCGATGCAAGGCGGCTGAATGATATTTGATATGTGTGTGTGGTGTGTGACGGCGGTCAGTGTCCCGGGTAAACCATGTGTGATTAACAACTGTTTGAGCCATGGCTAACTGCACAAAAAGGGTCAGCAGGCAGTCGATCGATGTGCATTTGGCGAAAAGTTCAATAACTTGGCCAGCAAAACAGAAGACAGAGAACAAATCCCAAAAAACAAAAACTAAAAGCAAAGCAAAAAAACAAAGTCAATGCGTTGCGAACCAAAAAAAAAAACTAGGAGTGTCTGGGCGCAAAGGCCACTCCATAACAGGAATGTGGCTCAGTTGCTGCCACAGACGTGCGTTCCAAAAAGGGCGCAACGACAACAACAACAACAACAACAACAACAACGACGACGACGTGGAACGTTTCCTTCCTTGTTGCTGAGTCAGACCTTGAAATGCCGCAGATGTCTGAAAGGCAAAAAGCCGACGCCGCAGTCCCAGTCAGAGTCCAAGACTCAGCCGAGTTTTACAGCTTTCAGCACCGCCGTCTCCTCCAAGGCAAACCAGATTAAACAGCAAAATCAGGTTTTCAGGCAACGTCCTCGAGAAAACCAAAGCGAAATACGTAAAAATAAAAAAAAAAAAAAGATCAAAAACGAAAACAAGAAACAAACGAATGTAAAATGGTCAAGACAAAGTCGTAAAGGCGCAGTCCAAAATGCGCAAAAAGTAAAAAAAAGAAAAAGAAATCACAAACATATATAACAAGTTGAAATGGTTTAACGCAAAGTGATTGACTAACAGATACCATTTAATGAGCTGTAGAACAAATGCAATGCTAATTTAGTTAAAGCAAAAGGGAACAAAGAAAGCTAAAGTTTCAATAACCAGAACTTGATGGACATTATCAGCAATATTTTGAATAATTAAAATAATAGTATAATGTATATAACAAGTAGAAATGAATGACGAAAAGTGATGGTTCAGGAGAGGAACTTGAATAAACTGAGTCTCAAGAAATATAAACATATAAAACTGTAAAAATAAAATATAAATAAATTGATAAAAAGCTAAACAAGATTTCTTCATGAATAAAGATAAAAAATGAAGTTAAGTATATTTATTGTATATATTATGCATTCATTAAAAATAATACTTCCATCGTTTTGATATAACATAATAAATACATTTAAAAGCTGCTCAATGAAATGTAAATTAAGTTTAAAGAACTTTCAATAGCTTCAACTTAATTGGAATAGTTAGGAATATTATTTGAATACTTAAAATAAGAGTAAAACGTTTATAACAAATAGAAATAGTGGAAAATCATTGAGGAGCCAGAAGATACTCTTTTCCTTTCAAGAAATTCTTGTTTTTAACAATACTAAGACTTAAATATAACACATAATATATTAACTTATACTCATCCTTTCGCTTACTAATTTTGTACTAATACTTATTTGATTATGATACTAACTCGTATAGTTATTAATACTTATAGCATACTAACAATATAGTTATGCTCATACTAATACATTTTTATCTGTTTGGGTTTTGCTTTTACCGACTGTTTTTAGTCGTACTAAATAAATAAATAGATTAAAAATAAACGGAGTCCTAACAAAATAGATATATGAAAGCCTACAGCGTAACATTAGATAAGATTTCTACATGAATAAGGAATATAAATAAAGTAAATTATACTAATTATATTAATACTTTGTGATAAATGCATTCATTTGGCAAAATAATCCTTCTATCGCTTCGATATAAAATAATAAGTATATTTAAAAGCTGTTTAAAGAAATCAAAAGTAAGTTTAAGTATGTTCTATTATTTTTAACTTGATTGTGATTATCAGAAATATTTCTGCTAGCAATTGTAGTTTTAAAATATGAAATAACATTGGATTTAGATAATCCATATGAAATATCTATGAG
Organism: Drosophila histrio; assembly: GCA_958299025.2. NCBI lineage: Eukaryota > Metazoa > Arthropoda > Insecta > Diptera > Drosophilidae > Drosophila > Drosophila histrio. The sequence continues at coordinate 14,638,835 of OY282580.2, forward strand.
AATAATTAATTCAGCATAATTTTATTTGAGCAGAAAGCAGATTAGTATTATAAATTAAATAAAAACTCTAAATACATTGAAGAATTAAAAATAGTGTAGGTCTGAAATATCTAAAAAGAATTCTTCAATAAAATTATCTTTAATTTCGATAACTTAAATTTCTATATCTTAAATCTATTAGTTGGTTAATTTCTATACCTTTTATATCTATATCTTTAATTTATATATCTTTAATTTATATATCTTTAATTTATATATCTTTAATTTCTATTAAGTTTCCATTGATTCCAAATGCGAAATACACTTTCCATTTTGACTTTCAGGGTATTAAAAATTGACCGAGAGCAAGAGACAAAACGAGTTCTTTTATTTTTGCAGCCGCAGCAGCAGCAGCAGCAGCTCTTGGCCATGGCTTAAAGCTACAGTTGAAGCTGCTTTGCGTGTCAGACAACGTCTCCAATCCCGACTCCGTCATTTTCTGCATCTCCTGTTGCAACTTGTGCAGTTCCAGCTGCAAGTTGGAGTTGCTGCTGCTGTTGCTGCTGTTGCTGTTGCTGCTGCTGTTGCTCCTCATCCTCATCCAATGTTGGCCATGTCGAAATAATAAATGCATTTGGAATTAGAGACTCTTATGCCAATTACAACAAAATGGTTTCAGGCCGCATTATCCTCAAGTTATGACAGTCAGCATTGGTGCCACACACACACACACGCACACGCACACACACACACACTGAGAGTGTGTGTTTGAAGTTTGTTAAAGTTTTTAGAGATTTTATGGCTAACTGTGACTGTCAAACTTGCGCTGGGGCCAATGTTTGATATGCAGTTCGTTTGCTTGCATCTTTTCCCCCTAATTACGCTAAGTGCAAAATGCTTTAGGGGGGCAGCAGCAACAACAGCAGCAGCAACAACAGCAGCCATAGCAGCAACAACAGCAACAACAGCAGCAACTACATTAGAACAAGTGCAATGGGAGCTGGCAACAAATCTGCACGAGAGTTTTTCAAATGTCCCAGCAGTGCGTGAAAATGAAAAATTATGAAAAATCATATATACACAGAGTACTAACACACACACACACATACACATACAAACACATATACATACATACATACATACAGTCAGCTCTCACTCCACTTTGCTTTACTCTACTCCACTCCAGGCGAGAGTTCAACGTTCTTTGCACAACATTGTGTTTTGTGCTTTCCGCTTATTTTGCTTTACCTCACTCTCAGCTTCCCCAGCCCGCGTTCCCGTCCCTGCCCCATCTCTACCCCCTTCTCAGAGTCTCTTGTGCGTCGGCACACGCGCTGCACCTTTAAGTGTGTTCCCCCCCCCTCCAACTCATTCCGCCTGCTCCGCCCCTGGCCAGCGGCACAGTTACAGGGCCAAGGCAGGAAACCGACTCCAACTGCAACTGCCACAGCCGCAGCAGCAAAACGGCAAACGGCAAAAACTGCAGCAACAACAACAACAACATAAAAGACAATTTTTTTTTTATATACATATTTTTTTCTCATTGCCTTGCGCTTATTTATGTGGCATTGCATTTGTCTCTCTCCCTGCATATCACTCTATCTACGTATCTATCTATCTCACTCTCTATCCATCTCTCCATCTCTCTCTATCTCTTTCTATTTGTCTGTTGCAGCTGCTTCTATCTCAACTCCTATATCAGTTTTGTCTGCGTTGGCGTCTCGTCGCTGCCCTTTAACTTTGACTCTGTTTGCCGCCTCTTTTTTTTTTCTTTGCCCCCCCGTTAGCCACACCTCAGTCTAAATCAGATTCCAGCACCTGATGTTGCAACACTTGATAGTTGACCAGCAGGAACATCTATCATTAGCACCTCTCATAATGTGTGCATAATGAGTTTCTCTTTTATGCATAAATTATAGTTTAAGCAGTGTAATATTCGATTTGATATCATTTAAGTAACAAGAGATTGTGACTTGTTAGATTTGTAATTATTATGAAGATACAAAGATTTGTTTTTTTTTTTATTGTATTACAGTTTCTTTAAGTGTAGAAATTCTTTATAGACAATTTGTTATTAATTAGCTACCTCAAAGAGTAGGAATTCTTTATAGAATTGTTTAGGCAATTTGTTTAATTAGCTTCCTTAAAAAATAATTGATTAGGCAATTTGTTAGAAATGTGTACAATCGTTGCAAATATATGTATGTATTTTGTGAAGCAACCCTTTTAATTTGGGTTTAATTAGGCACCTCAAGAAGAGAACACAAATCTAGTATTGTCGCATTAAATATAGAATCATTGTAAATATTTAATTATATGTTTATTTTTACACTTTTTTCTATTATTGATACGTCAATAGAATCTATTATGGAAGTAGGCTGCGTGCTAATAAAATCACATTCGTATCATTTGATGGAAGGTCGTAGCTGGTATAAAACAGGGTCTGGCAGCAGGGGATAGTCAATGCGTGGACGTCTAGGACGTCTGGACTCAAGGGAGGAAGACATGGACTTTAGCAGGGTGAAGTGTCCTAATGCTCTAAGGAGGAAGGTTTGGCCTTTAGCAGGGTGAAAAGTCCTAGTGCTCAAGAGAGGAAGGCATGTACTTTAGTAGGGTGAAGTGTCCTAGGACTCAAGGGAGGCAGGCATGGCCTTTAGCAGGGTGAAGTGTCCTAGGACTCAAGAGAGGCAGGCATGGCCTTTAGCAGGGTGAAGTCTTCTTAGCTGGGATCAGGTAGCACCCTACCAGCGGACGTTTGGTCATAGATCCAATTGTCAGCAATGTGACGTCGAGAAAGCCACATTCTTAGAAGAGATCTGGCGAGGTTTATGATAGGGTTGTGGGAGTGGGCCACAAGGCCCCTGCCTTTCGGCAGAGTTGTTGCTGATGGAGCACAAGGATGGGATACCAAGATCGCAGTGGATGGTAATGTTTCGAACATAAAAGGTTACGTCAACAATACGACTACATTCTACATTCAATACATTCTACATTGGCAGGACTCAATCTGCTGAAGGAAGGAGTAGCAGGCCGTGCCCCAAATGTTAACACACCAGTTGAGGGTGAGGTGAAGGAGCAGGACTTTAGCTGCCAGGGATAGTCCACTACACGGCCTGAGGAGTCAGTCTATTCTCCTGCATTTAACACGCACTGAGACATAGGCCCTGAGGATATTTGGTTTCCTGGTGAGGCGACGGTCGAGGATATCTCCCAGATACTTCACTTGTGAAAGGTGCTTGACCCCGCTGAGTGAAATTTGAGCCATGCTGCCACGTTTTAGCTAAATGATCACATGTTGACTCTTCTGTTCTCTTGACTATAGCTCGACTCATACTCGTTACAATTTTCCAATAGTATTATTAATTGCTCAAACCGGATACCATTCTTCACAGATGTTTAAATGTGGAAGTAATGAAAATATTAACTATTCTCTAACTCTTACACACACTTTTATGAAATATATGCCAATTATTTCTACATCATTAGTTGCCCCTTTAAGAAATGTTCAATACATTTTTTTTATATTGCAGAACAATTAAATTGGATTGAATATAATCGTAAATCTCAATAATAAATGGACACATAAACATTAATTACAAACTTTTAAAGCCCTGAAGATATAATTATACTAGCTAACAATATTAACAAGAAGTTGGTAGCAAGAAATTAGCATAGACTTGAAACCGATATGAGTAAGAAGTCAATTCTGTACACTCTGAATCATGACAACGTTTCTTAGTTCTTTGTCTGGCTATAAACTCTCTTTATGACCAAGAAACTTCATAAACTTTATGGTCAGTTAACTTTTAACAGCTTTGGGGCTTGGCTCTAATAAAAAATAAGAAAGAAATGAATTAAGTAATACTTTTTTCCCATTTTTTTTTGTTTGAAAATAATAAGAGAACAAGCTGTAGATGATTTGAAGCTGCTAATTCGGTTTTAATGAGATGCCAAGTTGTCACTACAAATTACGCGAGTCTATTAATAAAAAATAAATTCATTTGCCACAAAATGAAGACACACACACAAACACACACCGCATAACCAAATGGAGCACTAGATTCAAATGATATTTTATTTTTGGGCAGACAAGTTCTGCTATCTGCTCTCGTCTGGCCATGTGGGAGGCTGATTAGCATAAATTGAAAATGTTGTGGTAACAAATCCGAAATGTGAATTTCAAAAATTGTCAAATGGACACAAATCAAAATGTGTGGACGGACACTTTGCAGAGGTGTTTCCCGAACTGGGAAAAAAAAAATGGGCCTCGTTCTCTGGAGGCCTAGGCCTGCATTTTTCTGATACATATCATTTCATTTCAAATTTAACGATCGAAAATAAGAGAAACATATTTCATGCAAGATCTAAATTTATACATTAAGATTTTGAGGCATTCACATGTGACCCACACGATGATGAGGAACGACGACGAGTTGACATTTTGTAGACATACATATAGTAGTTTTTTTAGTTTCAGTTTCGTCTCTGTAATTTATGGCCAGTTCAGTTTGGTAGGCGGGGTCTCTCTTGTGGCTTCGACGTGCTTCTGGGAATTAACTGGGTCAGCTAGCAGCTTCCCTCACTCCAACCTCTGACCCCCTACTACATATATGAAAGAAGAGACCCAGGAGGCGACCTAATTCCGCGAAACTTTGGATCTAAGCAGACATCGGCGAAACGTGCATTCGCCTACAAATCAGCCCTTATTTACTACTCTAACTACCCCTTTTTTTTCTCTCTCTCTCTCTCTCTCTTGAAAACAAGACAAATAATAATAACCTGGCGCTGTAATTCAATCGACAAATGGCCTATGAATGAATGAGCTGCCTCTGTCCTACAGTTCCTGGAAAACTCTCAAGTTTTTCTGTCTTTGTGCGTGGCCATTTGTTGTCGCTATTATTATGTATTACTATTATTGTTATTATTATTAAGATTGTTGTTTAGGTTTTGTATTTTTTGCTGTGCCAGCAGCGCGCCAAGAAATTCAATTCACAAACAACAAATGCCGCCGCTCCAGACGAAACACGAAAACAAAAGACGTAAACAATTCCCGGAATTGAGCTGAATGCCCGAAGATGATGAAGATGAAGTCGCAGACGAAGCCAAAGCCAAAGCCCAACGTATAACCAAATTTGAAATCTCAAACCAGACGCAGACATTAAGGGAACTAGTATGATTGTCATTAGAGGCATTTGCCATTGGTCTCTTCCCATTATCAACTCTCCTTTAAGCTTGGAATGCGGAGCAACAACAAATACCCGAAATAGAAGCGATCAACGGTCTAGATGCCCTAGGCAGAAATAAAGGTATTAAGAAACAGACGAAATCTTAGTTATAAATAGAAATTGATGCGGTTTGTTGATTAGCTAATAATTAAAAAAGAGTAATTAATAATTAGACTTACAGTCGAACTTCTGTACAACGAAGTTTTCTTTATAGCAAATTAATTATAATAGTAGCTACACATGAAAGAAATCTTTCTCTATTACGAATTTTCTATATAGTAGCCAAGTTTATTTTTGTTTCCCTTAGTTTTACTATATAGAAGTTCGATAAATTATTATTAATTTATTATTAAAAGAGTTTAAGCTAAAGGCTAAGCATTGAAATAGATGAGAAAGCTTTTAGAAATACTTTTTAAATTTAAGCGTAAGCTCAAACATGTTGTTTCTTAAAGAGGAAACCGTTTCTTTTTGATATCAATTACAATCTTCTTATAGTATTGATTCATTACAAATTAAACTGAAAAGCTCACGTAAGCTTACAGTTTAGATTAATTTTAGATAAATCTTGCTAAAACTGTAAGATTTAAACAGCTTTAAAAGCTACAGAAATGGTATATGCATTTACAGTAATTTTGACGTCTTGAAAGCTGTGATTTGGATTATAAGGATGGTCTAAAAGCTCCTCGAAGCCACTTAAATTGCAGGGTAAAAACAGTACATAAAAAAAGAGCAATTAAGATATATTTATTTAACGTCAACTAAATGCAGTCGACATAAAAGAAATACTGAAGATCTAAAAGGAAACTAGCTCTTAAAGTTGCTGAGATCGATGCGTTCATACAGACGGACGGACAGACAGACGATCGGACGGACAGACAAACGGATAGGTGTCAATCGACTCAGCTATTGATTCTGATGAAAAAAATATGTATGTATCTACTTTATAGGGTCGTAGATGCCTCCTTCTGCCTGTTACATACATTTGCACAAATTCATTATACACATTTTTGATAATTTTTAATGGACACGGTTTAATTAATAAATCACTGTGGCAGTCCACGCTAGTGACGAAAGTAGACTGCAAAAAACTCACACGAAGTGAAGTTTGCTGGGTATAATATAATATAATATCTAAATAATGTAAACAAGTTAAGATTAGCTGACAACAATATAATATAAATTGTTCTACTTTACATTTAATTAAACCTTTCTGTTTAATTGCATCTTAAATATGTATTAGAGTATTTTGATAGAGCATTTAAGCGTCGTCATGTCACTGCAGAAATTCCTTTAGCTTATATGGCAAAAATATTCACACAGTTTTAATGACAGTTTTTGGCGTTGAGTTTAGTTTAGGCGATTACCGAAAACATGTTCGAATCGCAAACGTAGCAGGCCGGTAATCACATGTACTGTTAGTCAGCTAGTTGCAGTTGTTGCAGTTGCAAGTGGAGCAACGCTGTGGCTGCATTTGACCAGTTGTCACGTGTGTCGTTCTCTGTATTTGTTGTTTTTGTTGTTGCTTACATTTGCACGATGCGACACATTCCACAGGCGACTGTGTCCAGTAAATTCCGCCTACTGTCAGTCGCTTGGTTGAGCTTTTCAAGCAAAGCTCATTTGCAAATTAAACGTGCGCCGTGAAAAATCGCCGCATAAGATGATGACAGAGCAGGCAATGAAGATGGCGATGGCGAAGACGAAGGCGATGGCGGCGACGAAAGCGATGGCAACGGCGATGGCGACGGCGACGGCGACGGCGAATACGACGACAGCGACGTCGGCGATGGTAACGATGACAAGCGGCGGCGACAAAGTCACACAAAGCTGACAACGGGTCGTGCGTCGGCCAGTCAACTTATTATGATCATCATAATGATAATGACGATGACGATGACGTTGTGCGTTGACTGCCTGCCTGCCTGCCTATCTGTCTGTCTGTCTGGATGGCTGTCGCTGTTCATTCATCACGTCCGACTCAAAGCGACATCTGCACTTGGACTTGGGCCTAGACCTGACGATATAAACTCTATGTGTGTGGTCTGTGCGCTGCTCTTTGCTCTTCTTTCTGCGATGCTTCTGAGAGCGACAGACATAGACAAAAGGGACAGACGGAAGCATAAAAACGCAAACGTCGTCACAACAACAGCAACAACAAGACAGAAAAAAGTGTGAATTAGAAAAGGCACTCAAGCTTAAATGGCGAGCTGATAAAAAGCGCAGACCACACACAAAGCGCAGCAACAACAACAACAATAGTTGAAGCTTCAAGCGAATCAATTGCTCTCGCCGTTTGTCATTGTCATGGCATGTATAAAACATGCAGCAATAATGTTGCCGCAACATGCATCTCACGCTCTGTCGCCGTGTTTACCAACATACTTAAATGCATTACAGTCTCACTTGGCGATTAAGCATTTTTCCAAATGGATTTGTGACTTTTTAAAACTACATCAGTAGGAAAATACATTAAACATACTCCTAAACAGCAATCTAAACTGTTTTAAAAGTTCTGAAAAGCCAAAAAGCTTTGTTTTTAATATTCTTTGCTTTAAGTTTTAATTCAGCGAATTGTGGTAAATTTTTGGCGGAAACAGAGCTTTATTAGCTCTAATATTTTACTATGTATGTGAGTTATACGTTTATTCACAATTTTGTATTATCAATAAACAACTTGACAGCAAATGTAAACTCTTAAGAAAATACTATTTCTTCAATATTCTATACCTTTATTTATTTACGTTTTTCTAGCGTGTAGTTGGCAACACTTATTACAGTTGAAGCTTAAGGCAACGCAACTTTGTAGCTACAGCACGCGCAACATTGTTGCAGCAGCATGCATCTTATAAGCAATGCTGACAAGCTTTGTTGTTGTTGGGTTTGTTTCTTTGCTACGCTTCATCAATAAAAATAGCTTTTAATGCGCCGACGCCACAGTCGTCGTCGTCACACCAGACAAACTGTCTGTGGCACAATCCACACACACACACTCACACACATAATTTATATATTTGTATGTGATTTGTGACAGCCGTCGGCATTTTTTGTGTGGGCTGCAAACTGTTGGCGTCTCAGTTGTGTCTCAGTTTCTCAGTTTGTCAGTGTTCAGCCGACGAGGTCAAGATGAAGTCATGCTTGGTGTCTGGCAACAATTAGCTGCCCCTGCCGCCGCTTAATGCGTGGCAAACACTTTTGTCAACACCCACAAATTGCTGAGCGCCCATCAAAGACGGCAACTGCTCCAATTACCCCAAAAGCCCAAGTGAGCCAGGGCGTGGCATGTCAGTCGGCGTTGCCTTTGAAGCTGATTGAAGTTGTCAGTGTTGGTGCCGCTGCCACTGAAGCTGCCACACACTCCCCACACTCTTTCGCACAGTCAAGCGACATGTAATATAAACAAATTGCAAAAAAAAAGGCCAAAAAACCGGAGCGCTAAATGAAAGGAATACGAGTGTGCATAGATTGTTGTAAAGAAGGAGGGAGGGCGGTAGGTAGGGAGGGGCAAACAAAAGCCAAACACACAAAGGCATGCGAAATGGGCATGTCAGTCCAACAGTCAGTCCAACAGTCAGTCCGTCCGTCAGTCCGTCAGTCACTCAATTCAACTCAACTCAACTTCGTTTGAAGCGACCACTGCCCACTGGAACAGGCGCAACGCCCCCGCCAATGTTTTCCAACTGCCTTTTCCACTTCGCATCCCCCCTATACCATACCACTGTCTCCGCCTCTTTCTGCACACTTTGCACAGTCTTTTCAAGAGTATTTTGGCATGCACAAAGCGCAAAGCACAAACAAAAGAGAGACCCTGTTCGATGTGTGTGTGTGTGTGTGTTTGAGTGTGTGTGTGATTATGTGAGTGTCGAGTGGTCACTGCGCGGTAATTAAATATGAAACCCTCGTTTCCTTTGCGGTTTTAGCCCAAAGATCAACTTAACACTAAGTACTTAAACATCTATGTAAATATCTGCATGAATATCTATTTCAATTACATATGTACTTATAGACTCATCTATCATGCTGTAATTCTGTCAAATTCTGTTGTCAAATTCAGTTGACCTAAACTTCTAAGTATCTGCATGTATATCTATTCTAATTACATACTTATAGACTCATCTCTCATGTAATAATTTGATGTAAATCTATCAATTTCTGTTGTTAAACTAAACCATAAGATTTCAGCTCAAATTATAGACATAAGCTGAGTTGATATTCTTTTAGACCAAGCCAGCATACTAAGTAAAATAATTCTAAAAAATATCTGTTATCAATACAAACAACATGAACATACTTAAAATACATACATTGGCATTTTAGGGACTAAGTTTCCATGTCAAAGGACATCTGTGTCAAGATAATAATAAAGAGTGAGTCAAAAGTAATCATTCTATTGCGGAATATACCGATTGTTTACTTCACCAAATGTCAAAACCGAATTGACATTTGGCTCCATGCTAAAGTTATAGAGTAAGTAATTTACACGGCAGTGATATATAGAAATTTATGGTTTAATGCCTTCAGCAGAAGGAAAGTCTTAGAGCAAGCGATTTGGACAATTCTCGTTGAAAAATGCGTTATCCTCGTTAGTCTTGTGTGTGATTGATCAAAGGTTCAATGTCAATCAGGCACCTGGTCCTAGGATTGACAGTTCTGTTCGATTAGTTTGTAATGCGAAACCTTTTGGAGTCTCATTCGCTTAAAAGGAGCGAGATGCCAGGGTTAATATGAGAGGTTAGCCTTACAGCATGGTGCTGGGTCAGTATTTTGATGACCTCCACTCACTGCTGGGATTTACAACTCCCTATAAAACTAATCCTTACTAAGGTAGGGTTTCCAACCATAGCTCTCATAATCGCCTTGATTTTACCTTGATTTATATTACTATTAAATATTTAGTAGATGTCTTAAACACATCCCTTTAAGAACTTCCGTTGCAATCAATTTATAACACTCTTATATATTCTTTTGCTTCTTATTGTACTTTCTTTTTGTCAATAAATATAATAAATAAACTAGCTATTGTTGGCATATCAATTATATAAAAAGATTAGAATATTTAAATATCTTAGTTTACAAAACACTTATCAAATTTATTTAAAGCAATTGTTTTACACTTTTAATCGACTTTGTACAATTTGCTTAAGCTCTTTTACTTTTTTGATCAAATTCCCACTGCCTTAAAAAATTTGCAAACTGTCAATTGTCAATTCATCTACAAATCAAACAACAAACAATGTAATAATAACAATTGCAGCAGCAACAACAAATCATCGTCATGTCAGAGGCTGGCAAATTTGTTGCCAGCAACAATGTTGACAACTGTCAGCAGCAAAAGCAGCGGGCGTGTCGACAACAACAGTAGCAACAATCGCAGCAGCAACAAGCAGTTGTTGCAAAAGTCTGTGATGCGTTTTTGTTTAATTGACAGCGAGAAATCAGCGACAGAAAACGTTTGAAAATTTTCACCAGCCAAAACGTGACAACAATAACAAATTTTCGGAAAATGTTGACAGAGCATGTTGCCAACAGTAAAGTTGCAGCCAGCTAGGCAAATAGCTAGTCAAGTTTAAACCAACAAAGACATTAACATGAACAACAAGAGGAACAACAACAGCAGCAGCAACAGCAGCAGCAACAACAGCAGCAGCAGCAGCAGCAACAGCAACAACAGCAACAGTTGCTGTCTGTTGCTAGCGCACTTGCCATCAGTTGTTGCTGTTGTTGTTGCTGTTGCCTGTTGCTTGTTACCTTATTTGGCAGTCGCATTTGGCGGCTGAGCAATTAAAATTACATACATTTAAAGCTCGGCGTCTTTTGTCGGCCTCTTAAGAACCAGCCCAAGAGCAACAACAGTAAGAGAAACAAAGAGACAGCGCACGATTTTCCATTTAATTAATTTATAGTTGCTTGAAATATAATTGCTAGTGGCACGATGTTGATGAAAATGCTTCAAGTTGTTATTTGTTTGGCTGCACTTGCAATTGTTATTGTTGCTGTTGCTGTTGCAGTGTGGGCTGTGGCCACTTTGCATGCAATGTCAACGACAGCAACGCCCACGTGATACAACACTGGATTCACGATAATTAGACTACGGTTTTACATGCAGATCCAGTGCTGATCAACAGCCTCACACCCACAGCAACCCAGCATCCCCAACCCCTGCCTCACTTACCCAAAAGTTCCCACCCCCACTCACGACAGGTTGATTCCACTTGCCGGCGACCTTCGTTGTGGCAACGTCTAAAGGGCAACATGTTGCTTACCTGCAATGACAAAAAAAAAAAAAAGATTGACGAAAATTATAGTTTAATTATAAATCTTGTTAACTATTCTAGTGTATTAGTCAGCTTTTTGTATTCAGCAATAAGTGAGAGAATAGCAATAATAGGAATTGCAACAATCATGCAAATTGTTCACAAATCGAGAAACTAAAATACATAATTTGTGTGGCAAGTAACAACTTGCAACAGCAAGAGCAAGAGCAACAGCAACAACAATAACGAGGCAGTATAACCAATTAGCCATTCAAGCGCTTTATAATGAGCGACTGGTGAGATACCCTGTAAGCAATTATAGTTAATGTAGTGTATATAGCTTAAAAGTATTTCTTATGAAATATATTTATAATTGCATATTTTTTAAAATAAAATAAAATAAAATAATATAAACTCAAAAATTTAATGTTTATTCAATTTATTATTAAAATTTTGAAAGCACGAAGTGTTAAAGAAGTAAAATGAAAAATAAATAAAGAAATAAAACAAATAAAAATGGTTTAAAGATAACAATAAATTAAAAAATAGTTAGATATGTAAAAAGAAAACAGTACTGCAGTTTTAAAGTTTTATTAAAATATTTGAAACATTTTAACAATAAGCAATCATTTCAAAACAATAAAACATTTCTTCAAAATTACATTTATTTTATTTTATTTATTTATTGTCAGACATAAAAAGGCAGTCGACACTACAATGTGAATTTAAATTAAAATAAAATTAATAAAATTAAATTAATAAAATACATCATAACTAAAATAATTGAAATATTTTAATAAATATGAAATATAATTTATTATGATATATTATTTATTATTATATCTTCTTTACAATAAATCCAAATGATATAAATTCAAATATTTAATGTGTATTAAATTTATAATTAGCATTTGGCACTAAGTACAAAATGGTAAAAAAGTAAAACAAAAGATAAATAATGAAATAAGTCCAAAAAAGGTTTAAAGAAAATAATTAATTAAGAAAATAGGTAAGTAAATAAAAGGAAAGCATAACTGCAGCTTAAATATTTAAAGTTCTAATAAAATAATTATATTATATGAACAATAAGTAACTAAATAAAAAGAAAACATAATTGCAGCTGATAAATTGTAAATTGTTATTAAAATAATTGAAATACTTGAAAAATAAGCAAATAAATCGGAAAAAAAACATTTCTTTAAATTACATCATTACTAAAATAATTGAAATATCTTAAAAAATCTGTAAATAATAAAATGAAAAATTTCTTCAGCCAAATAAGCTCAAATTTAATTAAAATATCTGAAAATTTGTTTGCTTTCAGCAGTAATTTCACAATTTGTGGATAATTTAAAAGATTACAAGAAAATTACGTTTTTGACTAGTTTTTTTTAGTTTTCTAAGATTTAGTTATGTTAAATAATTTCCATATTCTGTAGATAGTCTGAGATACTATAAGAAGACTACTTTTTCGTCTAGTTTATTTAGTTTTTTTGTGAACTTCAAGATATTATGGTTAAGTTTTAATTATGTTAAATACATTTCTTAGGTAAAAGTACTAACTTTTAAGAAAACTTAAGAAAACTTACTTATTACTTTAAAGAAAACTTCAGCGTTTCTTAGATATCATTCTTTTTTTTTGTACTTTTTGGTGTTCAGAGAATTGTGTGATTGTCGAGACCCCCAGAAAGACGCACGCCTCGAAAACAATCAGAACCAATTAACCGAAAATTGAACAATCGAGCAATGAGGCAAACGTTGAATTGGTTTGGGCCGCGAACTTTGTGTGGCTCGATTCGAAGCTAATTGCCCCATCGAAAACAACAACAACAACAAGAAACAGCAACAAAAAAATAGTAGAAAAATAGAAGAAAAACAGTTTGCAGACAGTTTGACGACGGCAAGAGGCAGTTACTCATTGGCTATGCAGAGCGAACTGTGTGCCTGGGACTGACCTCGGCATAACCCAGTTAAAGAGACAGACCGACAGACAGACAGACAGACAGACCGACAGACAGACAGACCGACAGACAGACCGACAGACTGACACACATGCGAGTCCAATGCCAGGCCACAGTCTTCATGGCGAAGACTAGTCTCTAGTCTACAGTCTACAGTCTACAGTCTACTACAGTCAACTGCAGTCTTTGGTCTCTGTTAGTTTTTCTATCTTTGTTTTTTTTTTGGGGCCTGTGGCGCGCCCCCGTTGCGCTTGGGCGCATTTCTTGACTTTGAGTTTGGGTTTCCTGCCTCCTCCGCGTGGGCGTCTGTCAAACTTTTTGGGGCTTGGCCTACGTTGCAGTTGCAGTTGCAGTTGCCGTCGTGCGCTCTAACTGTTTTTGTTTGGTTGCACTGCTCGTGCCAAAACTAAAAGAAGGTAGGAACTCGTAGACAATTATAATTTGACGTTTTGATTTGGCTCTGCACATGTGGCCATTCATTTGGCTTTGGCTTTGAATTTTCGATTTGCTTGCAGCTTGAATTTGGCTTGTGGCACGTTTCATGATGTTGTTGTTTTTATTGTGGCAGCTCCGGCGGCAGCGGCGGCGGCAGCTTGCAATTCATGTCATTGACAGCTGGGGCAACAGGCAACTTGCCAGTCCTCGGACTTGAGTCTGTGTGTTTAACTACGAATATTTGTTTGCATTTCCAATTGCCACACAAGAGATACGTATGCCTTCAAGGTTTCACTTTGCAACGCATAAAGGATAAAGAATATTTTTGCAAATAATGGAAATCAAAATTGAAAAAAAGAGCTAAAAATGAAATGAAACAATTTGTGAAAGAGATTGAAGTTATGTTTGCAGAAATGTAGATTAATGAAATTGAAAAGCAACAACAGCAGAAAAGCAGCAGAAACTTATCATCATTAAAAGAAACATTTTGAATTGATAAGATAATTGAGAGTTTTTTTGGCAATTTGTTTAGGAATTGAACAGATAAATTGAACGACACACACTCGATTTATAGTTAGAACTGAGAAATACCAAAATTAATAATATGAATCTTTCATTCTGGCATCATTATTGGCTCTAGTCCAAATTGGCAACAAACTGTGGAACCTGCCACTAGTAGTCGAATTGCCGTTGTCGCCGTTGACAGTTGTAAATGTTGCAAGAGACTCTGAATGCAGCAAGGCAGCGGCCACAAAACAAAGCCAAACCACACACACACAACACACAAGAAACAACAACAACAACTGTACACACACACACCACACACTACCACACACACACACACACACTACCACACACACACACCCTCTCAGGGCATCCTCTGTTCTGTTTTTGTCTAAACTTCCGCATTTTGGGGGCGAAGTAGAAGTCAAAGCCGTTGCCATTTATGTTGCCTGCTTGGCTGGCCACAGATTTTTGCAAATGATATAACTTGAGCCAATATTTACATATGTATATGCTTTATATACATTTACATATAGTATGTGCAAACACTGAGAGAAACTATGTGTATAATACTTTTTAAACTCTGTTTCCATTCAAATAAGACAAATGTATGTAACAGGCATATGGAGGCATCTTCGACCCTATAAAGTATATATACTCATGATCAATATCAATAGCCGAGTCGATTGACATCTGTCCGTCTGTCTGGCTGTCTGTCTAGCCGTCTGTCTGTCCGTCCGTCTGTATGAAAGCGTCGATCTCAGCAACTATAAGAGCTAGAGACTTCAAACTTTGTATGTAGCTTACTGGACATAGATACGCAGTTCAAGTTTGTTTTTAAATTTGGATGATATGTCCACTTCGCTTCGAAATCGAAAAAACCACTAAAATACAACAATTTTTAAGGTAATTGGTTGAGATTTTGCATACATCATAGATAATGCTGTTTCAATGTGTCCTAAAAATTTCATCACGATCGGATAATATATTTAGAAGATATCCCAAAAACAATTTTACTCAGGAAGAGGTCTTGTAATCAAAATAATATCTATGAAGCTTGGCACAGGGGATCTTACATCAAACATAGTAATTTCAAGAAAGAACTTTAAACGTCTCTTGTGTCAAATTTAATGAATATTTACTTAGTTTCTATATTTAATATCTTCTATTCTTTAGCTTTATGATCTGCTAAATTTATTGACATTGAAATTTGTCAAATAAGTTGAACACATTTGGAAATGTTTACATTTATCGAAAGTACATTAATTAAGAATGTAAAGAAAATGCATAGAAAGGCAGAATACATATTTGTAATAGTGGAAAGCGATATTTCAACTTAAAACAATTCTTAATAATATTAAAACAATCATGAGAATTAAATATTCTATGAAAATGCAGTTTGATCAGTTTAAAAGTATTCTTAGAAATTAGAAAGATAATTATATTAAAAATCTAGTCAAATTTTTGTCTGTAACTTCTCTACATTAAACAATCTAATTTTAAGTTTAATCAAGCTTAAAAACTAATAGAAAAGATGCATTAATTGATAACATACTTGATTTAAACACAATATCCTTGGACTTTTCGCCAAGTGTATATAGAAAGCTGAACAACAACAAAATGTTCCAATCTATGTGCTACAATTCCACACACACAACATATGGAAGGGGGGTGGTGGACAGAGTGAGTTACAAGGGGGTGTGGACACTTTATAAGCAAGTCGTGTTGCAGCTCTACAAGTAAAATCCATTCCGAGAAATGAAAAATTACACTGGGGAGTTAATTTTTGTTCGAAATTAGCTGCCAGCGATGGCAGAGCACTGAGATCTGCATGCAGATGGAAAGTTGCATGTGTGCAATGGAAATGGAATTGAGGGAAAGGGGGAGAGATCAAGATGACGGGTACAAATGTGCGATTCAAATGAGAAACAACAGCGTATTTAAAGCAAAAAGGGGCCAAATTCATGTGTCACACACAACTTAAAGGCAACGCTGATGGCAATTAAACATATGCAACTGCAACTGCAACAACAACTACAAATTTCCCCATTTCACAGTACTTCAGGTCATTTCAGTACGCCTTGATACACCCTCGACTAGTAGACTAATGACAAGTTTGTTGAGGCGATCAAATGTCGGTCAACTTCAAAGTCAGCGCCAGTCGAGCACTTGTCTTGACCACATGCAAATGAGTTGCCCACAAAGCTTATTAATAATTATGACAATGTAGCGTACATTGTACTGATACCCAATAGAAAATAGTACTTAATGGGGTATATCAAACTATACAATTGCATTTTTGATAGCTTATCAGCTGTTTTTAGAACTTAGAACTCTTTGTGTTGATTGAATAGCTAAGCTTTTAACCTTTTACAATAGTTAACACTTATTGCTAAGCATTTTTGAAGAAATACTTTTTATTGTGATTTTTCTACAAACAGCTTAAAGTTTTACTTTCTAAGATATATGTCAAAAAAACCGCTGCAACATTTTATTTTGATTTATAGCAAATTGATTCGTTGAGTAAAAAACGTATTTGTTCTTTTTTTCGATTAAGCTGGATTAAGTCAGTTGGTATTATATTTTATTAAAATAATAATGAAACATGCTTCATAAATTTCGTAAGACAACAGCACTGTATAAAAAAACATCTATTTAATCGTTTATAAAATAAGAAAAAGAAAAGAAGTTTAATTGATTTCTAATATAAAATTAAAGAGGCACAAAGCAATAAGAAATTTCACACTTCTCGGCAGGAAATGGAATTGTTATTATGTTATTTAATGTATAAACTAAATAGTAGTATCGTATTTTATATAGATACTTATTTATTCAAGTTTAACAAATTATTAAGAATTTAAAAATTGGGAAATAAGATTTGAAATTTGAAATATAAAAAAACTTAATATTAATGCAGATTTTCAATAAATTTAAAACATTTTGGTATGTTTCTAAATTGTTAGAATTGATAGAATAACAATTTTCATAATTTTGTAATAACTTCTATTGGAAATTTACGAGTCAATGAACTCTAATGGTTTCTATTGATGTAGTAGTAATTGTAGCATGTATTAGTTTTATTTTATTTATGTATTTATTTATTTAAGTTCAACAAATTATTTAAAAATTTATAAATACGAAAATTAGATTTAAAAATAACAATTAAAATAGATTTAATATAATTTAGATTCTAAAAAAGAATTAAAATATTTAAGATTGCTTAAAAATTTGTAAAATTGATGTATTAACAATTTGCATAATTTGTTAACCAATTTTTACGAGATATTTGCGAGTCAATCAACTCAAGTGTTTTCTATTGATGTAGTATTAATAGTATCATATTTTATATACATATGATTATTTATTTAAGTTCAACAATTTATTTATTATAATATTTACAATAAAATTGTGAAATTAGATTTGAAATTTACCATTAAAATAGTTTTATTATATATATAGAAAATATAAGAAAAATGTAAAAAATACTAGGCGTGTTTCTAAATTGATTAAAATTCATATATTAACAAGATCATAGTTAATTGATAAATTTTAAAGGATATTTGCGAGTCAATCAACTTTAATTTTTTTTCCTATTGATGCTTTGTTTTATTCTCAGGAATGTTCTCAGAGCAGCCACAATGGCGACACTGACTGCTGGGTTCTGCCCACGATCGGAGCGAGCTTTGGAACTTGGCCCAGCTACGACGTCAGCACGTTGTGACCGGCGATTGTCACACGACAATGTGCCACCATTGCCGTCGCCCCTTACAACTGCTTGTTGTTGTTGTTTAAGTCCATGTCTTGACCGCTTTTGATCGTGACCACCATTGTGGTTGCCGCCTCTTAAACACGCCAAGTTTTCAGCTCACTTTGGCCAAGTTTATGCGATGTTGCATTTATAAAGTTTTCAGCGCTTATTTATGATCATTTTGGCGTCCCGTCCTCCATACCACGTACACGATAAGTCTACACCTCTACTACAACTTAGTATTTCCAACCGTTTTCCCCCACATTCGTGTCTGCCTCTTTATGGGCGCCCCCGCCTCGTTATCGATTGCAGATCTTTTTGAATCTACGTAACGTTAAGCGGATCGCTCGACCAAAACGGTTCACAGACAGCGGTTCAAAGCGCAGCCAAGCGCTGCCCGCACCTGTCATTGCCACTTGAAGGGTAGTTGAATTCGCCTCGCACTAGGTAACGGATTAAGTATACGTAAGATTAAGCTAGATTAAGATTTAAGAAGTTCACTATTGCGATAAGTTTTGACAAAGAAGGAAATAGACTTTAATGCAATGGGGAAATGGCATGAAAAACTGATGAGAAGAATGTTATATTTTATGTTATTATAAAGGGATTAATATTAAATATAAGTCTGCTATTAGAAAGCGCGCAAGTAACTGATGAAAACTGTAGAATATTATATGCTATTACAAATGGATTAAATTAAATATAAGTCTGCTATTAGATACATATTTGAGATATAAAGACAAAGCTTTTCATAGCAATAGAAAACAGTAGAATATTTGAAGTTAATTCTAAGTGGATTAAGATTCAATAGTTCTGCTATTAAAATTTTAATTTAATAAGTTAACATTTAGAAGTATTTTTCACAGGGAAAGAAAGGCGTAGAACGAGAAAGTTTTTTATGACAATAGAAATATGCATGGAATGCTGTTAAAAATACATTTAAAGTTGATTATTAACTTAAGTTATTAGCATTGAAATAAATGAGTTTTTGGAAATAACTTTCAGAGAGAGTGAGAGCGGAAGAGGAAAGCTCTTTCATGTCCTTAAAGCCAATATGATAACTAATGTAAAATGATGAAATGGCGAAGACTTTATGCGAGAAGAAGAGTGAAAGTAGTAAGTTCGTTTGAGCTTTACAAGAATAGTTGGAAAGCACTTTTAAAAGCTTTTAGGCATAGAAGAAAATTCTAAGTTGATTATTGATAAATCAGGTACTGAAAGAACTTTTTAATTTAAGAGGAAATCACATAAAAAAGCTGTTGCAAGAAGAATACAAATTAAAAGCTAAACACGCAGTCGAACTTTAAGAGAGAAGAAGTGTTAAAATAGTAAGCTCATTTAAACTTTCTCAAAATCTGTAGGAAAGCACATTTAAAGCTTTCAAGAATACTAGAAGAAAATGCCAAGCTGATTATGAATTAATCAAGTATTAGGAGAGCTTTTAAAATTAAGTCGAAAGCAGATTAATAAAGCTGTTGCAAGAAGAATAACTTTAAAGCTAAACTCACTGGAACTTTAAGAGAGAAAAAGATTAGAAATAGTAAGCTCAATTGAGCTTTTCAAAAAAGTAAAAAAGAACATTTAAAGCTTTTAACATAAAATAAATTTCTAAGCTGATTATCAATAAATCTGGTATTAATGGAGCTTTTAAATTTAACAGGAAAAGCGCATTAGAAAGCTGTTGGAAGAAGTATACAAATTAAAAGCTTAAACAATCGGAGTGTTTGTGTTTTCAACTTGATTAGCGCATTGTTTAACAAGCTTATAGATTATCCTTCTATGACTGACAATTCAAATCCTTTCTTAGGGAATATTTTGTGGTTTAGCAGGTAGTAGATACATGTTTACAGCAAACACTTTATAAGCCGTTGCAAGCTGGGACAACGCCCCAAAGTTGGAAGTTGTTGTTGTACAGCAGCTAGCGGCAAACAGTTAAGCGGCTTAAAGTCGCCGCTACCCCCCCACCCCATCCCCTTCACACACGATCCCCCCGCTTTGTGTGACCAGTGGGGGTTGGCCAGACAAATTGGAACTAGGGAGCTTAGACTGGCCAAGAGCTGCAGCAGCCGGCAACAATTGACTTAGAATATATATAGAGAGACATAGAGAGAGAGAGGGAGGGAGCAACCATAAATGGCTAATTAAAATGTACAGCTGCATTGGTGGGCGGCATGGGCGCGGCCAAGTGCCAACTGAACAACTTAATTAATGCTATTTATCGATGCGGAATATCTGCACTTGCCACTTGCCACTCGACTCTGCTTGCTGCTTGCTGTGCGGAAATGCTAATTAAAGTAAATAATAAAGAAAAGAGTAGAGCAGATAAGGAAAGGTAAGGAAACAGGAGGCAGGAGGCAGGAGACACGAGGCAAGTAACAAAACAGGGAGCAGCAGCATCTTCAGCCCCAATTGCAAGTTGCAATAGTCGCCCAGCGGCAACATTGGCAAATGTCGGCGGCGTCTGTGATTAGACTATTGAGCGTTGCAATTTGGATCGGGTACTTGCAACAGGCCAGCTTGCTGCTTCCAGCTTGCAGCCTGTAACTTGCAACTGGCAGCTCACCTGCCGCGACATAGTCATCATTAGATGGCCTCTCAGTGGGCGTGTCCTGTGTGCCCCCGAGGCGATCGCAGCGATTATGCATCGATTTAATGAACGGCGTCGTGAACTTTGCTGTGTGGCAAGCAGCAGCCGCAGCCGCAGCAGCTGTGCCCCATCTTGTGTCTTCTGTCTCGTCTAGGCCATTAAGCGGGGCACAAATTTGAATGCTGCCATGGCGCCAAGCTGCGCTGCCGGCGCGTGCTTTTCGACCTGGCCAACGACTGGCGCCAGTCTTTGGCTTAAAGCCGCCGAACGGAAATCGCCTGTCAATGGGCCAAGTTAAGAGATCGCCAAAGCAATTGGAATTGTCGCCGGCACAGTTGGTTAACACAGGAAGCAACATTGATCTTGCGATCGAATTCCAAAAAAAAACATTGTCTCAAGCTGTTTACATTTTAATTGGCTAACTGACTAGTCGGCCAGTCGGCTAGTTGCCACTTGCCACAAGCGTGTGAAAAAAGCCAATTGGCAAATCTACTAATTAAAATAATTGAGTTTTGGAGCCGTTCAGAAATTGCGCTTACAACTGCCAATCAAGTGGCAGTCGCTTCGCTGATGAACTTGCCACTTGCCACTTGCCCAGAAGAATCTGCCACGAGTCGCACCGAGTCCGAGTTGTGGCGCAGTGATTGCTGAGCACATTTCGTGTGGCTTGCAACGAGCTGCAAGTGGCAGCTAAGCGCTGCTAAATGCCTGCCTGCAGCCTTGCAGCCAGGCAGTTCAACAGTTGCTGCCACTGCCACAGCCGCCGCCTGCTCCAGTTGCTGCCACTTGGACATTGTTATCATTATGCCAGATTATTATCAGTCTGCGGGTTTCTGGGGTCTCGCTTTGCTGCCTGGCATAATTAGTTTTTATTGCCGCGTCCAGCAAATACAACAAAAAGTCCAAGAAGAAAGAAAATTTAATTTTTGGCATGCCGTTGATTTGATACCCTTTAGGAAAATTATCATATTGCAAGTTCTATAAAAAATAAGATGCAAGCTTAGTCATCTTTGGCATGCCAAAGGTTTAACAATAAACTTTTATAGTATAAAGTAAAATTTAACACTTACTTTAAGTTTGGCTAAGGAATCTCAAGAAAAAACAAAGGTTTGTATACTAAACTTTGATTTTGAACAGTTCGTTTGTATGTTAAATATATATTATACATTGTATAAGCATTATATAAAATTTGACATCAGAAATTTTGGCGCTTGAACAAGCTTTTGTCACTAGAGTTTTAGCTCTTGTAGAGGTTTTTTGAGGTAATTATATTATTAGTAAAATTATATATTTGATATATTATTAATTTCGGACTTGGTACAGACAAGTTATACAAAATTTGACATTAGAAATTTTGGCGGTTGAACAAGCTTTCGTCACTAGAGTTTTAACTCTTGTAGAGGTTTTTTGAGGGTATTATCTTATTAGTAAAATTATATATTTAAGTTATGAGAGATTTCGGACTTGGTCCAGACGAGTTATACAAAATTTGACTTCAGAAAATTTGGTGTTTGAACAAGCTTTCGTCACTAGAGTTTTACCTCTTGTAGAGTTTTTTGAGGGCATTATCTTATTAGTAAAATTATATATTTAATATATTATAGATTTCGGACATGGTCCAGACGAGTTATACAAAATTTGACATTAGAAATATTAGCGCTTGAACAACCTTTCGTCACTAGTGTTTTACCTCTTGTAGAGGTTTTACATTATATTATTATATTATATTATTATTGATCCAAACGAACTGATCAATACAATAGTTATACTCTATTTATTCAATTAATGTCAACTAAGAACAGTCCACAAGAAATACTTAAAATAAAATATGAAATTTATGTTTTAAATTAAGAATTAAAATATATATAGCATATTATTTTAAGCAGAAAAGCAGCAACTTCAAAATGTTGGTATTATGGCAACATTTAGTGACAATATATTTGTAATACCCTCCACAAGGGTATACAAAGAAGAGTAGGAACGTGCGCGTTGCACAAATTAGCCCTTGCAGGCAACAAGGAGGAGCTGCTGTTGCTGCTACTTTGGTTGTTGCAACAGTTGCCACAGTTAGGCCAACAGTTAGGCTACAGTTGTTGCTAATCCGCAGCAAGCACCTTGCTGAACAAGGAAGTAAAATGGTCAACTTGCAACTCGATCACCTTCTACTTCTTTCTCTCTGCTGCTGCTGCTGCTGCTGCTGTTGCTGTTGCTGCTACTTCTTCCTATTCTCCTGCCCATTTAATACTTGGCAATTTAATATGAAATTGTTGGCCAACTTTGCTGCTTCTGCTGGGTGCTGATAGCCTTGTCTAAGTGCTGGCATCAGTGGGCCACTCCATGTTGCCATTTGCCCACTGTCGATGATGTTGTTGATGCGACTTGCGACTGCAACTGCAACTGGCAACCTGCAACTGGCAACCTGCAACTGTTGCCGCTTCTACTACGGCTGCCTACTTTAGCTGCTAGATAATTTCAATCATTAATTTTGATTATGAACAAGCGTGGAACCGCATGCCAGGCCACGGGGAGGGCACATCTCATCCCAAAGTCCAGTGCCATGCCACGCACGAGCTTTGTGGGTTGGTGTCGGTGCTTCTACTAGGTGGTGCTTCTAGTGGTGCTGTGGTTGCCTTCGAACTACACAGTGGTTTTGGCAGAGCAACAAATGAACACAGCACTCTATAGAATTTCCCATGCATTTATAGCATAAAAGTGACCTTGTTTTAAAATTTATTTGCCAATAAATTAAGGGCAGTAAATATATCAAATGATGAAACAACTTTCGATTTATTTTTTTGGCATTAATATTTTGAATAGAAGTTTGCAGTAAACTATAAATAGTAAAGTTTGTTTCACTTGGCGCAGAAATATTTGAATTAACCAATCATTTCCTACTCATTGCTGTACATTTTACAAAATTGATAAAGTCAGAAATCGTTGTTAACATAGGTAAGATTTGCCCAACTGTAACTGAAAACGCAATAGAATGATGGTCAGTAAACTCAGGTACGAGAACTACAACAATACACAAAAGGCGAGCTCAACTTTCAGGCGTTTGTTTTCTATATTGCTCCCTTAGAATTCTCAACTAGTTCTAGCAGCGTAATATAGATAACAATCTTGGTTTGTCTGTCTATCCGTCTGTCTATCCATCTGTCTGTCCGTCTGCCTGTCCTTCTGTCAGTCCTTCTGCTTGTCCGCCTGCCTGTCCGTCTGTCTGTCTGTCCGTCTGTCTTTCCGTCTATCTGTCCGTCTGCCTGTCCGTCTGCCTGTCCGTCTGTCTGTCCGTCTGTCTGTCCGTCTGCCTGTCCGTCTGTCTATCCGTCTGTCTGTCCGTATGTCTATCCGTCTGTCTATCCGTCTGTCTATCCGTCTGTCTATCCGTCTGTCTTTCCGTCTGCCTGTCCGACTGCCTGTCCGTCTGTCTGTCCGTCTGTCTGTCCGTCTGCCTGTCCGTCTGCCTGTCCGACTGTCTGTCCGTCTGTCTGTTTGTCCCTTTCTATACAAACCAGTTCAATATAATTTTAATATATTTTCTAAATAGCATAAGCATAACACGCTTATTCTAAGACTTTAGTTGCTTGCTTTATCTAAACTCTTGCTTTACTCTCTTTGATAAACAACATGCATATTTTTTTTAATACTTCACTTTCTCCATTTAATACAATATTCAAGAGCAATTTTGTTTATAGTCTTTAATCTAATCATAGATTGATATTCTCATCCCACTGTGCAGTGGCCCGAAATGAGTTCATAAGGAGGTTGCAGGCAGAAGGCAGCTGGAAAGCAATAGACGATATCGATAGCAACTGGGCATCGCCTGCTGCTCGTTTGCAAAGTGAACGACACGTTGTTGCAGCAACAACAACAACAACAACAAAAGCCGAGGAAAATGTGTTGAAAGAGGCGAGTAAGAGTGAGAGAGAGAGAGGGGAGCAGCTTGTTGGCCACTTGGTTAGCTCAGGCAGCTAGAAAGATGCTGATAAGTTGGCCGGTTTGCTGGCCACGTTGAACAGGTGCCATTGCCACAGCCACTGCCACTGCCACAGCCTCTGTCTCTACCTCTGCCTTCCTGCCACCCTACCTCCCTCTGCACTGTCTGCCAACGCAACATTTATTGCCATGGCGATGACTTGCTGCAAATTTCGATACAACAAACTGCGACACGCACTGACAACGTGTTGAGGGATATTTTTGTGGCATTGCTAGGGAAAGGTGCGACAGTTGCTGCTCTCCGCCTGCCCCTCCCCCTCCACCCCTCTCTCTGTTTGTTAAGCTAAAATCAAAGGTCGTTTTGCTTATCAGGTGGGAGCCACTTCCCAGTGCGTTGATTGTTTTGTTTACAAGCCACAGGCGGACCACGCAATTCGCTTAGGTGCCCATGATAAGGCGACCTTCCCTTCCCAACCCGATCCTCCTCCTCTTCCTCCTGTTGGGAGGCGGCAACCTTTGCAACCTTATCACATAATACCCCAACGAACGTCAAATTTATTGATTACCCAACGTATTTTTTGTTTTATTTCTGGCTTCTATATTTCTAAACGCCAAATGATTACGCCAAGATTTTCCATGGTGAAATCAACTGGGAAGAGAGGCAATAACAGCAACAACAACAACAACAATAACTACAATAACAACAACAACAACAACAAAAGCAGCCAACAACATATTGTTATCTGTTTGCGGTCTTGGCCATGGCCGTCTTTCAACCAAGTAGCGGTTTTCTGGGACGCGCCTCCGGCCTCAGTTGGCCATCCATTTGGTAAGATTTTGTCTGCTTTATTATAGAAATTTGTCGTAATTCACAGCGGCCACTTAAGATAAATCGAAGGTAGGCGCTTTTTTTTGGTCTTGTGGCTGTGGGCGTGGCATATTGGCCATGGAAAACATGAAGAAGCTACTGAAGTAGCCGCTGTGCTGACATCAAAACGCCAGAGATCAGCCAAAGTTGAGATTCTTGCAATTGCAGTTAAGCTGTTATCCCAGCCGGAATACTAACCCCTTCTTTTTGTGCCTCCCCTATGCTGATGACGCTGCAGAAGTCTAAACAAAGTCAACGTTGCGTAAAGCATAATGAATTTGCGTTTGGGGAATCAGTTAAGCCAGAGCTAGAAATTAAAAGCAGTCGTAAAGGATTTCAGCTCAAATACACACACACACAGAGACAGAGACAAAGACAGATACAGATACAGATCACCCTACCCAACCCTACACCCTACCAAACAGAGACATTGCAAAGGACAACAGTTTCCCAGGGGCTAGCGCGACACTAAAAGCAACGCTGATTACCCAAAGGTAATGTCCATAAAGATGGGATTGGTACGACAATAATGAAAACAAGAGTTTTGCAAAAAAAAAAAAAATAACATCGCAGCTCGACTCTTGAATACCCCCAATGAATGGGATAATTTAGAGTAAGAATTCTACAAAAATTATATAGTATTAATTATAATATATATAAATAAGAAATCTAAAAGAAAATACAATTTAGATTACTTCTTGAGTAAGTTAGACAATTTTTAAAAATGTTATTGGATAAAATAAAAGTGAAATGATTAGAGTAAACAGTAAATGAAGTTCTATGAAATATAAGTCCATTCAAAGCGACCAATCACTGTGAACGGCAGTCCACGCTAGTGACGAAAGCATATTTATTACATTTATAATTCTATCTAAATATTAGGAGGACTGAACAGAAAGTATAGTTGTTTCCTTTTAAGTTCTGAATATTGTTAACTATTTAAAGCCTTTTTAAACTGATGGTAATAATCAAAAGTGGAACTTTTAAGGTCTAGATAATTTTAAGTCTATTGAATTACATTTAAATAATGTGTAAAAAAGATATGTATATAAAAAGATATCAATCTTTATATCTATTATAAATAATGTGTAAAAAAAAAATGTATATAAAAAGATATCAATCTTTATATCTATTATAAGATTATCGGAATAATTGCTAGTAGAAACATGTAGATAAACATAAAGTTTAGTTTATCAAACTATTCTGTAATATTGTTAAGAATAAATCAATTGGAAATGATGCATTTAAACTTGTTTTGAAGAAAATAAAAGCGAAATATATATAATTAACTACATTGATATTGATATAATTCACTAAAATTCCAAATTTAGTGCAATACTCGTTAAAAATAGAGCTAACCCGTTATCTCATCTATTTACAGGGTATCAGAACTAACAACGACAATGCAAAAGGAATAATGTTGACGATGACGGAGAGAACGACGAAGAGAAATGGCAGTAGACAAATAAAAATTCCACTCAAGTAGATGAAAATAGAACGGAAGTGGGTGGCGCTGGGAGGTGACGACAACGACGACGACGACGACTGAGAAGGAAGCGAAAGCTGTGAAATGGGAACACGAGCATGAAAATGTAAAGTTGCCAGGCGGAATAATACGACTGCAAGACGCAGAAGAAGAAGAGCAAAAGCAAAAAGCAGTGGAAGAGGAAGCATTAAACTGGCAACAACAACAACAACAGAATATACTAAAAAGAAGCAGGCAAATAAAGCGGCCAAATAGACAGAAAGACATACAGACTGGGAGAAGTGAGACAGACAACAGACAAACCGACAGCTAACAGTTAGAAACGAGCTGAGAGTAGCAGCGTCGCAGGGGAAAGAAAGAGGAGCAAGTAGTGGAAGAAGAAGAAGACAGCAGACGTTGACGCAGACGTGGATATATTGCCACAGAGCAACCTAGACCCCTTCCCAATACTCTTTTTCTCATCCTCCTTCTACCAAAAAAAAAAACCCACACAGTCCTGGTTGACTGACAGACAGACAGCCGGACAGACAGACAGCCGGACAGACAGACAGCCGGACAGACAGACAGTCAACTGTTAGACAGACAACGGGGCGTGTAATGTCAGAGGGGTGCAAAAGGGGGTGACGTTTGGAGCATTGCAAGTCAGCTTCTTTCGAAGAATTTCAGCTTTTCCCTTCAGTCGCTGCTTATAAAACCATAGAAAATGCCAATGATTGCGGCAGGGAGAAAGGGAGTGAGGAAGAAGAACGCTTTCGTAAAGTGGAAACAAAGGGATAGAAGTTTAAAGGGGGCATGGAATTTCGAAAAGAGCCGAAGCCGCATGAAAAACTTTTTGCGCTTTTCGGTTTCAAGTTGCACAGAGCTCTTAAAGAGTGTGTGAGAGAGAGAGAGAAATAGACTTTTGGAATAGTGACAAGTTGGGGAATAGAGGAGCCAAAAGGAAGTAGAAGGAGTAGATACGCAATGTGCACAACTTTTTCGGGAGGGCAAAAACTTTAATAGAGGCAATGCCAAAAAGGAAAAGGAAAAGCAAAATGCCAAATGCGGCTCACAGCGGGATACCCTAAAGAGATTTTCCTTTACTTTTGTTAGAATTGTTGTTGTTGTGACATTGCCATGAAAAGCAATTAGAGCTGACGACTGTCGAGGGTCTGTCCTTCCCTATACAAATACAAACGCATATACATATGCAAAACTTTATATTGTTAGATGCCATACAAAAGACTAGTTACCCCATCAAACTCTTCAATGGGCGCGTAAAGTTTTCAATTGTGTTTTTGCATGTAACAAAAAATAAATATAATAAAAAATAAAAAGTTAAAGAGCTAAGAAAAGTTTTCTAATTAATATCATTTTCGTTGAAAGTTACAAAAGTCTTCTTCTCATTAACAATAGACAACATTAGCGTGTTTATTTTGTTGGCCAAAGTTTCGATTACTTTTATGTATTCAACGCAAATTATTTTTCGCTCTCAAATATTGTTTTAGGTAATGGAACTCTTACAGCGTAAAACATAGGGAAACATGTTAAATACATTTATGTAAATATTAGTAATTGCTTTTAGTGAGAAACTTATATTAAAATCCAAATGTGAAGCTCTTTGGGTAAGCAAATCAATCTAATTGGACTATAAATTGATATCTGCAAGCTCTGAAGATAAATAAATGATTTAAAATTATATTATTTATTAATAGTTAAAAAGAGTACACCTGTATTTATATTTTAACACAATTTACAATAAGTTTTTACCTATCTATCTTTAACCTGATTTGTATTGTATTCAATTTAAATGATCTTCTGAGAATGAAAGAAAGTTAAACATTAAGTTGCGACTGATGTCCTCGGGCGTGTCCGCTATAAAAAGCAGTAACCAGTAACGAGTAACGTGTAAGCAGTAAGCAGTAACCAGTACCCAGTAACGAGTAGCCAGAGTAAGCTGTAAAACAAACCAGTGTTAAGCAACAACTCAGCGAACTGTGCAAAACTGTGCAAGCAATGCCAGTAGCAGGACGAAGTCTATTTGGCGAAATTACTTTCATTGCACGGCATTTTCAAGTGGGTGTAACTATGTGTGTGTCTGTTTGTTTGTAGAGAAGGGCTTGTAACACCTATAAAGAGGGAGCAGGAAAGAATGAGAGTGAGAGAGAGACAGAGAACTACAGAGCTGGCAAGCTGAAGAGTCCTTGAGCGTCTGATTTTGTGTATAGACGCGGACGCTATTTGTTTTGCCGAGTGCCGTGTGACGATGCAGCGTTTTCTGTATGTCTGTATGTCTCTGTGTGTGTGTGTGTGTGTAGTGGGCGTGGCAAGCGGACAGCGTGCACGTGTGTGTAAGCAAAATAAATTACGCAAAAAGGAAACAAGACGAGGAGCCTCCAACAAACAAACAAAAAAAAAAGATGAGGGAAAATGTGGTACATTTTTGTGCTTGCTTTTCATTCTTTGCTGCTCTAGCTCTTCCCTATTATCTCTCTCTCTCTATCTATCTCTCTCCCTTTAAGCATAAACAAAAGCGCAAAAAGTAAAAACGTCATGAATGTTGCATGCCACAAAAGCGAAAAAACCCTAGTGAAAATGAAGTAGGCATCATCACAAGCATGCAAGGATGCTGCAAATGCAGTCGTCCGCCTGCTGCCTGCTGCCTAATGAGCAGAATGGACCAACAGCAGTCGACTGATGAATCCTTTCTACCCACGCTCCCGCCTCTGTTGAATGATTAATGCAGTCACATGTCGAGCGCCGACAACTGAAGTGGAAGGTTGATGGGGGACATTCTTTAGTCCGATTTCAACTTCAGACGCCCGCTTTCATTTCCATGTCATTGTCATAGCACACAGAGAGAGAGAGAGAGCAACAACTTTGCCGCTACTCAAAATCAGAGTTAACTTTGAGACAACTGATGAGCACATAGTACTACATACAGTTACATTCATTATTAGCCATTGCCAGCTTGGATTGTTGTTGTCGTTGTCGTTGCTATGGAAGTATGCTCTCCTGGTGTCAGTTACTATGCCTTCTTCATCTTCCTTCTACATTTATTTTGTAAGCGAAGCGAAATTAAATGTGAAAAACGTGCCCAGACCTTTGGCTGTGACATTTTTCCTGTTTCCACTCCCTTGAAACAGTTATTTCCTTTCCTATTCCCTAGCTTTGCATTATCAACATTTTGGAATACCCTCGAGCCTGCCAATCTACTGTGTGGGGGGGCATATAAATAGAACACGTTCGTATGTGGATAATTTGGGTATAGTTATAGAAATAATTTAGCAATTTATTGGTGAAAAGTCAAGAGTACTTTGAGTTTTTTATAAAATATTTCTATAAAGGAAAAGAGTGAGGAAATGTGATCTAGTGTAGATATATAAATATATGTGGGTTGGTGTAAGGCTGTGTACATAAATCCCATTAACGAAGCAACAGTAGGATCTCTAGACAACGACGAGTAACAACGACGAATAACTGCGACGAGTAACAACGACGAGTAACAACGACAAGTAAAAAAGGTGAGTAACAACGACTAGTAACAACGACGAGTAACAGCGACGAGTAACAATGAGAACTGACAACGGCGAGTAGCAGCGACGAGTAACAGCGACGAGTAACTGCGACGAGTAACAGCGACAAGTAAAAAAGGTGAGTAACAACGACGAGTAACAACGACGAGTAACAGCGAAGAGTAACAGCGACGAGTAACAATGAGAACTGACAACGGCGAGTAACAGCGACGAGTAACAGCGACGAGTAACTGCGACGAGTAACAGCGACGAGTAACAGCGACGAGTAACAATGAGAACTGACAACGACGAGTAACAAAGACGAGTAACAGCGACGAGTAACAGCGACGAGTAACAGCGACGAGTAACAACGACGAGTAACAAAGACAAGTGACAATGACGAGTAACAACGAGAACTGACAACGACGAGTAACAACGTCAAGTAACAACGGCGAGTAACAACGACAAGTAACAAAGACGAGTAACAACAACGAGTAACAACGAGAACTGACAACGACGGGTAACAACGATGCAAATACAACGACAAGCAACAATGATGCAAACCCAACGACGGCGAATTCGCAATGCGGCGAATTTCACAAGCGACGATCCGGAGAGAGACATTCTGCACGATGACAGCAACGAGAGCATGTCGTGTGCGGTCATTCAAGAAGGAAGCTCTACGTTTGACCTAATGTGGTTGTGAGAATATAGATAGCTACGAGTATAACGATACAAAATATCTAATTTCAATTGTGAAATACTATTTACTATTAACATTAATATAATAAAACATTATTATAAATAAAACCCCACAATAAATTCCAGCAAACTTTCGAATAATTTAAATAATTCGCTAAAGAAACGAATTTATAATTAAAAATGCATTCGCTGTATTATATACTGCCTCTATATATCTGCAAACAAAAAGGAAAAACTTGCTCAGATTGTTCAATAATCAATGCCAAGCTTTAACTATCTGTAAGTAACTTAAGTGGTAACTTTTAGTCGTTCTGCTTTATACAATATTGAATGCCACTTCTGCGGTTGTTGCCTAAGTATCTTGGCAATTCGTAGGCAATGCCAACCAAAACTGGAGGGGGGAGTATTAAGGATAAAAAGGAGGAAATGTCGCTGTTGCTGACGCGGCGGTGGATTAGCTAAAAGTTGCTGATGTTGTTGTTGTTCATGTTGTTGTCAACTAGGCGCAGGATTTGCGCTTAAGTAGTTGCCTGCATAACTCTGTGGGTGCTTGTGTGTGTCTGACTTAGTCGACAACTTTAAGCAGCTGTCAGAAATGTTGCGTATACGCCAAGTTGAACATGAAATAAATATTTGTCTGCGTTTGTCTACAATTTGAAGCAGCTTCAAATAAAACACGCACACCCACACACACACACACATACACACACACACATTCCACACAAATAAACGCTGCCCAAATTGACCTTGAGGCACACGCGGCGTATATGTAATGCGGCTGATTTGAGGGAGCAATCAGACAAGGCGTCAGCCAGTCAGTCAATCAGTCAGTCTGTCAGTCAGTCAACCATTTTGGCTGGCTTTAAACAACAACAAAACTGTGCGTCAGCTTTAAAGCCAAAAAAAAAATACATAAAGCGAAATGCCAGACAATTATAAACAAAATGGAAAGCATGCGTAAGCAGCGAGAGAAGGAGAGGGACAGAGAAAGAAAGAGAGTGAGAGTAATCAATAAATTATACACATACATACATACATACATATACAGCCAACACGTGCTGGCATTTTGGTAGCCGAGCCTGCGGGAAGGACACAGAGAGGCGACTTCGCATAGGCAAACAAATTTCATTTGCCGACGATGAAACAATTTTGCCACGTGCAAAGCTCAAAGCAAACACAGAGAGACAGACAGACAGACAGAGAGCGAGAGAGAGAGAGGGAAAGGGGAGTTGAAGTCAGAGGGTAGTGAAAGGTGAAGAGAAACGAGCAGCAGACACGTTGCAAACTTATATAACACGTGCGTGGCGCAGGCGACGTCTAAAGAAGTCCAGGCGTCGAAGACGACACAAGAGCAAGCAAGACAGAGACAGAGACAGACAGAGAGACGGGAAAGTGGCAAGTGGAGGAAAGGAGACGCAGCACTCTTCGTCAAAGGCTCATTGAATATGCAAATTGTGCCGAAATAATCCACCAGGGGCGGCACTTGCGAAACTTAACAGAGCTGAGAGCAGGGAAACTTCCGAGGGGGGGGGGGCAGAAGGATCAGGTGTCTACGTGTGTATGCCAGAAGACAGACAGTGCACAGTGGTTAAAAAATATATATAAAAACATAATAATAATATATATATAATAAATAAAAGGTTTATTATTATATTATATGTAACTATCATACTAAAAGCGTTAATTGAAATAAGAAAATTTCCATTGTTATAAAAGATAGAACTATCATAGCTTTTTTTTGTCAAGAGCACCCCAAACTATGTTAGACCGGAAACGTATTGAGCGATGTGGTATATTATATTCAATCATTCATTCATATTTTTTATTAATTTATAAGTTTATTTATAAATTTATTATTTATAAATTAGCTCATTCCCTTGCTTATTTATTTATTTAACGACAGAAACAGTGAACAAATAACTTATTACTATTATCTATGCTTTAATTCCATCATATTTGCCTGAACCTGGCTAAATTATAAATATTCTTTAAGTGTGGTAAGGTTTTATTTTTGGAAATTTATGTAGAGTTAAATTACAAGCTTATTTTAATAAACTTAAACTTTAACTTAAACTTCTGCTAGCTATTTCAACTATTCTAAACAATCACATAACTGCTGCGGTAAGTATATACGTAATTATTGTCCATTGGTTTCTCGTTCTTCAACCAGTGTGCAATGTCTTAATAGGGAAGCTGAATGACAGACAGACAAATGTCAGAGAGTCAAGGCAAAACGACGGCGACGGCGTCGTTGATGATTAGTGCTTGGGCGAAACTTTCGCGGAGGCAGGGAGGGTAGGATGCGGCAGGAGGAAAGGGAAAGGACAGAACACAGCGGAAGCGACGGCTGTCAAGTCAAGAGGAACAACACAAGACAGTGGCAAATCTAAAGCCGGAGATGGAGACGGAGACAGAGACGGAGACGGAGACAGAGACAAGTGACAGTCGACAGACGACAGACGACGCACACAGGCGAATGACGCAAACCCAAAAAAGGCGCCGCCAACCAAGTGGCATGTGGTTGGGGCAAGGTGGCGTTGCGACACACAACCACAGCGTACTCAAAAAGCGAAAGGGATACACATTAACATTGGAGGCATAATCAACAAAGTCCGCAAAAGCAATTGCCTACAGCAATAGTATGTGTGTGTGTGTATGGTGTGTGTGTGTATGGTGTATGTGTGTGTATGGTGTGAGCCTACGGTTAGTTCACAAGTTGACTGTGCCACATTCCCACACTCTCTGCACTCGACGCGTGCGAAAGTTAAGCCAAACTTTTGACACTTGCCCACGTCGACATCGTCATTTTTGGGTTATTTTAACCTACGTAGCACCCGCAGGTCATGGCGGCTGCTGACGTGACAGGAAATCCCCCCACTCCCCCATGGAAAAACACTCTAAGAAAATGCCTAGGCAGGCCACAAAAACTAAAAACTTTTGTGAAAAGTAATTGGAGTAAGACAACGCCCATAAGTAGGCTACAATTTAATTTAGATAAATATATGCAAGAAGAATATACCATTAAATTAAGACTATATAGTATATAACTATCTATAATTAGGTATATTATACATTAAATTAATTTAATAAATGATAGAACAGCTAGTTTAGCATGACACAATTTACAACTATTTATGGAAATCAAATTCACAGTTATGTTATAACAAATATAAATATAAACACAGCGTATTTATATACCGACATTGTCTATATATATATATTTATAGTTATTTATCACACTTAAAAAGCAATTTGCTAAAATTAGCTGTCAATTGACTAGACATTTATTTATATAAGCTTAAAGTTGATCGAATAAAACCATATAAAATATTCTCTGCTTTCGCATTGAAAGGAGTAAACTTTGTAAATTTGTTTCAATTAATTTGAATGATTTAAAACTATTTTCCATTGCTCTACTTATTTAATAAATCAATTTGTTTTTAGTCCCTTACGTCTATTCACTATAAATTTACCTCACATACTATATTACGCATACGACATGTTAAGTAGCTAAGTAAAGTGTCATTGCTCATACGACCTGTTAGCATTCAGAATGCCTGAGTTCATTAGCTGTCAGTTGTTGGCAACATTTGCTTAGCATTATGCCATACACAAAGTTCTACACATAGAGTTTAGTTAACTGTGTTGACTCTTCATTTAAAAGTTAACTGTAAATTTTAGTAAATTTACTAAATTTACCGTAACGTCGCTTGAATGCGACCATAACAGGAAACTTTACACATTTTTCAATATTTATTAAATTCCAGTAGAAAAAATGTAAGTAACAAAAGCAGTCACATAATTGTGTGCGTGTGTGTGTGTGTGTGTGTGTGCACAGCCCGAGGGAGCAAGAAGCAGAGCTTAGTCCACATAGCAACGTAAAAATATGAAACGCACATGGCACATAAATTCCAAGCTTAGACGACGACATCGTCGTCCTCTTTTACCCACCGACTCTTCATCATTGTCGTTGTCGGCGACGTGCCAAAAAGGAAGCAAAAGCTGCAACACAAAACCAGTCAGAGGAAAATTTAAGGTGGGCGGAGAAGGGAAGACGGCATGTGGCATGTGGCAAGAATAAAAACCAAAGCAGACAAGAGCAACAAAAAGTTCTGGCCAAAAACGAGCGCACGAGCCAAGCACCAACACAGTTGAAACGTTCAGGCAGCTGTGGGAGTAAGTAGAGGCTAGGAGAAGGGATGGTAGGGAGGCAGTGAGGTAGCGAGGGATGGAGAAGTAAGGAGTCAGGGCTACACAATGCGGGCCACGTTGTGCGAGCAACTTTATGCGCCAAAAAACAAAAACAACAAAATGAAAAAAAAGGGAAAAACCCAGCAAACAATTCACGAACCAAAAATCTACACGGGCCAAGCAGACGACTGTCTGCTGCTGCTGCCCCCGCTGTCCCCGTCCCACCCCCTTTCAGTAACGACAATAAAACGAAATGAATGGAAAAAGTCTTATGTACACACAGTATATACAAAAAAGTTATGTATAAATACTTATATACTTAGTTTATATACAAATAAAGCTGGTATATAGAGACGAAGAAGTAAAAGAACATTTTTTCGGGTATATGGTAGAAAAAGAAAAATAAAAGCGAGCACACGCCATCTGGCGGCAGCAGGCAGCACTAGACAGCTGTGTGAGAGAAGTGGGAGTAGGTGAGAGAGAGAGAGAGGGGGAGGCGCAAGCAGTGTGTGAGAGAGAGAAAGAGAAGAAAAGGAAGCGAGAGTGCGCGCGCAAATGTTGGCAACAAAAAATAAAAATAAAAATGGCATAAAAACTGGTACATGTCTAACCAAATTGTTGAGCGACGAAATGAGGAGTGGAGAGAAAGAAAGAGAGACGCGGTGGCAGGGGGATAGGGGAGAAGAGTGATAGAGAGAGAGAGAAGGGGAGTTGGAAGGTTCCACCCAGTTGAGAATTGTTAGTTGTTGCGGGGTTTTTGGGTTTATCGGTTGGGCTGCGGCTGCGGCGACTGTTTGCTGTTGTTGCTTTTGCTGTTTATAACGAGCGCGACGACGATGATGATGATGATGATGATGATGTTCTTGTTGTTGTTGTTGCTCTTCACTGTCTGCCATTTTGTTGGCAGTCTGTGTGTGTGTGTGTGTCTGTGAGTTAACGATGAGCCCAGCCAGCCAAAGTAGTAAACGTTTGTCGTTCTGTCGTTTACGCCAGCGACCTAAAAATCAGTTAGTCGTGTCGGTGTATGTGTGTGAGTGTGTGTCTGTGCTGCAAAAAAGGAGTGTCTGCTCTAGAGACGAGACAACAACAACAACAATAGTAGCAGCAGCTGCGCCAAAAACTGTAGCATACATTTTAGGGCAAAGCACATATATAGATTTATATATATATGTATATAAATTTAGCATGGTCTATACATAGCATGTTTGTGTGTGTGTGTTCTTTTGTGTGTGTGTGTGTATAAGTGTGCATGTTTTTGGCATGTGCTGTTGCTGCTGCTGCTGCTGCTACTGCTGCTATTGCTGCTGTTATGTGCCTTTTAATGGCCGGCAGACAGACTCAGCCACTGAGCCATAGACAAACAGACCAGAGACAGTCGTAAAAACAGCAACAACAGCAAATGTTTTAATGGCCAAATCCAAAAACTGAACACAGCATCCATTAGGGATGCAAATCTAAATATCGTATAATTGTATCTTAGGAATTAATCCTAAACTACAATATAGTTGTAGCCAGAGCAGCAAAGACCTTCAGACTGATTAAGTTTATACTTAAACCAATCTAAGTAATCATAACTTGTATGACTAGCTGCTATTACTATTAACAAACTTAAAAATAAAGGGAATTATCTATATATCGTGTTAAGTATATCGATGTACGATATATCGATATTTGCTTGCAGCCCTAGCTTCCATTACCTGACACAGACATAAGACATTTAAAGGCAACGCCTTAAAGTCGCACAAGGGAAACTTCACTTCACTTTGCTGGCAACAATAAAAAAAAGCATTGCCTACTTATGAGCGCACAAGATGCAGAAGCTGCTAAAGTGCTCTCAGCAAATGTATAAGTGTATGTGTGTGTGTGTGTGTAGCAGCATTATATAGGTTATGTAAGTGGCATGTGGCATGTGGTTGTGCTGTAAAAGTGGAGCAAGCAGAGTGCAACCTACGACAATGCAGTTCGCATTTGGGCTGTTAATTGGGCGTGGATGTGACCGCAACGTGGGGCATGAACATGGCAGACATGCTGGCGGCCAATCAGTCTCTACACCTCCCCATCCTCATTCCCTTCACGATGATGATGATGATGATGATGATTGTTGCTGTGCTGTCGTCTGATCGATGGCGTTGTGGTCACGCGAATGGCAACCGCAGCGACATCAACTGTGGGACGACCTACATTCAATTTGCTGGCGACCGCAAAACGCGTCTGACAGATGACGATTAAAATGCATGATGATGATGATTATCATTATCGCCACCATCATCATCATCATCATGTTGAGGCTGCTGCAGTCGATGATGACGTTGCATTTACAAACTTGATGCCGGACAACGGCATAGATGACAACGTTACCCCTAGTGAGAGCGACAAAAACGGAAATATG
This sequence comes from Drosophila histrio, assembly GCA_958299025.2. NCBI lineage: Eukaryota > Metazoa > Arthropoda > Insecta > Diptera > Drosophilidae > Drosophila > Drosophila histrio. Next base: position 14,676,588 of record OY282580.2, read on the forward strand.
ATTTGACGGCAACAACAAGTACAAGAACAACAACAACTGTTGCAACATCATATGGGGTAGGTTCATTTGTATGCCTGATTGTTAGGGGCAGTGTCAGTGGGTCAGGTGGGTCGATGTCGTTGTTGTTGTCGTTCTCGTTGTTGTTGCCGTCAACTGCAAAAACCGGGTGCATGGAAAATTGTCGTGGTTGCTTTGTTAGGCTTTTCAGTTGAAATATCTCTCGGCACGTTTTGCAATTGACCAGTCGACTCCTCTATCTCCTCCATATGCGTGGCATTCACAGTAAAAGCAAGGCAAACAAGACATTTTAGCAACAATTATCGTTAAAAGCTTTATGACAACATTGGACTCACTATGCTGCACAGTATATGCGTATATAATAGCTCTATCTTACTCAATTTCACTTAAAAATAACTATTTAAAATAGATAAGTATTTTCTAGAGTTATTTGAAGCGCCAGTTTTCCCCTGTCTACCATAAGAGAAAGGTTTGAAATGTTTCCAGAATGACAATGAATACAAGCTCCTCCGTTACCCAAACTTAGGTATTTGTGATTGGGCATCTTTTGATGTGTGAAAACTGATGGCGACCGGTTATTTGGTATAGTCGTTGAGTTATATACACCAATTATCTGTAGCAAAAAATAAACAATCACGAGTTGCTACTACGCATCACTTTTTGGGTAAGCTAATGACAGAAAATGACTGACAAACAATACCACTTGTAGACGACAACATTCTTGTTCTATCACCCTCGTAAATATTTCTTATACTCATACTCTTAACTTTTAATATTGCAAACAAGTTTTATAAATATGCAAAAATATAGCCAACATCTTTACAATTTAAATTTACACTTTTCCATATAACAAATACGCAATTCTAATCAAAATATGCACATTTTAATAATAAACTATAATTGAATTATATTGCATTCCATTTTAAATGCTTTAGTATTCTACTAATTTTCATAAAACTTAATTTAAATACTTTAAATAATAAACTTTAATTTAATTATACTTTAGTCAATGTTACGAGTTATTTAAATGTTTCAGTATTTTTAATTGATTTAATTTAATTTAAATAGTTGTCTCGACTTTTCACAGTTGACTATAAATAAATAACACGAAAATTCTCCATTAAGCTGCTCAGATTTTCATTAACATCACGTATTAGCCAGTATTATACTAATTCAAATACTTAATTAGCATAATTCTTGCCAATTGCCCAGACGCGCTGTATATATTTGCTTATTTTCATCTGATTGATTCCAGTTCAAAAATAGCGTATACGCAATGTGGCACAATATGTTGTGCTGTCTTGTTTATAATGAAAGACGACAACTAAAAGTGAACAAGTGAAATTTTAGTAAATCTTAGAGTAGACTTAGAGAATCCATTCTTTGATCTTTAGACACTTGTGAGAACCACAAAAGTTGTCAAGAGTTTCGACATTTGTCTGTCAACGCCTCCCACAACAGCTGCTCGACTGTGAAACCATCCAAGCGACCATCTTCATCTGTGGTTGCTCTGTGTGTGTGAGTGTGTGTGCGAGTGTGTGTGTGAATGTGTGCCAGCGCATGTTTATGTGTGTATTCCAAATGTATTTGCTTTGGTTCTCTAAATGCAAAAGCGACACAACTCAGTTTCTCGACCATACAAAGTTGTTAGTTACAATTTGGTTTTTAACATCCCTTCACCTCATTCCCGGCACCCGGCACCACCCGCATGACCTGATTCAGCACTTCTTTTGCATTTCATTCAAAGTGTGTGGGGGGGGAGGGGTAGGAGGCAGAGTGACAGACCAAGCTGAAGGTCGTTGCTTGTAATGAGAAACCAGCAGCCTGAAACCAACTGCCTGGCCCGAGAATCCTAGTCCCCACTTGGTATACCACTTTGCCCAACCACACACACAAACACACACCACCACATACACTCCATACACTCACTCATACTCACACACACACACATCATATACTCTTATACATTCGAGTATTCGAGGCTCTTTGCAGCCCCTGGCTAAATGGAGACGCAAGCACCACATTTTCGACGAGCACCACATAATGGAGAGCAATGTGAATACAAATGCTAGAAAACTATTTGTATGTGCGTGAGTGTTTTTACGTGTGTGTGTGTGTGTCAGTGCTGTCGATTTTGGCTTTTTCCAGATAGATGTGTCCCTTTTAAAACTACTACAACTCAAACTCAAACTGTCTCATCTAATAATGTCGAGTAAAGCATTTAATTCAAGTACAAAATTCTTCATAAGACTCAATCAGAGTTATTCTTGACAGTGAAGTGGAAAACTGTAATGGAATTAAGTATTTCTAACTCTATGTAAGTTAATCTAAGATTACTGAACAGTTGACAGTGTTTGAAATTGTTCTTCTATACGAAATATTGAATTTTGTTCCACATTATCAAAATCCATCAAATGTAAAAGTTACCCAAAGTTAATTTCATTATATATATATCATATACTATATATAAGAAAACTACTATTTGTTCCATATATTATCTAAAATATTACTTTTTATGTTTCTCACTCTTTTTTCTATCTGTTTAGTCTGTTGAGTTGTTGGCATCACTGTTGTGTGCTCGAGTGCTCGACTATTTACAATGGAAATGCAGTTGCTTTGTTTGCAACATCAGAGCAATCCTTGCCCCCAAAGTCCCGTTTAAGCTTTATCATCGATGACACAATGATTGCCAGCAGTCACTTTTCAAAATGGCGACGCAGTCAGCCATTCTTTCCGCCCCTCCCTTCCGTCCCATCAATCTGCCTCTCTTCCCTGCCCAGCCAGCAATCTTCTTCAATTTTTTGCAACTTTATTTGCAACTCCACCCACTGTTTATGGCTCGCTGGCCGCGTAATTCAAGCGAAACGCGTCGCTAGCAACCATAAAAGCCAAGTGCAGAGCCCAAAAAAAATAGAGAAGAAAATAAAGAAAACTTAGAGAAAAACGCAGAAAGAATAGAGAAAATGAAAGCAAAAAAAGCAATGCTACCAAATGGCGTCCGAGCAGGGACAACAACAAGGGCGAAAATAGCGGGTCTACATTTTCTTATTATTATTATTATTATTTGTTGTTGTTGTCCTTTCGTCCCGCCAAGTCATAAAAACATGCTCCATCTACAACACACTCCCCAATCTCTGCCCAACATTCACAATTTGGTTGCTTGTGTCGCGTCTGTGTTTTCATTTATATTTTGCCGTCTTTTTTTTCGTCTCTGCTTTGGCCGACATAATTTGCTAACTGAAATGGAAAACATTTTCGACAGACGCTCCCGGGCGACAGTGTTGGAAAGGACGCAGCAGACACGCGCACCAATACATGCAGAAATATGTGGGAAAAGGGAACACACACACACACACACACACACACACACACACAGACACTCACAGACAGGCTGGACACAGACAGCAAAAAGGATGTCGACGCTGATGTTATATTTGTATATATATATATGTATTGCATTTGTATTTGTATTTTCTGTGTGTCCTTTAGCTGTTGCTGGGTCAGCCCATTGTCCATTGTGTCCGACAGTTTCATTCCTTATCGATGTTGTTGTTGAGGACCTGTCACAGTTATGAACTCATCCCTTTTGTCCTTTCATTTGCTGGTTTATTCTTTCGTTCGTTTGTTTGTTTGCTTGTCTGTTTGTTCCTTTGGTTCTATTTTTTTTCTTTCTTTTTTTTGTATTAAAAGCAAATGTTGCTGCTGCTGTGTCCTTCACGACATGTCATAAAAGCGAATGTTGGCAGCAACAACAAGTCATCAAAGGTTCAACACAAAACGAAACTTGTATGCTCTCTTTAGAGATTCTAAAGTAATAGTACTCAAAATTTAGCTTATGCTGAGCTTTTTTTTAATTTTTCCATCAGTTAAACGTTTACGAAAGCAGCACAAAGAAGAATTGAGCAAGAAACTAGGCTAGTGAGATAGAGAAAAGAGATGGAGATGGTAAAGTAAGGAGAGCTTCTGTATTTTACTTTGTCGGAAATATGAAATATCCACAGATTTCATACAAGTTCAAGAAATAGCTCAAAAAATCTTGCTTTTACTGAGATTTTGTAGCTTTTCCATCAGTTAAACGTTTACGAAATCAGCACAAAGAAGATTAGAGCAAGAAACTAGGCTAGTGAGACAGAAAAAGAGACGGAGAAGGCAGAGCTTAAAAAAGTCTAAAGTATTTGTGTTTTATATTATCAAAAATATGAAATATCTACAATATCAATCGGTACTTAGCACAGACTATCCCATAAAAATGCTTCCATCATTTAAAATATTCAGTTAAAGCCTTTTCAATATCAATATCACAATATCGATTGGGATTAGCTTCAAAAACTTGATTTTAAAAATATATATTATTGCATACTATACAAAATATATACCCTGGGCTCTATCGAAGTTTATTTCTCTATTATAATTCATGAAAATGACAAATATACATAATATATATGGGGAATGAATCTTAAACTTAGTAAAGAAACTCTTCTTATTATAGAATATATTTAGTTCGAATTTAATCGACAGTTAATTTAATGATTTGTATATTTTTGTATTTATCTATATATTTCTTTATTTATTCATTTGTTTATTTATTTATTTAAATATTTATTAATTTATTTTAATATTTATTTATTTATTTTAATATTTATTTATTTATTTAAATATTTATTAATTTATTTTAATATTTTGTACGGCTAAAGCAGTATATTTAATAGTTATATCAAATATAGCCGAACATTAAATCCTAAATTTTGTAGATAAAGCTCTAATTCTTATTGAAAATATTATATTCATATCCACTTTATGCTGACTCCATCTAAACTTATTTCTAAGTAATTTAAATACATTTCATAATAATATTATATTATTGTTGGATGCAAATTCTATAATAAACTGCTGTTATGAATTCTGTAAGAGCTTTTTAAATACATAAAAAATTAATGTACCCTCAAAAACTGTATACACTACATTATTATAATGCCAAGTGAAAATGGCTGCGTGTGGAAATGTTTTACGGTCTGGGTCTGCGACTGAGACTGGGTCGGGTGTTGGGTCTGAGATTAGGTCTGGGTTGGGCTCTGACGCCGAGTCTGAGTCCAGAGTCTAGTTGGGCTTGAGTTCAACGCTGTCTGGACGCCTCATTTACCAACTGTGTCGACGGTTTTGCCTTTTGCCTTTTGCCTTTGTTGAATGACAGCATATACAGTATATAGACATGCTATGTATCTGAGGACAGTAGGACACACAATTCCATTCATTGTGTCGCAAATGCCCTTTGTACATTTTTTTTTAGGTTCAAATGAATGTCTAGCCGGACAGGCGGACAGGCGTTAATTTGTGGGGAAGTGGAATCTCATTACCAAGAATTGCGTAATCACATTCAGTCCCCCAAATCCTTAACAATTCCCTCAACTGGACGACAATTTTTAGCGCGTGCGACCCAAAAAATAAAAAAAAACAATAAACAACATAAAGAAAATAAAAAGTAAATAAAACTAAATGTGCCAAATTATTTGCAAGCAAATATTTCGTGTTAAATTAACGTCAAGTCGCTAATATTCTACAATTTGGAGTCCAGCATGAAAAGCTAAACGTGTGGGGGTTCCTAACTAATTAAAGCTCATTTGAGTTGGGTTGTTAATGAGAACGCAAGGAAAAACATCACACACGTGAGCACATCTCTCTCCCTCTATCTCTATTTCCCTCTCTCTCTCTCTCTCTCTCTCGCTCTTTCTAAGGAAATAATGTAACGAGCGTAATCCCAGACAAACTATGAAAATGAGCTGTATAAACATTAGAGTTTCCAATGTTTTTGCTCAATTCATGAATAAAGTATAATGAAAATCCAAAAAAAATTAATATTTAGCTATGCAAAGCGGAAATTAGAAAATGTGCTGGATTCAAAGTTAGCTAGATTTGAATATTTTAGAAGAATTGTATTGAGAAATTTGGCTGGAGAAATATGACTTCTATATTACAAAAGAGTTTAAGTTATTTTTATAGTTATTATCAAATAATTAAACCTTAATGACTAAGAAAGAAATCTATAAATATTAGAGGCAAATTGCATATTTCAATAACTCTAATTTATTTCTATCTAATTACCTTGCATAATAATTCTAAATAATAACAAATTTTGATCAATATATGTGTAAAATAAGAAATCCATTTAAATTAATTATAAATATATATTGTTGAATCTCTTGATTATATTACACAAACTCAATTTCTAGTTAAGATCTTAATTGATTAAATATATATATATAATTTATAGAATTAAGTATCTAATTAACAAATATCTCTGATATTATATTTAACACCATACTTATACAAAAACCTATTAATATCACAGGAAAATTGTTTATGGATAATATTTAGCAATATATTATATTATTATAATACATTCTTCACTTTCTAGAAACTCAATTAAGTTTTACCCCAATACAATATAAGCTCAACTGTATTTTTCTTTAATTTCTGTAATTGCATTTATTGAATATGCTTATATATAGTATAAGTATTAACCCCAAAGTTGATGTAATAAATTCCCAGAATATCTTCTGCCTATTTTCTAACGTTTTTTCTTTGCTGCCAAGGCATAAATCTCTTAGCTAACTATTATAAACAATTCTGCGGCTACTTCTTCTTCTTCTGCTTCTTCTATTTTTTCTTAACTCTCATATGGCACTGACAAGGGCCCATAACTCTAACAGAAATCAGCTTTTCATGGCCGCCAGGCTTGTGAGATGCGCCCGCAGACAAATCCGATAGATGCAACTGCAACTGCAACTTGAAGAGTCGAGTCTGAAGTAGAAACAAGGTCTGCGTCGTCATCAGCGACCCAAAGGAAGTCGAGGTCTTCACGTTGTTGTAGCTCTTGTTGTTGTTGCTCTTGTCTTGACTTGGCTTTATCTTTGGCACAAGGTTTGCCTCAACTAACTTGCAACGCAGTGGCAGTGGCAGTTGCAATGCTGCTTTGGGTGTCTTGGCTATGTCGACGTCGACGTCGCCAGGTGATGAATGGTAATGAAAATGTTGCTGTGGCAGTTGTTGCAATGCCGCTTTGTCTGCCACGCCGTCAGCTCAGCCAACTGCCTCAATAAAAACTAATGCAGTGGCAGTTGTTATTGTTGTTGTTGTTGCTTTTGTTGCTGTTGTTGCTGTTGTTGTTGCTGTCGGCCCGACCGATAATCATCTGCTGCGGTTGTGGCCATGGCTGCTTTTAGCTGCTTGTTGTTACTGTTGGCTTGGCCCACTTGTTGCCACCGTCAAGTAGCAGAAAAACATAAAATTTTATGCATTCGTATTTCTTGTGAAGCACCCCCCTCAGCTTTAGTCGCCTGCCCCCCACAACACCGCCTGCCGCCTGCCGCTTCTCCAAACAATTGTCGGTTTTCTCTAACGTTTGTTTCTTATTTTTGTTTTTTTTTTGCTTGCTTGGTTCGTTTTGATTAATCTGACATTGTAATGCAAAAATCCATTTGGCAGCTCACAAACAGCAGCTACAAAACAAGTTATTACCAGACGAACAACTGAAGGGGGAGTCTCTCTTGAACAACCAGGCTCGTGTTCAACCCAGTTAAAAGGCCAAACTTGACCTAGCCATGGAATTTAGACATCGCTCTTGCATTTGAAATTGTTTTCGGTCTAAAAAAAAAAAATAGAAAAATCACAGCTGCCTGGTCAAAAGAGTTATGGCCCAGTAGACGCCTCCATTGCAAGTTGAGGCACAAATTTCTTCTATCGTGGTGTGCTGCCGTTGACGCCCACGTTTCTTGGTGGTGACACGAGCTGTGCCCAGAGAGAAAGAGCCAATAAAATTGCGGAAATGATTTCAACAAATTGATAGGCATCGCCAAACTGGCCAACTGGTCAACTGGTCAACCAGTCAACTGGCCAACTGGCCAACTGTTCAAGTGGCAAGGCATTTTCCACGTTTGCCACACTAAGTAATTGCTGGGCGCGTCTAAAAACGTGCACAGAAATCGCACTGAAAACGCCAGCGAAACGCGCGCGCTTTCAATGTGCGTGACCTGGCCAAGGACAAAGCCAAAGCCGCTGGCTAACAAATTGAGTTGACACCACCCAAAGGGGGAACCACAAAACAAAAAAAAAGAAGAAAACTTGGCTAATAATTTATGATTATGGCTTGCAAACTGAAGTGACATTTACTTCAAAAATAGTTTTACTCTAGTTGCTATAATTATTATAATTATAGTCGAATGTCTTCATTTGGAACAAAAGGGGAAAGTTTTGAAAACTTGATGAACAACTAATTGGAGAGTAGGGAAAAATAGAAAAGGAACAAGAAAATGGAAGGAAGATTAAATATACTTTGCTCTATAATCAAAGCAAAATAACTAGAAGACAAAATATGAATATTTCTAGCAAAAGAAGTAACTATAAGATGATATATGGAAATGATTGGCATATAATTGTGACTAGAACTTTAAATATAAGTTAAACTTGTAGCAATAGGATGTAAATAAATAACAGAATGTAAATAAATAGTTTATATATATTTAAACTTAACTAAAGTACCAAAGAACTGAATACTAACGAGAATAAGAAAAGGAATTACATATATGTTTTTATCTTAACTAAAGAAGCAAGGTACTGCTGTTAAAAATAATGAAAAAGGGTTAACATATAATATGTCTTTCATCTTAACTAAAGAACTAAAGAAATAAATATTTACAAGATTAAGTAAGGGGTTGGCACATAATAGATCTTTAGTCTTAACTAAAGAACCTAAGAATGAAATACGGGACAGAATTAGAAAAGGAATGACATATCGAATGATATTAGGGGCGAAACGATAGTAGGGGCGGAAGCGATAGTAGGAGCGGGAGCGATGAAAGGGACGGGACCGTTAGTAGGGAACGATATGCTACGGTCGAAACCAAACAACCCGAAGAGTCGGGGCGGGAGCGATAGAAGGGGCGGAAGCGATAGTAGGGGCGGGAGCGATAGTAGTGTCTCTATCTCTTATAGTCTCTGAGATCTAGGCGCTTATGCAGACGGACGGACAGACGAACGGACAGACGGGCGGACAGACAGACGGACGGACGGACAGACGGACGGACGGACAGACGGACGGACGGACAGACAGACGGATGGACAAACGAACATGGCTATATCGAATCAAATGTTAATGCTGATTAAGAATATATATACTTTATGGGGTTTGCCAGACTTCCTTAGACCTGTTATGAACTTTTTCTTAACAAACGTAACAAACCCTTATAGTTTTTTTATGTAAAGGCTCTAAAAACCAAATAACTAAATTTCTCATTTTATGTCTTTAATCTTAACTATAGAATCAGAAAACTAAGTCATATATTGTTATAAAAAATGTATTTAATACAATATGCGATAAATCTCCGCTTAATAACTAAACAATATACAAATAAGTAAAGATTGTACCACAGCAATATTAAAGTAATACTCGTTTCTTCGCACGTTCGCTATAAAGAAGTTTCACTGTAGTGCCAAAAAGGATGCCAGTTGACTTCTGATTGCCGCCCTGTACTTAAGCTGACTACAAATGAGGCAAGAATACGTTTTGCATTGGGGCAAGTGACAAAAGTCACCCTGAAAACAAATGTGCCCACAAGGCATTAAAGTTCAACGCAGAAACTACTTAGATATAGATCCCAATACAGAAGGACCAGCATCCGACGATTGCAACAAAAACTCTTATCTTAATTATGCACTGAAAGTCGTGAAATTTCACTGTATGCGAACTTTAAGCTGCCAGCTGCCAGCTGCCAGAGCTTTAATGTGCTTCAACAAATTAGAATGGAAGAGAGAATGAAAAGGGCGACAATCAGGACGAGGACGTGGAACGCAAAGCATGTCTGCCAACGCCTACAATGCCACGCCCAAAGGCACTGGCTATTGCCTAACAACAACAGCAACAATAACGACGACATAAACTTGGAATGTTGAATGTGCCTCAAACTTTTGCTGACATGACTGTCACTAATGCCAAACACGCGCCAAAGTTTCAGACACAGACGTACACACACACACACACACACACACACACATACATATGCAATGCATACACGCACATAAAACGACCGACATTTGGCACAGAAAAGCACACAACAAAGTTTTAGATGAACACACTCCAACACACTCAAGTCCACACACAGACACACGCACACATATATACTTAGTATACAAACACATAAAACTGTGTCGCAGAGCGTGCAAAAGCAAACAGCGTGCCAAACAGAGACAGTGCTGAGACAGAGAGAGAGAGAGAGAAAGAGAGATAGAGATTGAAGAAAAACGAGCGAATGAGGCGCCGGGCGCGTCTAGTAATGCAGGCAAAGGCAGACAGCGTCAGACACACACACACACACACACACACACACACACACTCGCACACACACACACACACCACCGGGCGTCGCCTATATAAACGACAAAGCGACCGACCGACACACTTACGAAGCTCAACCGAGCGCTAAGCTCACGATTCGTTGTGTGTCCAAAAAAAGCTGAAATAAAGCAAAAGCAAGCGAGTTCCCAACTATAAGATACCTGTTACTTAACATAAATATGTTATATATTAATTATAACACAACACGCTTAACCGCAACGGCATGAAAATTAGTGCATACATTTAGGCGCTCGTGTTGCTTGAAAACTTAAAATAGCCATAACTATTATTATTAATGCAATGAAATGGGAAAATTGATAATAATATTAGGGAATAGCATTTTATTTTAAAAACTGTAGTTGTGCTGGAGTTTTTCCCAACTTATAAAGGACAAAAGGAAGTGTGGACGAATGCTAAAAACACTCTGCCACTAAATATTAAGTCTATAGCTCTCCTAGTGTAGATGCTAGAGAAATAAGCTGATAAGAAATATATAAACATTATAGGATCTATCACGCCTCCTTCTCCCTTCAATTACAATATACCCTTTTACTCCACTTGCAACGGGTATACAAATAAGCAATTTCCCTTGGCTGTGTCGACGTCGACGTCGTTGTCTCGGCAGACACTGCCCAGCCACCCAATTAAGTAAGCCATGAGTTGACCCAGCCCACAATTCCAGCTCATCTCCCTCAACCACCACTCATCCCCGTCCCTCTATCACAGTCCCTGCCTTATTCCGGCTGTAACAACTTCAAGCTGAACGCACAACCTACAGCAACAAAATTTGTCTGAGGACGTGACGCTTTTGACTATAGCTATCTCTGTCTATCAGCCCAGCTCAGCCCACAGACTTGACGCCACGTCCCCAACCCTGGGCATACTCAACAGTCAGACGCCAGGGCAGACAAAATAAAGAAAGAATCATTGAAAGTTCTGCGTTGTCTGTGTGTGTGTGTTGCTTTTGACTCACACACACACACACACATACACTCTTTCACGCTTGAAGTGCGTGTTGAGTCTGTGTGTGTGTGTGTATTAGTTTGTGTGTATTAGTTTGTGTGTATTAGTTTGTGTGTAAAAGTTTTTGCCTGCTTTTGCGCTGAGTTTTTACTTCTTTGCGACTTTTTCGCCCTGTTCTTCCATTTTGTTGTCATATTTTGTTTATCAGCAGCGCCAACTTGTATATGTGTGTGTGTGTGTGTGCGTGTGTTTGTCTCAAGGATGTTTTACAATTGCAGAAGTAGATAATATTACGCTGCATACCCTGTAATTTAATTACAAATACAGTTTCAATGATAAAGCTACGATTACAGGTATTATACATTAAAAAGGTATAATAACTATATAAATAAATAAATACACGCACATTTATTTGCAGTTTAACTTTGTGGAAAGTTTAACAGTTTTTTATAACTATTAATTCACAGAAGACCTATCTCTACAGAGTATACTCGTACTATGCTCATCTACCATTCTTTTTGTTATTTCCTTCTCTATTTTTTTGTGTTATTTCTATGCTCCAGTGCCGCAAGCCCTGAAACTAGGGCTGCATCTACTCCAGTTGCTGCCTTCACAGTGTTTCATGCGTTTCATATTAAATTTATTGATAGAAAGCAGGGGCGGAACAAGAGGGGGTGAAGGCAACAGGGGGTTGGCTGTTTTACATATTTGACTGCTGACCCGCCGGCAGCAAATACATCTCTCTTGCTCTCTCTCTCTCTCTCTCGCTCGCTCTCTCTCTCTCTCTTTTGCTAGCTGCTGTCTCATGTTTCAACAGCTGAAATGGTGTCAGTATTTTTTATTTTGCTAGCTTTTCAATTTCAATACAATAAATTGAAAGACTCAAGTTTAATAAGCCCACGTGCGTTTTGCAAGTGGCGTTGTTGTTTTTCTCTTTGTTGTTGTTGTTGTTGACACTTTGGCAATTACAATTGTTGTTGTGTTTGCTGTTGTTCCATGTGTGTTGCTTTCAAGTCTCCAGCAGACATCGACACGTGTTGCTGTCAACTCTTCTTTTTATTTTTCATTTTCCGGCCCGGCTTAATGATTTACGGTCAAACACACACTTGCACGCATACTTACACACACGCAAAGCGTGTAAACAGGTGCCAAAACAGAGAAACAACAACAACAATGACAGCAAACCAAAACTAGTTGGCCAACAAGAACAACAACAACAAAACCGAATTCAATTGAAACTTCATTCAACTACACATAAGTTGCTCTAATTGTTTATAATCTGACATAAAAATTGGAAAAAAACATTTCGATCCGGCTTGTTATAAGTATTATTTATGAATTTTATTGTTATTATTGCTCCATTGTTGCTACACTTTATGGCCAAAAGCATCAGTTTTGGGCATATATTTCGATTGCGCAACTTTTGGCAGCGTTCAAAGTCTATAGAGCAATTCATGTAATTTAGCTGAATAGGCCTAAAATTCGCTATGGTAAGACATTTAGCATTTTTTTTATTTATGTTATAATATTAACAATGATGTTAATGAAATTGTCTGCGAAGCCTAAGAATCAAAATAAATATGATGTAATTGCACAAAGAAAGAACAAATCAATAAATAAAGACTTATAATTAGAAAGAAGTAAAGATAAAATATAAAAATATTATTGCTACAGAAATTATTGTATACAGAATACTGTAAACATTGTATTTATCATGGCAAACACTAAGTGTTTTATTCAGTTAAGGGTATCTTAAAGTCGACTATTGATAGTTACCTCAATTCACGCAGTTATCATTGTTGCTGTTGTTAACGGTCAATATAAAATGAAATTGATTCGAACTCACCTGAAAAGAGAAGTAGATGAAGGAGAGAAAAATATATATAAGTAAAAGCCAAATAAATGTATCACAATTTATAATATTTATAAAAATTACAATTATTTGCTATATGAGATGTAGAAAGATGTCTTGTATTTTATATAAATCAAAGTAATTTATTTATAAATTTAATGTATTATAATTATATATTGATTTATTTACATATAATTCGCTTCCTTATTCACTTTTGATTATTGTTCCACACAATATAAAATATAGAAAGATTTCTTGTATTTTATATAAATCCAAGCAATTTATTTATTAATTTAATGTATTCTAAATATATATATTAATTTAACTACATATAATTCCCTTCCTTATTCACATTTGATGAGGACTACAGAGTATTTACAAGACACTCCCATCAATTTATACACTTTAATAGCATATATAAAAGCACACTTATAATACGTTTATTATTTTTACTATTTTCTTTTTGCATATATCTTTTTTTTTAAATTCTCTCAGGGCACACATATATATGTATTCCTCTTCTTTATATTATTCTGACGTTCTGTTATTGTTGTTGCGCCAGAAGCAATTTTAATTGCAGCATTGCCTGCAATTAATTTGTCAATAAAATTCATTTGGCTTTTAGTGAGAGGGAAGCTAAAGACACACACACAGACACACACAAAAATTGCATTAGACTGTCCAAATAGGGGGACTGTCCGTAGCAAAGGGGCAGAGAATTGAAAGTGGGAACAAGTGTTGGCCAAAATGGAAAAAAAAAGGGACAGCAAAAAAGTTTCTGCATGCGCTTCGCTGGGCCGCGTCCCGTTTGACTTTTGTGCCAAGATTTATGTTGTGCCGCATGCCAGCAACGCTAGCCAAAATGTCTTGTCCCTAACACCACCCCAACCCCATTCCACACACACAGTTTCCCCTCCGCATCCCTTGGCACAACAGATTGTTTGACTCGTGGCCTGGCAAATTATTTTACAATTTTTGTTACAGTTTTGCTTCTTTTTTTTTTGCCAGCGGCTCTTTGACGTTGGGCGTTGATTTTTCTAAAAGTGTTTCAACCGCCAAACGGGTCAGCCCTCCCCCCCCCTCATCTCTTTCTCGGTTTCTTACCCTCTCCCACAACTTTCTGCTACATTCAAGAATTATTGCATTTGGTATTTTAGCCATAATGCAAAATGCTAATAAAATGTGAGAGAGAGAGTCTCTAAAAACGTTTTATAGAGCAATTTCTATTCCCATATTGCCAATTGCAGGCGGGGAAATCAATTGTAGACGATACAATATAATACTCCACAGGAATCTTTAAAGTAAATATAAATATTAAAATAAATATTTGAATTATGGACACAGTATACTTAAGTTAAAAATATACTTAAATGTGGGTCTATGAAAATGTCATCTTGATACTATGTTTGTTTGCTTATATTATAAACAAATGTACTATAAAAACACGGAATTGAAATAGTGCAAATAATGTGGCGGCAGATGTGTCTAGCAGGTGCAAAACAAAATTAACAAAGTATAACATAAGGTAAAAAAATAACTAACTAAATTAAGAACTTTAAATAAAATTGAAAAAACAACAATTATATCTAATTTTATCAGCATATTAGTAATTATTTCATAAACGAACTTAAATTTAGACTAATCGCTACTAGGCAATCATATAGATAACATATCATATAATCGGTGAATAAGAAAACTTGAAATTATGATCTAATCGTCGCATTTAAAGGAAAAATAATATAATATATCACTGATTTGGTGAGTTTAATCGAAACTTTTAAAAAATACCATAAAGTTATCTATTAAAATTATCAATTTTTTGTCGATTCTTTCTTATATACAAGCGGGATTCGATTGATCGATACCTACATAATTTTAATACTCAGTTTCTTAGATCCTTTACTTTTAAAAAATATAAGGATCTGTTAAGTTAGTCTAAAAGAAATGTGAGTAAAGTAGAAAGTATATATTCTTGTTTAGCAACAACAGCAGATTCAATACAGCCATGTCCGTCTGTCCGTCCGCCTGTCCCTCTGTCCGTCCTTCCGTCTGACCTTCTGTATGAACACCTAGATCTCAAAAACTATAAGAGCTAGAGTCAGCAAATTTGGTGACAATACTCCTGAGCCTTTTATATTTTTGGTCACATCCTCTCCTCCACTCCCAAAAAGAAGAAGAGAACACTGACATTACTATTACTAAACGGTACATTACTATGGGGTATTTGCCCATTTTAGGTATTAATGAAAACCTCAAGAACTAAACAATATACTTGGATCAAGTTTTTTGCATTGGGCATATATTGTCAGTAGAAAATAGGGCTAGAAAAATTGGAACTGGCACCGCTTCTGTTCTTGACACTATCATATGCAAATAAGGAATAGTCGAGAGTTTTATATAGTAAATAAAGGGTCTCTCATAGTCGGCTTCGACTATAACATATCTTCCCTACTATCGCTGCCACCCCTACTATCGCATCCGCCTCGACTCTTCAGCTTGTTAATACTATATTCAATAAAATACACAGTCTGATTAATAATATATAACACATTCTAAGATTTAAGTTAAAAATTCTTGATTTTTGCATGTTTTTGGCCAAAGAAAACCCCAAATTAACATAATTTTGACCCCATTTGAAAATGATTTTATTCCGGTATCGCAAACTTTTGCTTAATCAGTTCGAAAACATCTCCTAATAAAATCTTAGGTTATCTTAAATCAATCAGTTGATTGGTTTCAACTATAAAGACTTTCTAACCTCTACGTTTCATGTGTATATTAAATTTGCTCAGCGGCAACTCGACAGCTCGGTATGGAGTCTTAGGTTTGTAGGGTGTAGAAAATGGGGGAAGGGCACATAAATTATGGGAATGCTTGCAATAATATGCAAATCGCGTTGACTTCTTTGATGGGCAAAACGCAATAAATTAACACAATAAATTCATTGAAAATAAAAAATAGTACAAAAATGTCAACAGCGATGCGTCAAATGGCTGAGGGGTGAGCGGTGTGGGATGTGGGGTAAGGGAAGACAGGGAGGCAGATAGTGTAGGGTGTCGACTAGGTGGTTATGGTTGGCGGGGGGAGGGAGGGGGAGGGAAGGCAATTGGCGACAGTTTTGTTTGTGTCGCCAGTCGTTGGGCGAGACAATGTCGTCGTTGTTGCTGTCTCTGTTATTGTTGTAGTTGTTGCTATTGCTACTGTTGTTGTTGTTGTTGTTCTTGTTGTTCTTGTTGATTGTCCTTTGCGTGCGACGGCAACGTCGACGGCGACGTCGGCGACAGCGTCAAAATGGCGTCGCCAATATGCCGCCCAGCGTTGGAATATGGCGACAGCGTCTATCCCAAACTCCGGACAAACTATTTTCCGCGCCTGCCACTGCCACGCCTTGTTGTTGTTGTTGTTGTTGTTGTTGTGGTTGCTGTTGTTGTTGCTCGTCGGCTGGGCGCGTTAATTGCCCCCTTTGAGCTGACTGACAGCAACGATAAACGAGCAAACAGTTGGGAATGGGGCATGGGGTATGCGGCATGTTGTATGCGTTTTGTGTATTGGGGGAGCCTTTTGTATGCCGCAACATACACACACTAATGCGTCTCTAATGTTGCTCAAATTTGTGTGCAACAACAACAACAACATGATCATCATTATCATCATCATCGTCATCGTCAACAGCAACAGCGGCATTTGCCTCTCTTTTTTTTCTGTTGCCATTTTTAATTTAGCAAATGTTGTAAATTTACGCTAATTTATTGCGTGTCGCCTGTGCCGCCAGTCGTGGCATCCACACACACACACACACACACACACAGTCGCCGCACAGGGGCATTAGTCACTTGCTTGGTGGCCGGCTAATTGCCCCAAAAACAAAAAAACAACAAAGAAGAGTAGAGAAAAATAGCCACAGACAGTCAGGCAGGCAGGCAGCCAGGACATCTTAATCGCCATTAAAAATACAGTTTTGATTTACAGTTCAAAAGCAGTTGCAGAAAAAGCAGCAGAGTGGCGCAAGGGAAAGTAGAAGAGTGTGAACATAATTTAACAATGTGCAGGCATATAAATTATAAAGCTTAACTCGCAGAGTTCGGATTGGATGCAAGGAGGTGGCAGGCTAGCTAAAACAGTTGTCTTCCCATGATAACAATAAATCACGAACGCAGCAACTCGCGACAGGTGCAACTTTTTCTGTCTCCTTCGCGCTGTATTTTCTCTCTCTCCCTTTCTCTGTCTCTATCTTTCTTTTTTCTTTACGGTCCATGCAAAGTGAGCTAATTATGACCATGATGCAGTGACAAAACAGCGAAAGAACAACAACAACAGGAACTTTGGCCACAGGCCACAGTGCATGAAGTAAATTGCGGGAGTGTGGCAGCGTCAGGAAGATAGAAGAAATGGGAGAGAGCGAGCGAGAGAGAGACAGAGAGAGAGATGACTAGAGATAGCGGCACAAGATTTAGATAGATGAACAGACGACAGAGTTGCCAGGCATTCAGACCACATCAAAGCAACTCTGGCACGAAAATGGCTTCTAATTACAACTTGCGCTTTGCAGAGTTTGTGGATGTCAACGTTGTCCGTCGTCCCATTGTCCCGCTCTCCCGTGGTCCCGCTTTCCCCCTGTCCCGTGGTCCCGCTTTCCCCCTGTCCCGTGGTCCCGCTTTCCCCCTGTCCCGTTGTCCCCTTCTCCTCTTTAACTCGTTGCCCATGGATCCGAGTTGTTCGCTTGTTTTGCATAATTTATTGTAATGAGTTTGCGATGCCCGCGAGATAAGCAATGTGGCTAAAAGACATTGGACCCCAGGGGTTGACAAATGGGACAACGGTGGGTGGGTTGGGGAAAGTTATAGCTTGGTTTTAGTTAAATCATAGTTTCATAAACAAATAGTAAGCATATATCGATAGCGATAAATGTTATCGATAAAAGTCATCGTTAAATGACATCGATAAATGTTATCGGTACATGTTGTCGATAAATGTTATCGATAAATGTTATCTATAAATGTTATCGATAAATTGGATCGAAACACGCTATCAATAAATTGGATCGAAAAATGGTTTCGATAAGTGTTATCGATAAATTGTATCGACAAATGTTATCGATAAATGTTATCGACAAATGCTATCGATAAATACATGAAAAAGGAAATGTCTTCAGATAACACCCATATATTATATATGATTGTGTTTGTGGATAGATAAATAGTATATGGTGATATATGTATATCGATATCGATTAGTTCTCATCACTATCAATGCTGATAACTCTTTTTAAAAATTACATAAGCCAGATTAAAATTGATTACATTTTATATATATTTATTGATTTATATGTATGTATTTAATTCATCAATCAATTTATAGTTCTATTCAATTATTAAAAGGTATTTCAATCTTGAAATAGTTCCATTGCCCTTTACTTTACGATAGACAGATCTATTCAATATTGATCAAATTAGATTTATCGATCTAATTTTAATTATCTATTAATTATCTTATTTTCATATACATTTTCTTTTATTAATTATTTATTTTTATTGCCACCGCGTCGACAATTATAATTTAGCATATTGACTTGACTTTTCATACGCAATTTCCATTCATTCACACTCCTCTAACTTCCCTCCTTTCTGCTCCCCCCACATCTCAACCTTCCAGTTGGTCTGTTGCCCCCCCCCCACTCTTTTTTTAACACGATTGTAATTTATGATTGCGCTGTCACTTTAAAAAAAAGCCACGTGATTAATTTTAATTAATGCGTCTCGTCTGGTTACTTGACAGAAAAAATAAGAAGAGTGTTGAAAAACGTCGCAGAACCTTTTCAATTTAACAAAAAACTGTCGCATCACATTTTCATCAAGCGGCAAAAGTTGTGAAAAACCCACAGCAAAAAAAAAATGAGAAAAAAAAACAAACAAAACGTCAAATGGGAAATGCACACAAAAAAGAATAACAAACAAAATATTTTGCGCAAAGCAAAAGAAAAAAAATGTAAATGGAAAATGTGGCGCAGCAAATTTTCAATTAATGTGCGCCGCGAATTGCAATTGAAAAGCTCGAAAGGAAAAATTCTTAACGCCACTCAAAACAAACATCAAATATTGCAAATGCCAGAAGAATACCCCTACCACTACCCCTGGCCTACCCTGCAGCCCGCTGATTGTTTTGTTTGTTCAGCAACTGCACTGAAATATTAATTAGCGCCCAAGTCAAATAAAAATGCAGTGTACTAAAAATAGAAAAAAAAAGGCGAGTTAAATTTGTGTGTGTGTGTGTGTGTTGTTTTTTCTCTTTTTTATTTTTTCTCTATTTTTTTTTGACATAAAAAATATGATGTGAGAAGGTCGCTGAGGTAGATGAAAAGGGGGCATATAGAAAATGCAATCAGTCTGAGTCGCCAGCTGCCTAAAAAAAAAGTCGACATGTTAATCTGAACAGAGGCAGCAGCAGCTGCCACTGCAACAGAGCCGCAAATGCAGCCGCAAACAAGCAGAAGAAGAGTAACAAGGACATCAGCCCGCAGCAATTAAGGACATTTTGGCAAACTGGGAATGGGTATGCGAAAAGCATTCGCCTGGCATGCTCCAAAAGAGATAAATGCTGCCTACATAGCTGGAAAATCTGTGAAAATCTGTGCCCCGCAAAACAACAATGAAGTGAAGAAGCAGAAGCAGTAAAACTTGGCCAGAAAACCGCCATGTTCCAGGGCCAAAAAGATGATGCACAAGTTGGAGAAGTAGAAGGAGGAGAAACAACAAGAGGATGAACAGGCAGCAGTGAATCGCCACAAACTGGGTCAAAATTATAAACACGTTATCATCATGCAAATGGCACAGGGACATGCTAAGCAAAAGTGGGCCAGCAGAGAGTGAGAGAGAAAGGGAGAGAGAGGGATGTTGATGTGAATAAACAGACAGCGGCTGGCACAGAAATTATCCTGGCCAGGCAACATCACAAATGGTCGCAGGACCAGCTTCCATATCCTCTGTGGCACTGAGTTATGTGTTTTGTTTAGTCTGCTTGTTGTTGTTGTTGTTAGTGCCTGGCCGCAGGACATGCCAAACTGTGGCATGTCTGTTACCTCCTCACTCCATGCCACACATACATACATACATACATATCATCGTCTGCCCCTTGTGTGTCTCTGCACTGCCATACCAATTTGGTTTGACTTTCACCGAGAGTCTACAAGTACTAGTAGTAGTTCTAGTTTTAGGAAAAACTCTTCAATAATTTCAGCAATTTAAAGTCTGGTTTTTTGTTGAGAAAATGCTTTATTTGCCTGAACAAAAATTTTAATTTGCCTTCTCTTATTTAAACTATTATAAACTTTCAACTATTCTATTAAATCCCAACTAATACTAATTACTTTTATCAATTGATGTACTAAGTACATTCCACATCTGCTTACAATTTGTTTTAGCTGTATTAAAAGTCAATTTGGTTTGATTTTCACTGAGACTTTTTAAGTAGTTTCTGTTTTAACAATTTAAAACAATTTTAGTTGTGAAAAACCATATCAACAGTTGTTTATCCAATTACTTAAACTATTACAATTATATATAGGATTGTTAAAAGTTAACTAATAGCTTAAACAATAGCTAAGTTAATATAGCTAGAAATGTGACAATTAAAAGGGAATCTTGTTAGCGCAAGGATATAAGTTAATATAATAAAGATTAGTTGTTTTTTTTCCTTTGAAGAGATTCCTTACATGTCTTAAAAATGAAATTATAAAGCAACATTTGCAAAAGAGTTTCTGTTCAGTTAGAAACTTTTCTTATATATATTTATTTATTTATTTTCAGACTTAAAAGTCTTCAGCTTCAATAACAGAGGCATAAAGTTGCGAGTTCTACTGTGAGATACTTTTAAAGATATTCCATTGATTAATTGCTTTTCATTTTAATCCAATATCAAAATTGCGAAAACCGTATTATCTTCATCTTTCTTTATATGACACATGAACTAAATAATTACCTATTTATTTAACATATAATTTAGCACAAACCTCTAGTTATAAAACCCTACATAACTGTTAAGTAATTATAAATCTATATATCCTTAAATACTTCTGCTAAATTAAGCTTAACTAATTATTTAAATATATATTCTTATGTTATGATATCTTAACAGAATGAATGCTACTTCTTTTCTGTTTAACAAACGACAAATTAGAAATTGATTTATTGTATTCTAAAGTCTAAACTGATTCTAGCTCAATCCAAAGACAAATCTGCTTAACACTTTTCCAACATTTTCCCCAGCTTTATCTGCAATATTTTTACTTATTTTCCAGCAATTTTGCTAAACGTTTTACCAATATACTATCATCTTTAAATTCTGACAGAGTTCCACAGACAGCGAATAGATTTTTAAGTACTTTCGAAGCTGCCAAAAACAAAGGCAACGCCCTAGCAGACGTATATATTATAGTGGGCGTGGTCGCACAAAATGCGCTTCACTGCCCAACAACAACAACACTAACGGCGAAGACAACAACAATTTGATTGATGTAAATGACCGCACAATTCGCACAATAAAACAAGTTGTAATTGCAGCTGCTGGCAATACAGATACAAGATACATTTCTATCTATATCTGCATCTGTTAGCATAGCCATAGCCATAGCTATAGCTATAGCTGTATCTGTATCTGTTTCATGTTGATTTACTGCTCTATGCCTTGACTGAAAATGAACACTTTAGATTGCGTGTGTCCAACTTCAACTACAACTACAACTACAACTTCAAGTCCAAGTGCAAGTGCAAGTCAAAAGCAGCAGGTTCTTCAAACTACTGTTCCACTGTAATTATATAAGAAATTTACAAATTGCGTGAGCCAGAGGTTTCGGAACTGAAACTGGAACTCAAACTGCTGTTGGATTAACCATTTTTTCCGTTGAACTAATTACAAATGCAGACTTTAATTAAATGATTAAAATCGTTTTGGTCAGAGACAGAGTCAGAGATAGTAAGAGAAAGAGAGAGACATAAACTGAAAGAAGCCACTTGGCCATCATTCAGTCATTCAGTCAAGTCAATCAGTCATTCATTTATGCAGACAGACAATTTCTTGGAAATTCTCACACAATTTTCGCGCGCTTTTCACTCATTTTCCGTGGATGCAAACGGAAATGGTAAACTGTACACAAATTGGCCACAGACTTGTAGATTGCTGCAGTTGCAAGTTGCAAGTTGCCACTGCCACATGCTTTGCTATTGATGCGCATTCGTCACACAGATGTCCAAGATTGTGTGGCACATTCTCATCAGCATGTAGGGAAAACTGGAAAGCCCGTGGAAAAAACTAATCAACCAGCCAAGTAGCCACAAAATGCTCCGTCAAGCTTAGCAAATTCTTTGGACTTACAAATATGGACCTAAGGTGGAAATTCAAATATTTGCTGAGCTTGTGACATGTAATATATGGATTGAGGATCTCTCAGACATTGTCTATCCTTCTCTCTCAAACATTGTCTATCCTTCTCTCTCAGACATTGTCTATCCTTCTTTGTTGGTGAGTTGTTTAATTGCCAGCTCACGTTTTGGCTTTGGCTTTTGACTTGATTGCTCTGCCTGTCGCATTGACATTTGCGCTCTGCATTCTGCCAGACAAATCGCTCAGACAATTACAGCAACAGCAACAACAAGAGTAACAACAGCAACAATTGCCAAAACAACAACAACAACAACAAGAGCAACTACATCAACAATAGCAGCACGAGCAACAAATGCAACAATGGCATTGAGTCAGATAATCAACAACGACGGGCAACTCCAAATGTAATGCCAATGCAAATGCCAATGCGGCACACACACACACACATAAACACACACACACACACATACACACACACATGCATACACACATTATGCTAAGTCTATGCCATAACTATTAAGATGCCACTTAGAGATGAACGCGTGAATATCGCAAAACACTTGCAAAACATAAATAAATTATTAGCAGTGCTGGGAGACCAAGTTCAAGCTTCTAGCTCTTACCAACTCTGAGATCCCTTCGTTTATACGGACAGACAGACGGACAGACAGACAGACAGACGGACGTGGCTATATAGACTCGGCTATTCGTTGCTGTTCAGGAATATATATACTTATTGGGGTCCGACACGCTTCCTTTTTGCATGTTAAATACTTTTAACAAACTTATACAAATAAAACATTGATTAATAGAAATAATATAAGAATATAAGAAAAGGGATAAAATAACAAGACAAACTCCAAATTAATATATAATTATTATAGGTAAATAGTAGGTTCTCACAAATTTTTTGGCAGTTCAAATTTGTAAAAATCTCTTTTTTTTTTACTTTTGTTTCAAATAAATATCGGTTAACATAATAAAGTTTCTCTTTCAGATTTTCTTATAAGTCTACAATAGTTTGCAAAGTTATTGCATGTATTTTCTCATTCATTTTCATTTTGTTTTATAATTTTCAGCATTAATCAGACTATGATTCACATAATTCAATTATGAACTAATGCATATGCATTAAGAAATTTCCCTCTTCGCATTTCTTATTCTCATTTGTTGATGCAAAGTAAGAGCAAACTTAAAGCAAATTAGAAAAAAGTATTCTCAGAATTTGCACGCTAATTAGAACCATAAATTTCTATCTATTCTATATTTCTTTCAATCATTTCAACATAAAGTCGAGTCATGTCTGTCTGTCCGTTCGTCCACCCGTCCGTTCGTCTATATGATCGCCTAGATCTTAGAGACTATAAGAGCTAGAGTCATCAAATTTGGTATGTTAGTTCGTCTACGGACTAAGCAGCTAGATTTTGTGTTAACATTTTGCCACGACCCCTTCCCTCCCCGTAAATTGAAAACAAAGTTTTTGAAATACCATAAAACGAGCTAGAGTTCTGAATTTTGGCACATAGTACAAACATTGGGTTGCTAATATATCCTGCAAATTTCACAATGATCAGATAATAAACTCGGAAGTTATTTTTTTATATTTATTTTATGGAAGTGCGAATATCTGCTTCCTTAATTATCAAACATAATATAATAGATATATTACATATTAAATATATTTAATATAAATTGCTGTTAATGCTAATAAGTACATAAATACTTACAAATTATTGCACTTAGCTTAAATATGCATTTAATATAAATAAAATAGAATAATATAACTTACTTAACTCACTTAGAAATATAGTTACTTACTTACTTACTCAATCACTTAACTTAGATATATATCGATATAAATACAGATTATTTAATGCTCTTGCCTCTAACACGCTTCCATCTCTAACTAAGCCAGAGACTTTGAATCAATGTTGCCGCTTTGGGCTCATGGCATCTTGGGGACGAGTTATGTACATATCAGTATGTATGCATGTATGTTCATGTGGGGAGTTCAGGCCACAAGCACGTGTTGTTGGCCTTGGCTTCATGTGGCAACTTCGACAGCGACGACAACTATCGACTATCGACGCCTGTGGCATTGTGGGTGGGCCAAGTCATCGTTTGCCGAAACGTGTTTAGTTTTTAATTGCAAATCAGCTAATGGCAAGTGGTAAGACACAAAGAGTGGCAAAGAAAGGGGAATTGAAGAATGGGGTGTAGTATAAAGTGTATGGGAGGGCATAACTGTGTAAAAAGCCGCAACGCGTTGCGCTCTGCAACATTGAAAACAAAGTTCAAACAAAGCGGACAGACCGCTTCGCCAACCCGCTGTCCAACAAACGTTCTAACCACAGACTGACTGACTGACTGGCTGACTGACTTGGCTGACTGACTGACTGACAGACGAGGCATGGCACATCAATTCCACATGAGTTGAGGCCGCGCCGCGTCCGCATTGCATGCCTCTCATCTCTCAGGCCACGTTGCAGGCGGCGGTTGCCACAATTTTTTATGACCGTCGTCGACGTTGTTTGCATTTTTACATTGTTGCAGTTTGTTGCAGTTGCAGCAGTTGTTGTTGTTGTTGCAGTTGTTGTTGTTGTTGCAGTTGTTGTTGCTGTTGTTGCAGTTGCTTTGGCTGTTGCAGTTGTTGCTTTTGCCGCTTGCCGCTTTAAATGTAGCGTGCAAAACTTCAGTTTTAATTGCCAACGCATGCATTGGACCGCCACCTGACTGAGTTGCCGTGCCCTCCCCTTGCCTCCCTTACCCCTCTCCACCCTCCTCAATATTCTACATGTTGTTGCTGATTTTTTTTTATAAATTTTGTCAAACACACACACATACAAGACTGTCACCTGGTCCTCTCTCTGTGTGGGTGGAAACGCGATTCGTTGTCACAGCCTGCAGGTGCCAACAAGGCCAAAACAGACCTCCTTCTCCCACCCACTGTCATCGCACATAGATATAAATATGTATATATTTTTATGTGTATTTCATACAGTTTGTAAAATTCTCATAAATTTACGTTGTCGTGTCGACAAAACGGGGCGTATACGTAATGAAAACAGCGGCTGCATAGAGTGCACCATTATACTAGTTCTACAAAAATCTTATCTACAGTCATATTAATATAATTCTATACCACGAATATACTATACTGTACTATATACTATTTATTATATATTACTAATTATATATAACTATTTAAATTAGTTTTTCCATTCTTACAAAAGCCGGTGAAATATATTCTAAATGTCAACTGCATAAGTTTACAGACCAAACAATGAATTTCTCTTGTATTCTTATATAAATAATTCATAAAGTATATAAAAGAGTAACATTTCTTTAAGTAATTATTTATAAAAGCAATATTTCTGATAGTTTAAGCTGGTAAGTAATAAATGATTATGTTTTAATGCTTACTTTTATTAAATTAGTCGCATTTTGATTAATTGCAGGAAAGTGTCTTTAAAAATATGCATATTTATACAACTTAGTTTCTATATATTAATTTAAGCTTGAAATTAAATTGTTTGTGTATTTTAAAATGTTCTAAAAAGCTCTAAATATGTGTGTTAATACTCACAAGCAAATTTAAATTAGTCCAATTCATTATCATAATATTATCTTGACGAAAAAGTAATCCTTTACTTTTTTGACTGTCAACTTTGGTCTGATTTTATTGGTAAGCTATTGGTCACACTGTTTTACAATTTGGCTTCTTGGAAAGTTGGGATTCCCCTTTAAAACACACTGTAGTTTGTTTTTTGATAGATCGATTCCACATTGAGAGATAAATTTTGTTAAACATGGAGACAAACAAAGAAAAAAATTGTATAGAAATTCCATCTGCGAATCCTTCTCCAAACTTAATGATATCAAAACATTTCTTAAACGGAATGTGACTGGTTATTAAAAAATGTGTCACATACGACAATGTTGTAAGAAAACTATCGTGGTCAAAACGTGGTGAATTAGCTGAAAAGGTAGCCAAACCAGGGCTAACAGCCAAGGAGGCTTTGTTGTGTGTTTGTTGGAATTGCAAGGGAATCATCTATACCCAGAGCTCTTTCCATATGGGCAAACACTCAACTCACACCTCTAGTGTCAACAATTAGCTCGTTTGAAGATTCCTATTGACCGGAATCAACCAGAATTGGCCAATGGGAAGGGTATTGACTTACAGCAGGCCAACGCTAAGGGATCTTGGATGGGAAGTTCTAATGTATAGTCCGGAACTAGCAGCAAGTGATTATTATCTTTATTACCAACTATTTTAAATGATAACAAATTAATACATTTGAGGACTGCTATAAACTATATTGCTCTAGTTTTTTAACAACAAGGAACAGAGCTTTTTTCAAAGTGGAATTTTAAAACTATCCTCAAAATTCCAACAAGTCATTGAACAAAACTAGACATATTTGACATAAATAGGACAAAGCAAGCCGTAAATAAATTAACTTTGAAAATGAAGAGAAAAAAGATGGATTTCTTTTTCCCCAAATTAATATAATATTAGTAATATTACTATTACTTTACCCTTTTAAGCAACTTATAATATCACTTTAATTCATATTCACATTCCTAGACAATTTAGACTATTTAAACAAACTTCTTTATCCGTTTAGCTAACATACTGGATACCCTGGGAATATATATATATATAAATATATATAGCTTTTTTTATATGCACTCTTTGAAGCACCGATTAGCTTGTGTTTTTTTTATCATTGCCGAAGCTCGTGGGACAGACGCAGTCAGAGCTCATTAGAGATTAGATGTGTCAACTCATGCTGTACACATGTAGTAGTATGTACTCAACTTCATATTCATATTCACATTCATACTCATATTCACATTCATAATGAGTATAAATACACTGAAGATAAGCACAGTGATTACCCTTAACGACAATATTACTTATTATAGTGTTTCTTTTTTATTGTCAGCACGATCCACAATTATAACAACAATTATGCACAGGTGATGACTGCACAAAGTGACTGAGTGACTGATTGATTGACTGACTGATTGACTGATTGGCTGACTGATTGGCTGACTGACTGACTGACTGACTAACTGATTGACTGACTAACTGACTGACTGATTGACTGACTGACAAACCATACGCATGTGTCATTGTCTTTTATTTGCTTTGCTGTGATTTGCTTTCCATTGGTTTGATTTGATTTGATTTGATTGCTTGTTTGCTGGTCGTATTTGTCGCTTTGACTTTACACCTGTGTGCACAGGTAAAACACATTCCAAAGGCTGCGGCAGCAGTTGCATGCCACCATTCCACAAATTTGTTTGCTTGGCTGACACCTTTGCCAAGTCAAAAGTTCCTTTCTAAAAAAAAAAACAACAGAACAATAATTTTGCCAGGTCAAAGGCTCAAAGCAAGTGCTAGGCAGTTCATGTTGTTGTTGTTCTTGTTGTTGATGTTGTTCTTGTTGTTGTTGTTATTAAATTTTTCCCTTAACTCTTTTCCTTTGGCATAAACTTGATTATGTTTTTCTGTGCCTTTGAGCTAAAGTTTGTGAATTTGTTTTTGATTAAAGCAAAAAGTAAATGAACATTTATGAAACATACGTTCTAAATAAATTAATATTTATAAATTCACATTATCCAAATTAATTATGTATTTACTCATTAGAAATAAGCATTATTCATATTTTTCTAAAGAAGTGCGTCTGTAAAGTCTTCATTTTATTACAGAACTGCAGAAAAATGTCTGGTAAATATTAGTAAATTACAAGCTGAGGGAGCGCACGACTGTAAGATTCCCTGTGTCCGTAATATTTTGATTATAAGACCCTTAAAATACCTAATACGTTTATGCTTACGCATACATACATAAATAAAAACCCAATAAAGCACATACATACACAAATAAACAGATAGCAACATTTGTAGTGTCAGTTTTCCTATAATCTTCCTGATTAAAATTGTTTCTTGAATATCTTCTAAATTTATTATTCGATCGTAATGAAATTTAAAGGACACATTGAAATAGCATTAACTATCATGTGTGCAAAATCTCAAGCCCATAGCTTTAAAATTGCTGTAGCTTGGTGGTTTTATTTTTCGATTTCTGGTTGAAGCGGGCATGGCATCCAAATTTAAAAATAAACTTGATCTACGTATGTATATCCAGTAACTTACATACCAAGTTTGAAGTCTCCAGCTCCCATAGTTGCTGAGAGCGACGCGTTCATACAGACGGACGGACGGACAGACAGATGGACGGACGGACAGACAGACGGACGGACAGACAGACGGACGGACGGACAGGTGTCAATCTACTCGGTTATTAATATTGATCACAGATATATATACTTTATAGGGTCGAAGATGCCTCCTTATGCCTATTATATATATCTGTACATTTTGCACATTTTAAATGGGCACAGGGTATAAAAATGATCTGTAATAAGTACGTAAAGTTGTTATATCTTTAGTAAACTAAACAAAAGTAGATATTAACATGGTTTAATATTTTATATAGTGCCAAAACTACGCAACACAATTAACTTTAACATTTAAACTTGCTCATAAATCATATAAAATTATTTAATTTAAACTAGTTTAAATCTAAATTATAATAATCAGTGTTTTGGGGTCTGCTTTCGTCACTAGCGCGGACTGCCGTCCGCAGTGATTGTATTTCTTTACAGAACTGAGAAAATAAACACATCTATATTATTCTAGTGCCAAAAACATGCTCTACATTTAACTTGACTTGGTATAAATTAACAAAAAACTTATAATATTATTTATAAAATTAAGTTCCAGCTAAAGTTTCCACTTCTTCAACTCTAATGGCTTAAAAGAGTTTTAGACTGCTGGCTTATAACTATTACTCAATGCAGTTGTCGACGCTGACTCAGTCTGCAGCAAGAACAACAAACGTAGCAGCAGCAACAACAGCAACAACAACAGCAGCAACAACAACAACTACAACTACCACAGCAGCAGCAGCAACAAAAACAACAACAGCAATTGGGGAAAAGTTCGTTGTCAAACATTTGCATTTCGCTTGAATTTCTGATTGCAGCAAGAGACAAGAGTGTAGAGTTTGCGAGAGTGTAGAGTGCAGAGTGGAGAGAGGGAACCGCTGGCCACTGGCAAATTGCAGACGGCAAATTAATGCCAGCGCATTTATTTTTGTCACAAATGCAAACAGCAACAACAACAACAACGTTGGCGTCTGGCGCTGCCAAAAGCGAAAGCAGCGCCAAGAAATAAATAACGCAAATAAATAAGAAAAGTGCCCCAGGGCAAACACACACACACACAAACACAGAGACACACACACACACATAGATAGATAGACAGACAGCGAGAGTGTGAAAGAGAGATACGAGCAATGGGCAAAACAGCAGAAGATGCGTCAATGTTGCAGC